>VKON01001693.1:414854-438593 GCA_009741485.1 Malurus cyaneus samueli
GCTCCAGCGCCCCATCCGAGTGCATTCCCGCCCCGCTGAGCATCCCCAGCCCACCACACACTCTCACTGCCTTCTTCACTGCACTCCCATCCCCTCAGTGCCCACCCAGCACATCCCCAGCCCCCACGCACTTCCACTGGACCCTGCACTGAACCCCCAGTCCCCAATGCCCAGCCCAGCGCACCCCCTGACCCTGCAGCTGAACCCCCAGCTCTCAGTGCCCAGCCCAGCCCTTCCCCAGTTCACCCTCCAGTGCCCCCCGGAGCTTTCACTGCACCCCCATTGCAACCCCATCTCCCCAATGCACCGCCAATGCCCCCCCAGCGCACTTTCAGCCCTCCCCGATGAATTCCCACCATTCCCAGCGCTTCCCAGCCCCCCCGGTGCCCCCCGGTGCCCCCTCCGTGCCCTCTCGTGTCCCCCCGTGCCCCCCCACCCCTGCCCCGGCCCCGCCCTCCGCGCGCGCCGGGCACACACCCTCGCGCGGCGGCCAATGGGAGCGGCGCGGGCCGCGTCAGCGGGGCCGGGGGAACCTCCTCAATGAGCCCGATTGGCGCGGGGAGCGCGCCGCGCTGCCGGGGCCGCTCCGCACCGACCGCCGCTCCGCACCCTCCGCACCCGCCATGATCGCATCGCACCTCCTCGCTTACTTCTTCACCGAGCTCAACCATGACCAGGCGCAGAAGGTGAGGGGGCAGGCGCAGCGCGGACAAAGGGACCGCGGGGTGAAGTGGGAGGGGGAGGAAAAAAATAAGAGGGAGGGGAAAGGTGAAAAGGAAAAGTGAAAAGGAGAAGAAAAAGAGGAAGGGGGGAAAAAAAGGGGGAGGAAGGACGGGAAAGGGAAAAGAAAAAGAAAAAGCGGGGAAAAGGATGGTAAAAGTAAAAAAAAAAAGCGGAGGGAAAGGAGAAAGATAGTAAAGAGGAAAAAGAAAAGGAACAGGGAAGAAAGTGAAAGGAAATAAGGGAGGGAGGAAGAAGAATGAAGAAAGAAGAGAGGGGGACAAAAGTTGAAAAAGAAAGTATGTAAAAGAAGGAGGAAAAAAGAAAAAAAGGTAAAAGTAGAGGAAACATAAAAAAGGAGGGGGCGAAACTGAAAAAAAAATGTAAATGGGGGAAAAAAAAAAAAGCAAAAAAGGAAGAAAAAAAAAAACTTTTGAAAAGGGAACAGGAGGCAAAATAACTCGAGAGCGGAGGGGAACGGGGCGCAGCGGGCCGGGCCGGCGGGCGGAGGCCCCAGCGCTGCCCGGCCGGGGCCGCGTGCGGTACGTGCCGCGGCTGCGGGACCCCGCGTGGCCGGGCGGAGGAGGAGAGGAGGAGGAGAAGGAGGAGTAAAAGGAAGGGGGGATCTCCGTGTCTCTCCCCCGCCGGAGCCGCGACCCCCGCGGCCGCCCCGCGCAGCACGTGTCGCCGCTTCCGCCGGCGCGGAGCATCCGCGGGCGCGGAGCATCCCCGGGAGCCGGTTCCTCCGTTCCCCCCCTCTCCCAGGGCAACCAGCCGAGGCCGCCGCGGGGAGCGGGGTCAGCCCGGGGCACGAGACCGGAGGTGGTACTCTCACCCTCCTGTTCCCCACTCTGTGTCCCCCCAGCCCAAACCTTGTGTGTCCCCCCATTCCTGCCCTGACAGCGATGGAGAGCACCTTCCTGTCTCCCGTTCCATTAATTGGGGTTCTGAATCCTTAATTTTGGGGTTGTGAATCCTTAATTCCGGGGTCCTGAACTCCCCGAGCCTGTTTCCAGACTACAACCCCATGCAGCAGCGTCCCGTTGGGATGCATGGGGTATTGGTCACCCCCAGTTCCTAAGTTCCGGCATTGGGAAAGCTCGAGTGTTCCTGTTCTCCCATGGCTGGGGAAACAGCCGGCCTTTGTCTGGCCAGGACAGCGTTTAGGCTGGCTTAATAAATTATTCCTGGAGAAAAAATGCTTGATGGGAGAGAATGCAGAAGCTCAGGCTCTTCAGTGCTGCTGGTATCTGGGAATAGGGCAGAGGGGATTTCATCTGTGATTCCTGACACTGGGAAGCGCTCGGGATTTGCTGATCTGAGTGTGAGGTGGTCGGGCTTTGCAAATACTGCCATAAAAAAATGAGGAGGATGCTTGGAGTGCCCTGGGATAACCCTGGAGATGCCACTGGGGAAGTGAAACTTGCCACGTTGGCCCTTCGCCGGTGTTAAATAGGAAGGGAAAACAAGGCAGAAACATTTTAAAAAAAAAAACGTGCCCGCAGCCCGTGTGTGTGTCCGCGCACGCAGCCGCCGCTCCCCGCCCCGGTGTGCCCGGCTGCTGTCACATGTGTGTGAACGTGCGCGGCCCTGTGCACCCGTCAGGTCGCATCCATCAGCCCGCGGCCCGTGGCGCTCGCTGCGACGCCCGCGTGTCCCGCTCCCCGTGCGCATCCACGGACCGCAGTGGGTGCCCGCTGCACCCCGAAAACCTTGGGAAGCATCGTTTGGAAGCGGCAGTGGGGCTGGGATGTGCCTCCACCATCCCGCCTTCCTCCTCGCCTCCATCCCGGCTCCGTCTGGGAGTCCGCACGCTGCAGCCAGGTGTTGGTAGCCCAGAGCCCTACGAGGGCCACGGCACGTCCTGGCCCTCCGGAGCGGCTCCCGCTTCCCCCTCCCAGCAGAGCCGGTCCCAGCAGCCCTGGGGCAGGAGTTACCCAACCCGTCTGCCTGCTCCCGCCGCTTTCCCAACCAGTTCGGAGCAGCTCCGGCTCTTCTTGCCTTCACCCTCTCAAGAGTCCTTTCTACAAGGCCATTTACATCATTTTGGTGTTTTTTGTTCGAGGACTTGTGACTCCATTTCAAAGGAAAGAGGGGGAGAAGCAACCCAAACCAGAGCCAAGACAATTCTGCTACCAGACACCTTTTCCTGGAGGATCCAGTCCTGCTGGACCCACGGTGAATCTGTCAAGCATTTTGGTCAAATCCTTGGACCATGACCTGATGCATTTTAGGATTTGGACTCAATGATCCTTGTGGAGCTCTTCCAACTCAGGATATTCCATTAATCTCTGTCGCTGCCCCTACATTTCAATTCACCCTCTCATCCAGTGGTTGTTTTTTTTTTACCCTAAAAAGCCAAATTCTCTGTGGCTGAGTGGAAATTAAAGCAGCGTTTCAGCCTAAAAATAGCTGGACACATCTGTCCGCCTTCCCCATCTGCCGCCAGCCTGGCTGGATGAAGGAAGCGACTGTCTGTGCAAAATGAGGGACCTGTCTCATCCTTCTGTCCCACAAAATCAGTTTATTCAGGGAATATATTTCCCAAGACTCCATTGATTTGCCAGATAACACCCTTGTCGGGAAAAGTCAGGAAGAGCTGGACTCTGCTCAACCAGCTCCTCTAAATAAAGTAATTTTTTTTTTTTTTTAATTTGAGCTTTTTCAATTGGTTTCTTGGAAGTCCTTTCATGGAATAAATCTCCCAATGGAAATCTTTTCAAGGCATCCCAGCTGCTTCCCGGCTCCACGTGGGCTTGTAATAATCTATCAGCATTTAATGCCAGGTTCCGTAGGAAAAGGAAGCAGCTGATTGTAGGGATTGGAGTTACAACCAGCTCTAATTTCTCTAATGTGATTCCTTAAGGACGAGTGATGCAGTAATAACAATGTCAGAGCCCAAGGAAGAGCTGTGCCCAGCAGCCAGAGCAGGGATGGAGCATCCTGGAGCCCTGGGACCAAACTGACCCTCAGCACAGGGCAAAGACCCCCTGGAACACTGCTGCTTTTGGGGACTCGCAGGAGACCGTTGGGAACCCGGTGAGGGTCATATCCCACTTATACCAGGGAAACTGAGGCACAGGTGGGGATAGAGGAATTTGGAACTCGACCATCCAAGCACAAAGCAGCTAGGATGATCTTGGGGCTGGAGCCACTCCAGGAGAGTCATGAACTCATCTGGATCACCTGCCCCATGATTCATCGCTCCAGCGTTGCTCTACATAGTTTTCAACGAGGTTTCATTGGACACGGACACAGACACACACATCCCCACGAACCCATCGGCATCAGGATGACACCGGTGACCAGTTATTGACTTTGCCCTGTCACCCAAAGCACCGGAAACCTGGAACTTGGCTGGACCCAGCCCTTACACGGGGCTGGGAATAGAAAACCGGTCGGAGAACTTTTCTTTCTTCGGCAGCCACAGGATGAGCGCGTGACCTTGGGCTGAGCTGGGTGAAACAGCCTTTCCCTGGCTCTGCGGAGAGGGAGGGCACTCACTCATCCCAAACTGCTCCATGAAGGGAGAGGGAGGGGAGGATTGTGCCCCTGCCCACGTTGGGGGTGGTGGGAATCCATCCATCTACCTGTCCATCCTACTGCTTCTCCTCTGCAGATGTCATAATGCCAGACCAATTTCTAGCCCACCCGAAACCCCCAGCTTTGGTTTGTCACCCTCCACAGCCACCCTTCCCCAAAACAGCCAGAGGGATTCCCTGGGGGTCAGATTGGATGCCCCTGGGCTGGGCCACCCCAGCTCCCACAGCCTGGCTTCCCACCCAACTCGCCAGGTTAATCTCCATGGAATGGACGGAAAAGGGGAGATTAAATTAGATTAGCTGGAGCTGCCTAATTTTAGTGTCCTCACGTGTCACTGACACACTGCTCCGGCTCTTCCCTTGCTCCCACAACCCTGTATGACCCTGAAAGCTTCCAAGGCCACCAGCCAGGACAGGAGGAAGGGCTGGGAAGGGGATTTGGCTGGGAAGTGGCGCCCAGAGATGGGTATGAGTAGGTGGCATGGGGATCACTAGACCTGTGCCAGGAGGGGACTGGAGGTGATGGCCACCATCCACTGGAGATGGCCGTCCGTGATTAATGACAGCCATCCTGGAGTGGTGCTGGCCACCCTTCATTAGTGATGGTCACTCTCAATCGGTGACAACCACCCTCCTCCAGTGATAGTCACCACTCCTTGCTTGTGGCCACCATCCCCTTGTGGTGGCTACTCTCTGCTGGTGATGATCTTCAACCTTGGGGTCAGCTCTATCCCCACGCAGCCCCCTCTGCCCAGGGGGATTTTGTAGTGAGACACTCCACTCTGGCACATCCCGTTTTCCCCTTCCGTTCCCAGCTCCCACCCTGCATGTCCTGTTGCCTCCTCCCAAATCACCGCACCGTGAAGATGACATTGGCCTGACCAGACCTCCCTCGAGGCAGTGTCAGCTCATCCAGATGTAGATGAGCCCGCCAGCTCCATCAAACATCTCCTGATCCGTTGGATGCTCCACGGGATCAGCCCCATGACACCACAGGGAGGGGAGAGGAGATGTCTGTCCCCTTCTACTCCCAGGAGCCACACTGTCTCCAACGTCCCAGGAAGGTCCCCAAAGTCCCAAGAAGGTCCCAAGAAGGTCCCAAAAGTCCCAGCCCAGCTTCCAAAGCCTGGATACTGGAGCTGTGGCAGGAAGGAAGGTGTCCCCAAAAGCCAGCATGGCCAAAGGAAGGGAGAGCTGAGGACCATCCTGCATCCCAGAGGGGCTGTGCCAGCTGTCACAAAACCTGGCACAGCTCCGAGGTCAGAAGTCCCGGTCAGGACACAGGACCCTGAGTCACTCCGCCCTGGGATGAGCAAGTCCCGCGTGCGGCACTTTCCCAATCGCAGCGGAAAGGGGAGGTTTCTCCTGCTTCCCTGGGGCACTTTCCGTGGGCACTGCCACCTCCCATGGCGTGGGACATGCCACGTCCCTGATGCCACCAAACCGGAGAAGGGACACGAGCGAGACCGGGCAGGGAATGCTCAGTGCTAGGGGTTTTTCCCTCGCCTCTGCCATGGGACCCTCATCCTTTCTCCCAGTGCTGCAGGTGTGAGAAGCTGGATCCCAGGGGTCTCATCTGGGAGTGGGATGACCACCCTGATGGTCCCATGCCACAGCCACATCCAGCTTGCACCGACCCCTGTGAAATCTTTCCCAACTGATTGGAGTAAATAACCCAAAACCTGGATTTGAGGAAGACGCAGGTGCACAGCTGTGACAGAATCTCACCCTTCACCCATGTGGTGCCCTGGGAAAGTCACCACACAGGCAGGGACCAGCGACCACATCAGCATGGCAAAGCCACGTGCGGACGGATGTGTCTGCCAGCCCAGCCTTCGAGTTTGGGTGACACACAGGGGAGAGAGGGGCTGGGAACCCACCTCCTGCCCCTCCAAAATCCCAGCCAAAAGCCATGGCACTGCTGCTGCACCCCAGGTACCCCAAGTCCAGAACAATTCTTAAGTCCAGCCCAGAGCTCTCTCTGGGATGCAGGAGCAGAGCTGGGCTCTCCTGGGATACTTGCTCAGCACAGGCAGCATCTCCCTCACTCCCTGACAGAATGATCACAGCTCAAAGCCCCCAGATACATGTGTTTCCACCAATTCACTCTGACAGGCAGAAAAATGCCCCATATATTACATCCCATCTTGCTCCAACATCACCCCACCTGGCTCAAGGCCGTAGCTTTGAGAAACAACTCCCCTCCACCCTGCCATCAACTATTCCCCAGCATCCATCCCGTGATCCCTTCACACCCACAGCTGCTCCCCTTCCAGCCCTTTGCACTGCATCCATTGTACATCCTCATTCAGGCATAAAGAAGCACAAACTCCCTCACAATCCTGAATCTGGGGAGAAAATCCCCTTACCTGGGTGAAGCTTTCGCTGTCCATCCCGTTCTCTGTGTGCATGGACGTCATCCTTGGAGCATCCACAATGGTTTGCTGAGACTGAGCCCTCACCGCACCGAGCTGAGTCTGGGAGGGCTTTATCATCTCTGATCCCTGCGGAGGAAGGCCCTGCGTGCCAGCGCCGAGGTCATTGGCTGGGCACCGCGCGGATGAAGACGGGATTTTAGCAGCAGTGGTGTAATCCCGGAGCCTTGGGATGAGAATGACAGAGCTGTCTGGGATGAGATGCTCTGCAGAGGGTTTGGGCTCCTCGTGCCCCGCACTGACACCCCCACGGAGAACCCCTCCGTTCCGCACTCCTTGGCACAGCAATAAGGAGCAGCCAGATCATGGATCAGCCTCACATTACGCTGTCCCTGTGGGGGTGACCTCGCTTGCCCCCAGCCCAAATTTCAGTGCAGAGAGTTTTACTGATGAATCCTCTCTTCTTTTTTGCCAGAGAGGGAAAATAAAATGGAAAAACCCCTGGTAGGGTGAGATGGATGTGTTCAGTGGGGCTGGAAGCCCTGAGGCGGAATGAGTCCGGACGGCCCTAAGCCTGCTGGAGACACATCATGCGTGTGCAAATGTGTGTTGCGTGTGAGGGCACACGTGGGACAGGGACACGTGGCCTCCCACATGGATCTGACCCGGAAAAGGGCTTAATTGGGATCTGCAGCATCTGCTATGGCAGCAGCGGCAGCTCCTCCACTTGCATGGAGCTTTGAGAGTCCTGGAGAATTCCAAAAACCCAGATGAGCGATAAAAGAGGAGGAAAAGAGCTGCCTGGCTCCTCCCCCAGCCCGTGGCTCTGTGGGTCCATCCCTACGTGACAGTGGGCACGCAGGGCCCCTCTCCCCGCTGCTGGAGAGGAGCTGCCAGGCAAAGAGGGTTAAGGTTGATTCATTTATTAATGCTAACAGAGATTATCCAGCTCGGAGGGCCCAGCAGCACTAGCAGCCAGAGCTGGAGGGTTATTTGGGATGGGAAGGGCAAGAATTGCTGTCAGGGAGGAGAAGGATGGAGCTGCAGTCCCAGGTTTTCCCATCACAGAGAGGGACGGGCTTGAGAGAAGGGGCAATGCTTGGATTTGGGAACAGCAGGCTCCAGGCTGGGTTTAGGCATCATCTGGGCAGGCTGAGAGTTAAACCCAGACCTAAATCTTAGTCCAGGTGCTGAGCTCAGCCCCAGCCTTTGGTCAGATGCTGTGTGAGCTGGGGGCGACAAGGCAGATCTCCAGCCCCGGTCCCATCCCTGTCCTCATCCCTGCCTCTATCACCATCCTGATTCCGGTCCCAATCCTATTCCCATACCCATCCTATCCTTGTCCCCATCCTGGTCCTTGTCCCTATCGCACCGCTGCCCTAATCCCTGTCCCTATCCCATTCCCATGTCCATCCTCATCCCTGCCCTGTCCCCATCTCTATCTTCATCCCCATCTCAAACCTGCTCCCATCCCCATCCCTGCCACAATCTGTCTTTCTTGCTGGTCCCAACTCATCCTCATCCCCATCCCTGACACCATCTTTGTCCCCATCCTGGTCCCTATCCCATTCCCAAACCCTTCCCCATCCCTGTCACTGTCCCTATCTCAATCCTAGTTCCTGTCCAGTTCCCTTACTCATCCCTGACCCCATCCCTGTCTTGGTTCCTGTTCCCATTTTATCCCCATTCTGTCCCCATTCCCATCCCTATCCCTGACTCCATCCCTGTCCCCATCCTGGTCCAGTGCCATCTTAATTCCCATCCTCATCCCTGTCCCTATCCCTATCCTATTCCCATCCTATCCTCCCTTCCCATCCCTATCCCTATCCCTATCCCTATCCCTGTCCCTGTCCCTATCCCTATCCCTGTCTATCCTATCCCTATCCCCATCCTCATCTGCATCCCTGTCACCATCTCTGTCCTGCTCCCTGTCTCTGTTTCATCCTTGTCCTATCCCCATCCCTATCCTCTACACCATCCTGGTTCCTGTCCCTCTCATCCCAATCTCTTTCCTGTCCCAACTTCAGCCCAAACCCCCCACCCAGCTCCCCGCCCCCGGTTCCTTGCCTACCCATCCCATCCCATCCCATCCCATCCCATCCCATCCCAGGCACATGGTCATCAGTAACAGCCCAGGACTCATCCAGACCCTGCGACAGCCAAACCCCTACCCAAAGCTGTCCCCGCATCCACCTGCCTCGTGATGAGGGTTTGGCAGTGCCTTCATCCAATGGAAACTTCTTTTATCTCCAAAAATTGCTCTGCGCTCTGACGGGGAAAACTCCGGCTGCTCCAGTGTGGGATCCTCCCTCTGCCGCCCGCAGCTTGTACAAAGACTCCTTCACCCGGGGAGGACAGAGCCACCTTTGTTCATCCCACTCCGACCGCGGCCGGCATGGCAGGAACAGCACCAGCCCTCCGGCTCTGCCATCCACCTCCCGGGAATCTCCAGCAATGAGAAAATCACTGAACCGCGAGCGTTGGGTGGTGGGAGACGTGAGGTGGGAGCATCGCTGCTTGCCTCGGATTTGCTCCCTCCCACCAATCCCAGCAGAATTTTAGGCATTATTTGGATTTAACCTAGCCAGGATTGTCTAATATCCCCCTGGAATATTGGGTCGGGTTGAAGGGATCCAAGCGATGCCGAGCCCCACAGCCCGGCTGTCCCTGCCGGAATCCTCGCCATGCCCATAAATCCCTTTATTGTCCCTTCCGCCCCATGGATAATCCAGGCATGGCGGGGGTGAGACGTGCCCCTTCCCAACACGGGACTCCCGGCAATCTCAGTGGGTGGCCGGGACAATCCCCACCCCGCGGCGCCCCACCCCCTGCTCTTCATTACAAAAAGGAGATAAATAATCCTTTTGTAAGGAGGGGGTGGAGGAGCGAGTGCTTGGGGTGTAGCAGGATAGCGATGCCGCCTAGGATACCCCTGGGATGCCCCCAGAACGTCTCTCCGACCCTCGGACGTCCAGCGGGAACCCATTCAGCCACAAATCCTACAATATCAGCCCCAGGGCTGGATGCAAATGCAGCCTCTGGAATTCGCTCACACACATCCCTTCAAATTTCTGGGTGAGCCGGGAAAACCGAGCCAGAAGAAGACTCTGTCTCACATTGGAGCACCGGGATGTTTGGCAAAGACAAGATACTTGGGAGATGTGGTCCTGATGTCACTAGCAGCACCGATGGCAGCAGGAGACATGATTTCATGGCTTTAATAACAGGATAAAAGTTTTCCAGGAGCTTCCCTGTCCATATTGATACCTGCTCTCCTGCATTTCCCTGCACTGGCAGCTGCGAGCCTGTCCCTGGGCACCCAGAACCCACTGGTAGCAGGATGGGGATCCTGTCACCAGCCCAGGCTTGACCCTTGGTTATGAATGATGCCAGAAATTGTGGGGTGCAGCTTCCCGGTAGAGCAGGTGTCTTGGGATGTGTTTGGCAGGACGACGAGGAGGACGGAGAGGTAGAAGTGGCCAGAGGTGTTGCCACAGCTCCAAAAACCCCTTTGGAGTTTCATTCCCACTCTCCCCATTCATGGCCAGGCTCTGGGCACTATGGAGCCAGCATGAGGCTGGCAGCTCTGGCAGGGACCAGCCACTTCTGAGACGTTTGGGACCATGCCAGGAAGGATTGGGTTTAATCCCATGCCAACAGCTGCCCCAGCTCCGGATTAGCCCTGGCACCGTCCCCCTTCCCTGACCTTCCCAGGCCACCCCGCTGCTGTAACTGGAAACCCACTGGTCATTTTTCCAGTCTCATGATATCAGCAAACATCAAATCCTCAACGGATCATTGGCGTTAGGGTGGGTGGGATGGAGACACGTGGATTTAGGGAACATCCTAGGATGGGGTGTTGGAAGCAGGTTCCTGCTCTATCCACACTCAGAGAAGGAAAATGAGAGGAATAACTGAGCCTGAAGGATTGCAAAACAGCGTTCCCAAAACATCACCCCCAGGGCTGCTGGGATGATGTTTTTTTCAAGCTCCCATCCCTAACTGGACCCCTCATCATCCTGCCCTCTCATAACTGTCACTCCTAAAAAACACAATCTGTGAAAAATAAAGTCCCTAATAACAGTGATCCCCCCAAAAATAGCGACCCCTAAAAAAATGGGCCCTAATAACTGTGTCCCCTAAAAACCATGATAGCCAATAACCCCAAATGCTAATAATTGTAACTCCTAAAACTGTGACCCCTATTAACCCCAAACTCTATTAAACCTGACCCCTAAAAACCATGGTCTCGAATAATCATGACCTTATTAACCCCAAACCCTAATAACTGTGACCCCAAGAAAACATGGTCCCTAATAACGTGACTCATGTCACCCCTAAGAACTGTGACCCCAATAATCATGACCCCTAAAACCCATAACTCCTAAAATGTGTGGTCCCTAGTAATAACCGTGACCCCTAAAAAGAATGACCCCCAAAAACCAAGGCCACTAAAAAACCATGATCCCTAATAAACATGACCCCTAAAAAATGCAGTCCCCAATATATGTGACCCAAAAAATTATGGTCTTTAGCAACATGTTAAAAAACATGAACCCTAAAACCCATGGGCCCTGACAATCATGGCCCAAATGTGACCCTCAGTAATCGTGATCCCTAAAACTCATGATTCCTAATCATCATCACCCCTAAAAACCCTGACTCCTAATAACTGTGACACCCAATACTGCAGACTCCTATTATTAGTGACCCCTAAAAACATGACCCATAGTACGTGTGTCCCCTAGTAACCCCAAATCCTAATAACCACGACCCCAAAATGAGGTCATTAATAACCGTGACCCCTAAACACCCTGACCCCCAATAACTGTGACCCCAAATAACCATGACACCTCCAATAACTGTGACCCCAAATAACCCAAATCCCCAACTCCTTCCCTACTGGCTCCATTCATATCCCCTCAAAGCATAATCCCTGCAAACCCCATTTCCACCAGCCCCTTCTGCACTCCTTACCCTTCATTTTTCCCTCAATATTTAATTCCCCTCCATCCTACCTGGAGCATTTCCCAGCTTTTCCCAACACCCAAACGAACAACCCCCAGCTGGTTCAACCCTCACAGATGCTCCCCATGGTGAACCAGCTGAGCAGCTGGGCACAGACCCATTTTTGGGGTGACTTTACACCTCCCTGCCCTCAGATTAATTTGTCAGATACCGGAATTTAGCCCAGATCGGGGCAGGAATAATGGGATTATCCAGAGCCTGCTGCGGGATAGGGAAGCTCATTATAGAGCATTAAAGAGAAGAAAAATGGGTTTTTCTAAGTTCTTAGAAAAACCTCAATTAACTTCCAGGTGCCTCTGAGGCTTATTTTAGGGTCATTTAAGGGTTTCTTTACAATTTGTTCCACACCTTCACTCTCTTCATGGACACAGAACAACTTCCAGGACCCCAGAGCAGCTGGGGATGATATCCAGTCCCCACAGGTGTTTCCAGGTTTGGGGAAATTAAGGCACAGCAGCCCCAAGCCTGCACAGAGGACACATCCATACCCTGCACACACCACAGAACACTCACTCCCTCCTGGAGCCCCCAGATCCCCCAAGAAAAACAGGATGAGCCCCCTTGGAGAGCTTTTCCCCATGAAAACACCAGAGGGAAGGGAAAATCCATCCTGGTGGTGGGACTGGGATAAGGTTCCCCCTATGGTAGATAACAAAAGGTGACCTGACATTTCTTTTTGGGGGTAAAACGGGAGGTTTTGCCATGTTTTTCCAGCTTCCCTGAGTTTTCCAGCATGTCAGAGGCTAACACTGCCACCTACCGAGCCAGGCCTTATGTTATTAAACATCATATTTCTATTTTCCCCACCCAGATGTTCATCCCATATTTTGAAGCATACACGAGGCCTCTCAATTCAATGCATGTCTCTCTGGAGGGAATCCAGGTGCCCATCAGTGCCAAGCCCCCAGACGTCCCTCAGGATAGTTTTGGGGGGGCATTCTGGGGGGCTTTTGTGGGCTCAGGGCTTTGTGGATATCAGGCTGGGATGGTGAATAGGGGAAACTGAGGCACAGCCAGAGCTCATCAGGTCCAGATGAGTTCCACCTGTGCCTCGTTTGGTCCCGGCTATTTAAGGCCGTTTTTCACAAATTTCCTCTTATTTTGAGTCTTAGCTCAGTGGTGTCCTTTGGTCCCTTCCTGGGATGGGGGAGCCCGGTGGAGCTGGGGTGTGGCTGGAGATTCTGGAGTCCTCGGAAATATTAGAGCCCTCAGGGTCTCCGGGGGTCCCGGAGCTGCCAGCGGTCCCGGAGCCCTGTCCCGGGGTTCCCAGAGCCCTCAGGGGTCTCACAGCCCTTAGGGTCTCTGGGGTCCACAGCCTTCAGGGGTCCTAGAGCCCTCAGGGATCTCACAGCTTTCAGGGGTCCCAGAGCTCTCAGGGGTCCCGGGGGTCCCACAGCCCTCAGGAGTTCCGGAGCCTTCAGGGATCTCACAGCCCTCGGGGGTCCCGGAGCCTCCGGGGTCACCGAGCCTCAGGAGGTCCGCAGCCCTCAGGGGTCCCGGGGTCCGGAGCCTCAGGGTCCCGCAGCCCTCAGGGGTCCCGGGGGTCCCGGAGCCCTCAGGGATCCCGCACCCTCGGGGTCCGGGGGTCCGGAGCCCTCAGGCGTCCGCAGCCTCAGGGGTCCGGGGTCCGCAGCCCACGCCGCCCCCCGAGGTGCTGGAAGGGCTCCTGAGGCAGCGCTTCGGGCCCCTGCCGCAGCCGGCCGCCATCGCCCGCCTGAGGCGCGGCCCTGCCGGTGCGTACGAGCCCACCGGGGACCCGGCCGAGGCGCTGGAGCGGCGACAGGCGGCCAACGCCAAGGAGAGAGAAAGGGTGAGGTACCCCAGAACCTGCCGAACCCCCCAAACCGTGCCCTCGGGGCTGTGTCACGTCGTGGTGGCACCCGGGGCTGCTCTAGGTGGGGACACTGGCGGTGCCACCACAGGGGTGATCCAGGGGATTATTTGGGGGGTGGGTTGAATCTTGGAGGGCCCCAGGTAAATTTCAGGAGAGCCTGATTTAATCCTGTGTTATCAGTTTAATCGTGGGGAGTTCTGGTTAAATTTTAGGAGGGCTGAATTTAATTCTGAAGAGCCCATTTTCATGCTGGGGAAGAGGCGTTTGGTTTTAATGCAATGAAATCTGGTTTAATCCTGGAGAAACCCCAGTTTAATCTTGGGAACCCCAATTTAATCGTGAGGGACACAGTTTAATTATGGGATCCATTTTAATCCTGGAGGGGTTGGTTTAATCTCAAATACCAAAACTTAATTCTGGGGTGGTCCAATTTAATCCTGGAAGGGGATGCTTTAATTCTGGTAAACCCAGTTATATCTAGGAGGTGCCAGTTTTATTCTAGAAGGGCCACAGTTAAATTCTGAAGTCTCTGATTTCATTCTAGGAGGAGTGATATTTAGTCCTGATGAGCCCAGTGTAATCCTAATTTAAAGGCCCCATTTTAACTCCAGAAGAGCCCAGATTAATCATGGAAGGGGCTGGTTTAATTTTGGGGTCTCAGTTTTAATTCTGGGAGGGGGCCTAGTTTAAATCTGGGGAGCCCAGTTTTATTCTAGAAGGGTCACAGTTTGAATCTATGAGGGACCTACTTTAATTCTGGGGAGCCCTGTTTAAACTTTTAAAGGCCCCAGTTCAATCTTGCAGAGCCCAGTTTAATCCTGGAGATCCCAGTTTGATTCTTACGAGGGACCTACTTTAATTCTGGGGGGGCAGTTGAATCCTGGGGGAGGACTGGTTTAATTTTGGGGGATCTGGTTTGATCCTGGTGAGGCCAGTTGAACCCTAGGGGGTTTCTGGTGTAATCTTGAGGGACCCAGTTTCATCCTGGGGGGGTTCTGGTCTAACTCAGGGCTCTTGGTGTCCTCTCGTGGCCTCTAACTGGGGTCCCTTTTGGGTCCCCCCACAGTTTCCAACCATGTCCCCTTGGAATGTCCCTCAGTCTCTAACTGGAGTCCCTTTGGGGTTCCCCATCAGTCTTAACCGGGTCCCTGAGTGTCCTGTGTGCTTCAGATCCGGAATCTCAACAGTGGCTTCTCCCAGCTCCGGACACTGGTACCGCTGGTGCCACGGGACCGCCGGCCCAGCAAGGCCGACATACTGCGGGCAGCTGCCCAGTACATCCACCTGCTGCAGGGGGTGCTGCAGGACACGGGGGGCTGCCAGGTGGGTACCCCAAAATTGACCCCAACCCGTGAACACCCCTGCTGGGGCTGCATAGTGGGTACCCCAAAATTGACCCCAACACCCTTGAAATACATACTTACTGTGGGGCTGGGTGGTACCCTCACTGCCCACGCCTAGAAACCTCACTGATGCAGCCCAAACTGCTTGCCCTGCAATAGTGTGGGCTGCAGGTGGTACCCCAATTGCACCCAACCCCACCTGCTGTGGAGCGCGGTGTCCTCCAACCCTTGGTGGGCTGCCAGTGGGTCCAATGACCCACCTTATCCATGCTGTGGGGCTGCCAGGTGGGTACCCCAAAATTGGCCCCTGACCCTCCTGAAACAGCCATGTGCTGCAGGACACATGGGGCTGCCAGGGGGGTACCTCAAAACTGCCCTCTGATCCCCCAGTCACCCCATAATGTGGGATTTTGGAGGGCTGATTAAGGTTATGTTGCTCTTTTTCATCTTGGAAATTAATAATTCAATTTATTTTTAATTAAGTTTGGCAGGGCACCCCAAACCTGACCTCTGGTCTCCAACCCCCCTTTTCATTAGAATTTTGGGGGGCTCATAGGGGAGCACCTGGTTGGTGATGGGACACATGGAGAGAGGACAGATGTCTTCCAATTTCTTCTGATTTTTCAGTTTGGAATCAGTTTAGTTAATATTTATGGGAGGGCACCCCAAAATTTACTTCAGCATCCAGGGACCCCAAAACTGACCCTTCACTTCCAAACTCCTCTATCATGTTGGAGTTTGGGTAAGCTCATGGGATTTTTCTTGATATTTATCAGCTTGGAATTAATTTAATAATCAAAAATAAATTGAATTATTTGAGGAGAGACCATAAAACTGACTTCCACCTCTGAGGACCCCAAAGCAGTCCACAGTCTTCCTGACCCCCACCTATAATGTGGGTTTTGGGAGATTTTTATTCTTACTTTCATTACTTCCATTTTATTACTTTATTTACTTTCATTTTATTCTTACTTTCATTACTTTTATTTTTACTTTCAGTTTGGAATTAATTTTAAAATTAAAAAATCAATTGAATTATTATTGAGGGCGAGTCCCAAAACTGACACGCAACCTCCCTATAATGTGGGGGCTTGGGGGCCTGGTGGGGATTTTCCTGCTTGATTTTTTTGAGATTGGAATTAATTTAATAATTAATTATTGGGGGGTTGTTATTTTGAGAGAGCCAACCCCCAATTTTAATATATTTTAAAATTCCCCTTTTCCCAGGCACTCAACACTGAGCAAGAGTTGGGGGACACTGGGGGGGTGTCCCTGGGTGGGGGGAGTCTCCTGAGACCTGGAGTGCACCCACATGCCATGGGGCCCCCCTCCTGCCTCCCACCCTGGGTCGCTGCCAGAGAGTGGGGGGCGCCCCGGGGGGGTCAGAGCACTCCGGATGAGGTTGGGTGTACCTTAGGGGGGTGGAGCGCCCTGGGTGGGGAAAGAGCACCTTGGGGGAACCCTGAGGTGTTTGGCGGGCTCTGGCAGGGCAGAACACCTGGGGCACCCTGGGAATTTGGGGGGGCACCTCGCGGGGTCAGAGCACCTTGGGGACCCCCTGGGTGGCACCTGGGTGGGGATGCAGCCTGGGGGGCACCTGAGGGGAGGACACTTGGAGGGGGCATCCTAGGAGTTTGTGGGGACTTGGGGTGCAGACCACCGTGGGGGCACCCGTGGGCTCAGGGTTTGGGGGAGCATCTGGGTCATACCGACATAAACAAGGGGGGCTTCAAATCACCTTTTCCCCAAAAATATTCCAAAGGTGTGAATAATGTTTCTTTTTCTCTTTTTTTTAAGGTTTTTCCTGACATCCCTAAAAATCGGGGGGGGCCGCGGGGGTCTCCCCCGACGGCCAAGTTCAAGGCTCCAGCCCCCATTTTCGGGGTCACGCTCCTGTCCTGGAGCCCTGCACCCCATGAAACCAGCACCCCAAAATTGGGGGTGTAGGGGTCCATCACCCCTAAAATGCGGGGATTGGGGAGCAGAGCTGTAATTAATTGCTTATGAAATTATAATTAGCTGCTCCTCCCCCCCAGGTGAGGGCTGATTAATGATTATTAAGATAAACCCAATTAATTGCATAATAAAAAGGGTTTGTCAGAGCATCAGCCGTGGTTTTGGGGGTCCCCCTTGTTTATTTGCAGGATTGAGTTCCGGGGGGCTGGGGGGAGGGGGGGCGGGGGAGGTGCGGGGACACGCGTGGTGTGTCGGGGGGGGGGGGCGGCCCTTTTCAGGATGCTCTGAGGAGGAGGAGGAGAGGTGGGTGATGGCAGCAGCCCCGGCTGCAGCATCCCTCGGGGGGGGGATTTAGGGAGGGGGGGGCAGGCTGGATGACCCCCCTTTCCCACCCCACCCAGCTGGCTGCATGCAGGTATGGGGGGGTGCTCCCTCCCCTCCCCCTTTCCCAGGCCTTCATCCCCGGTGGTACCCGACCAACCCCTCCCCCCATCCCACCCGTGGGGGGGGGAGAGGCGCAGCCCCCCCAAATCCATCCCGGTTTTCATCCCGTTTTCCGTCTCCCCCCCGCCCTGCGGCTGCCGCAGCGGCGTGGGCGCGGCGAGGGCGGAGGCGGAGGGGGGATGCTGGGAGAGAGAAGCTTTGGGGGGTCCTACCCCACCCCCAGCCCCCGAGAGCCCACCCGCGTTCTCCTGGGCTGCTCGGCCCTACGGCCTGGGGTCACCGGGGGCCCCCTGGTTTTTCCCAGCCATGCCCCCCCTTCCCGCTCAGCCAGGTGCGCTCCGAGCACCACAATTCGGGGGGCTCCCCTTTCGCACGGAGCGATGGAGGGGTGGGGGGCGGGGATCACCCCCCGGAGTTTGGAGGACCATTCCCACCCTGTGTGTTGGGGGTGCCCTGGGTTGGGGGACTGTTGGCAGCAGCACCCCCAAAGCGCCTCAGCGACGATGACCTGGAGGGGATGGGAGGGCCATTTCGGCGTCCGCGGGCCGGGAGGAGGGGGAGGCTGTGAACCCCCACACATAAGGAAGCAGCGCGGTGCCGACCCCGCGATGGTAGGTGACCCCAATTCGGGACTGGGGTGGCGGGGGAGCACCCGTGAGTGTGCTGAGCTGTGCCCGTTCCCAGCCGCTGCTCCCATGGGTGAGCCAAGCTGTGCCCGTTCTCAGCTCCCATCAGTGCACCGAGTGCTCCCCGTTCTCAGCCACCGCCCCGCTGGTGCCCGAGCGATGCCTGTTCTTGGCCGCCACCCACAAACATCAGTGTGTTGAGCTGTGCCCGTCATCAGCAGTCTCTGCCATCGGTGCCCTGAGTTGTGCCCGTTCTCATCTGCTGCTCCCAGCAGTGCCCTGAGCTGTCCATTCTCAGCACCCACTGATGCATTGAGCTGTGCCCGTTTTCGGCTGCTGCACCCATTTGTGTGCTGAGCTGTGCCTGTTTTCAGCCGGGGATCCCATCGGTGCACTGAGCTGTGCCCGTTCTCAGCTCCCATCGGTGCACTGAGCTGTGCCCGTTCTCAGCTCCCATCGGTGCACTGAGCTGTGCCCGTTCTCAGCGCCCATCGGTGCACTGAGCTGTGCCCGTTCTCAGCTCCCATCGGTGCAGCTGAGCTGTGCCCGTTCTCAGCTCCCATCGGTGCACTGAGCTGTGCCCGTCTCAGCTCCCATGTGCACTGACTGTGCCGTTCTCAGCTCCCATCGGTCACTGAGCTGCCGTTATCTAGCTTCGGTGGCACGACTGTGCCTCTCAGCTCCCATCGGTGCCTGAACTGCCGTCTCAGCCCCTGGTGCACTAGCGTCCTTCTCGCCCTCGTCAGCTGTGCCGTTCCAGCCCATCGGTGCTGAGCTGTGCCCGTTCTCAGCTCCCATCGGTGCACGGCTGTGCCCGTTCTCAGCCCCATGCGGTGCCTGAGCTGTGCCCGTCTCAGCTCCCATCGGTGCACTGAGTGTGCCCTTCTTCAGCTCCCATGTGCCGAGCTGTCCTTCTCAGCTACCCAGTGCATGACTTGCTACTGTGCCCTTTCTCCACCCATGTGCTGAGCTGTGCCGTTCAGCTCATCGGTGCCACTGAGCTGTGCCCTTCTCAGCTCCCATCGGTGCCTGAGCTGTCGCCCGTTCCTCAGCTCCCATCGGTGCACGAGCTGTGCCGTCTCTCTAGCTCCATCGGTGCACTGAGCTGGGCCCGTATCTCAGCTCGCCATCGGGACTGAGCTTGGTCCGTTCTCAGCCCCATCAGTGCACTGAGCTGCCCGTTCTCAGCTGTGACATTCTCACGGTGGTGTAACCCAGGCTGGGCAGTGCCGCCAGCGGGGACCTCCCACGGCCGCGGGTTGTACCCCAGCCTGTCCCTCGCACCCGAAGGCGCGGACAGGGGGCGCACGTGGGCCTTATCTGCCCAGCACAGCTGTGTGGTGTTTTCGGTGGTTTCTCCCCAATCTGTATTTTGGAGATGCCGGGGGTGACGCCGCGTGTCCCCGTGTCCGCAGGATGAGCACGGCCGCCAGCCCCGAACCCCTGCCCGAGCCCCCCGCCCCGCGGGCCCCGCTGCCCCCAGGAGGACCCCGAGTTCCTGCGGGTGCGGAGCGGGGGCGGGGACCTGCGCCAGGATTCAACCTCATGGAGACAGAAGAAGCGGGTGACAAATGATACCTGCAGAGAGCCCGGTGAGCCCCCGGCCCCATGCTGGCCCTCCTGTCCCAGCCCCACCCTCTCTTGTCCCTAAACCCCGTCCCATCTATCTCCCTAACCTGTCCGTCCTTCGTGTCCCCAACCTCTTCCTTTGCATCCCCCAACCCATCCCTCCTGGCCACAATCCCGTCCCCCTTGTCCCAGTCCGTCTGTCCCCAGCCCCAGTCCTCTTGTCCCTAGCCCCATCCTTTGTTGTTCCCGCCCCATCCCTCCTGTCTCCAAGCCAATAGATGTCACCACATGGTGGTGCATGTCCCCTCCTGGCAATGTCACCGCCACAGTGAGATGCCAGTGCCACTGCTGCCACTGTGACAGCAAGTCAGTGGTATCACTGACATCAAGATGGTAACGCCACCATCACTGCACCACCAAGATTGTAATGTCACCATTACCATGCCACCAAGCAGTCAATGTCACTGCCACCAAGCTGGTGATGCTGGCACTACCAAACTGTCAGTACTACTGACAAGTCAGCAATGCAATGCAAGTCAGCAAGGCAATGGGTGTCCCTGACACAAAACTGCCAGCACCACCATCACCATGCCACCAAGCCAGAGGTGCCACTTCCACTGAGCTGGTGATGCTGGCCCCTGCCCCAGTGTCCCCAACGGTCCCATCCACCCCATTGTCCCCTTGTCCCCGGTGCCACAGTCCTTCCGGGAGGAGCTGGAGAGCCTGATCCAGGAGCAGATGAAGAAGGGGAACAACTCGTCGCACGTGTGGGCGCTGCGGCAGATCGCTGACTTCATGGCCACCACGTCCCCCGCCGCCCTGCCCACCTCTCCCATGGGTACGCAGGGCTGGGCATGGGGTGGTTTGGGACACTCATCAAGGGTTTAATTGAGAGGGGTGGGTGGGAAAAACCCCAAAATCTTGAAGGCCACCAAATCTTCGAGGGGCACCAAAGCCTTGAGACCCCCCAGAACTCTGGGGTAACCAAACTGGGAACCACCAAACCTTTGGGGCCACAAAAACCTTTGGGACCTTGAGGACCCCTAAAACCTTTGATATCATCAAACCTTTGAGACCTTTGGGGCCCTCCAAATCTTGGGGGCCCCTAAACTTTTGATACTTTGGGGACTCCCAAACATTTGGAATCATTAAATCTTTGGGACCTTTGGGATCTTGGTGTGCCACCAAACACTTGGGACCCCCCAAACCCTTTGAGGATCCCCAGATCTTTGGGGCCATCAAACCTGGAGGACCACCAAACCTTTGAGGCCTTGGGGGATCCTTTGGGGCCACCAAACCCTTGAGGTCCAGCAAACCTTTGGGTCCATCAAACCTTGACAGCCACCAAACCCATTCCCACAAACATCTGCTGCTCCATGCCTGAGAAACCCCCACGGTTTTGGTGGTCCCATTGCTGACAGGGGGGTTCCTGTTTCCCAGGGCTGGCATCGGTCACCCCCATTAACGACCTGCACGGGACGGAGGGGCCGGCACTGGCCAAAGGCGAGCGGTTGATGCGCTGCAAGGTGGGCAGCATCCACCGGCTGCTGGACCTGTACGGCTGGGCACAGCTGGGACATGCCGCCGTCACTGTGAGCACCCAAAAACCACTACTGGGGAGCTGGGGCAGGAGGCATTGCTGAGCTGGGGCACCACTGGGGGAGCCCAAACAGCCCTCAGACACCGTGCTGGTGCAGGGCGGGGAATGGGGGCTGAGACCTGGCACGGCTCAATGCACGGTCACAGGGCTCTGGGGCTGAGACCTGGCACAGCTCAGTGCACAGTCACAGGGCATGGGGGCTGAGACGACAGCTCAGTGCACAGTCACAGGGCATGGGGCTGAGCCCGGACAGCTCAGTGCACAGTCACAGGGTTTGGGGGCTGAGCGGCACAGCTCAGTGCCGGTCACAGGGGGCTGAGACCTGGCACAGCTCAGTGCACAGTCACAGGGCACTGAGGGGCTGAGAGCTGGCACAGCTCAGTGCACAGTCACAGGGCACTGCGGGGCTGAGCCCTGGCACAGCTCAGTGCACAGTCACAGGGCATTGGGGGGCTGAGCCCTGGCACAGCTCAGTGCACAGTCACAGGGCACTGTGGGGCTGAGACCTGGCACAGCTCAGTGCACAGTCACAGGGCACTGTGGGGCTGAGACCCGGTACATCTCAGTGCACACTGCTGGCACAGGTTGCTGAGCCTGTACCCAGCTCATCCCACGCCCCACACTCACCTGGACCTCGCAGGCTGCCTGCAGGTGGAAGATGCTGTAAAAAGCCTCCTCGGCTGTGTCCCCCAATGCCAGCACCCCGTGGTTCCGTAGCACCAGGATCTGCAGCACGCACAGGGTGTCAGTAGGGTGGGCGGGGTGCGATGGGGTGACACTCGCAGCCCCCCAGGTGTCCTCTCACCTTGCAGGTGGGCCCGAGACACTTCTGGAGCTCCACACGATCGGCCTCGTCCTCCACCTCCCCACGGAAATCGAAGTAGGCGACATCCCCCAGGAGCAGGGCGGCGCGGGAGATGTGCAGGAGCCCGCAGCGCATGGCTGACACCTGGGCACGGGGTGGGGAACAGGGGAGGGGGAACCCCAAACACCCCCAAAACCACCAAGACCCAAAAAACCCCACCCCCGCAAAAACCCCCAACCCTTCCAAACAACCTCCCAAACTCCTCTCCAAAAAAATCAACAAACCCCCAAAAAATCCTCCCCAAAAATCCCTGACCCTTCAAACTCCTCCAACCCCACCAAATTTCCCCAAAATCAATTTCTTAAATTTCCCAAAACCCTCCCTCTCACAAAGTCCAAAATGTTCCCAAACCCAATCCCCCAGAAAACCTCCTTCATCCCAATCACCCCAACCCTTCCTGTCCCCACCAAGCTCCCAATGCCTCCAAATCCCCCAAACTCCTTCAAACTCCCTAGAAACCTAAGTCCTTCTCAGCTCTGCTAAATCTCCAAGATCCCCTTGTCCCCCCAAAAAACCCAAATCCCAAATTCTCCAACCCCTCCAACACACCCTTCCAATCTCCCAAACCCAACTTCCCCAAAAGCCCCACCTCCCCCAGACCCTCGGGATCCCGTGGCCCCCCCAAAGCCCACATCCCCGTTTCCAGCCCGTACAGCAGCCGCGGCGGGGGTGTGCAGGCGCACGATGCAGCGGATGTCGGGGCGCGCGGCGTAGATGGCGGCGTGCAGGCTGAAACTGCGGGCATCGGGGGCGAAGCCAGTGCTGCCCTGCTCCACCACGGCCCCCAGCACGTTCACCTTCACCTTGGGGGGAACAGGGGGCTCAGGGGGGGCTGCTACCCACCAGGCAGCCCCGGGGAGGGAGGTGGGGGGCTCACCAGGCTGGCCGCTGTCACCTCGCTGCACGCCAGCCCCTGCGGGGCCACCAAGAAATGCTCCTGCTCCTTGCTGACCCGCAGCTGCCAGGGGGACGGAGTGGGATGAAAAACACCCCCCAAAAAATCCCCAAATAAACACCCCCTTGAAACTCCACATCCCTCCAATCAAGTCCAAACCATTAAAAAAAAATAATCCCCAAACCCAACACTCTGAACAACACCAAAACAGCCACCCCCCACAAACTCCCTCCCAAAGTAACAACTTACAAATCCCCAAAATTCAACCTACCCCAAATCTCCAGAACCCTTCAGAAGCCCTCAAACCATATACACCCCTCAAAGAATCCAACGGCTCCCAACCCTCCCAAAAGTCAACAAAACCCTCAGGTTCCACCCAAAGAACCCCAAAATTGGAATTCCAAAAACAAAAATAAAAAAAATCAAACCCAAAATCCCCAAATCTCACAGAAACCCCCAACCCATCACTGGGCACAGGTGTGGGACACCATCAACACCACCAGCACCCAAAAATCTGGACGAGGGGGAATTTGGGGGAGGTTGGGGCTTTGGGGGGGAGTTGAAGGAGTTCATTTAGGAGATTTGGGGGTTTTCGGGACATGAGATTGGACTGCGCATGGGTGTTTTGGGTTTGGAGGTAGGGTTGGGTTTCTGGAGATTTGGGGGATTTTGGGTGATTGGAATTTGGGACGATTTGGGGGTTTCTAGGAATTGGGGTTCTTTGGGTGGAACCTGAGGGTTTTGTTGACTTTTGGGAGGGTTGGGAGCCGTTGGATTCTTTGGGGGTGTATATGGTTTGAGGGCTTCTGAGGTTTCTGGAGATTTGGGGTAGGTTGAATTTTGGGGATTTGTAAGTTGTTACTTTGGGAGGGAGTTTGTGGGGGGGGCTGTTTTGGTGTTGTTCAGAGTGTTGGGTTTGGGGATTATTTTTTTTTTAATGGT
>VKON01001693.1:439198-451427 GCA_009741485.1 Malurus cyaneus samueli
GCCGATGAGGAGATCACCAAAAACCTTGAGGCTTGGGGGATCCTTTGGGCCACCAAACCCTTGAGGTCCAGCAAACCTTTGGGTCCATCAAACCTTGACAGCCACCAAACCCATTCCACAAACATCTGCTGCTCCATGCCTGAGAAACCCCCACGGTTTTGGTGGTCCCATTGCTGACAGGGGGGTTCTGTTTCCCAGGGCTGGCATCGGTCACCCCCATTAACGACCTGCACGGGACGAGGGCCGGCACTGGCCAAAGGCGAGCGGTTGATGCGCTGCAAGGTGGGCAGCATCCACCGGCTGCTGGACCTGTACGGCTGGGCACAGCTGGACATGCCGCCGTCACTGTGAGCACCCAAAACCACCTACTGGGAGCTGGGGCTGTTTTGGGGAGTTTGGGGGTTTGGGTTGTTCTGGGGGGATTTGGAGGTGCTAGGGGCTTTTGGGACCGGCTGGACCTGTCAGCTGGACCTGTACAGCTGGCCACAGCTTGGACACGCTGCAATCACCGTAAGCACCCCAAACTGCCAGGGGGAGCTGGGATTGTTTGGGGGAGTCTGGAGTTTTCTGAGGGGATTTGGGGTGCTAGGGGGCTTTTGGACTGCTGGACCTGTATAACTGGCACAACTGGGGCACATCATGTCACTGTGAGACCCCAAAGCCGCCATGGGGAGCTGGGCTTGTTTTTGGGGAAGTTTGGGGATTTGGGGTTGTTCTGGGGGGATTTGGGATGCAGAGGGCTTTTGGGACCTGCTGGACCTGTACAGCTGGGCGCAGCTGGGGCACATCATGTCACTGTGAGCACCCGAAAACCACCATGGGGAACTGGGGATTTGGGAGTTGGAGGAGGTTTGGGGTGTTTGAGAGATGTTGGGGCAATGCAATTATTTTGTGGGATTTGTGTTGTTTGTGGGGTTTGGACCGCTGGACCTGTATAACTGGGCACAACTGGGGCACACCCCTGCCACAGTGAGCACCCCAAAACCAGCAACAGAGGGGCTGAGGGCTTTGTGGGGGTTGGCAGTGTTTTGGAGGGGGGGGAACTGTATTTTTTGTTATTGTTTAGAGGGCTTGGGGGTTTGTAGTTGTTTTGGGGGAACTTTGAGAAGTTTTGGGACCCACTGGAACTGTACAGGTGGCACAGCTGGGACACATTTCATCACCATGAGCCCCCAAAACCAGAACAGTGGGGATTGGGGTGTTTAGAGGGATTTGGGGAATTTTGGGGGGATCTGGGTGAATGGGAGGCCTTGTGACCTGCTGGAGCTGTACAGCTGCACAGCGGGAACGCTGCCATTACCATGATCACCCCAACTGGGATGCTGGGATTGGGGGGGGCTAGAGGTGTTTTGGGCAATTTGCATTGGTTTTAGGGGGTTGGGGAAATTTGGAGGATTTAGGGAGAATTGGGGTTTTGAGACCTGATGGTCCTGTTCAACTGGGCACAGGTGTGGGACACCATCAACACCACCAGCACCCAAAATCTGGACGAGGGAATTTGGGGAGATTGGGGCTTTGGGGGGGTTGAAGGAGTTCATTTAGGAGATTTGGGGGTTTTCGGACATGAGATTGGACTGCGCATGGTGTTTTGGGTTTGGAGGACTATGAACAGGACCATCAGGTCCTCAAAACCCCAATTCCTCCCTAAATCCTCCAAATTCCCAACCCCTAAACCAATGCAAATTGCCCAAACCTTAGCCCCCCCCAATCCAGCATCCCAGTTTTGGGTGATCATGGTAATGGCAGCGTGTCCCAGCTGTGCCCAGCTGTACAGCTCCAGCAGGTCACAGGCCTCCAGTTCACCCAGATCCCCCCAAAATTCCCCAAATCCCTCTAAAACCCCAATCCCCACTGTTCTGTTTTGGGGTTCATGGTGATGAAATGTGTCCAGCTGTGCCACCTGTACAGTTCCAGTGGTCCCAAACTTCCAAAGTTCCCCAAAACAACTACAAACCCCCAAGCCCTCTAAACAATAACAAAAAAAATACAGTTCCCCCCCCTCCAAACACTGCCAACCACAAAGCCTCAGCCCCTCTGTGCTGGTTTTGGGGTGCTCACTGTGGCAGGGTGTGCCCCAGTTGTGCCAGTTATACAGGTCCAGCAGGTCCAAACCCCACAAACAACACCAAATCCCACCAAAATAATTGCATTGCCCCCAACATCCTCTCAAACAACCCCAAACCTCCTCAACTCCCACAAACCCCAGTTCCCCATGGTGTTTTCGGGTGCTCACAGTGACATGATGTGCCAGCTGCGCCCAGCTGTACAGGTCCAGCAGGTCAAAAGCCCTCTAGCATCCCCAATCCCCCCAGAACAACCCCAAATCCCCAAACTTCCCCAAAACAAGCCCAGCTCCCCCATGGCGGCTTTGGGGTGCTCACAGTGAATGATGTGCCCAGTTGTGCCAGTTAAGGTCCAGCGGTCCCAAAAGCCCCCTAGCACCCCAAATCCCCTAGAAAACTCCAGACTCCCCCAAACAATCCCAGCTCCCCCTGGCAGTTTTGGGGTGCTTACGGTGATTGCAGCGTGTCCAAGCTGTGGCCAGCTGTACAGGTCCAGCTGTACAGGTCCAGCCGGTCCCAAAAGCCCCTAGCACCTCCAAATCCCCCCAGAAAAACCCAAATCCCCCCAAACTCCCCCAAAACAGCCCCTGCAGGTGTCGGCGCTGGCGAGCGCGGGCGGCGCGGAGAACCTGATCGTGCTGGAGCGGGCGCAGCAGCGCGTGCCCCACGGCCTGGGCGCCGTGCGCCGTGCCGGCACCACCTTCGGGCCCCTGCACAAGAGCCGCCTGGGCGAGCACGAGTTTGAGGCCCTCATGAGGATGCTGGACAACCTGGTGAGCATCAAAACCCACCCGATCCCCCAAAAGGAGCTCCGACCCTCGGTTTATCGCGCTGTTCCTGACTCCCTGCTCTGTGCTTTTCCAGGGATACCGCACGGGCTACACGTACCGCTACCCCTTCGTGCAGGAGAAGAGCAAGCCCAAGAGCGACGTGCTGATCCCTGCCACCGTGACGGCCTTCGTGTTCGAGGAGGAGCCGGCGAGCACCCCCACCCTGCGCCAGCACGCCCAGAAGCAGCAGAAGGAGAAGACAAGGTGGCTCAACACCCCCAACACCTACACCAGGGTCAACCTGGCCGAGGAGCCGCAGAGCGGTGCTGGCGGCCAGAGGACAAAGACCACGGTGAGGGGCAGATGGAGCATGCAGGGCCTTGGGGACCAAAAACCAAAGAAATGGAAGGTGTCCTGGTTACTGATCCTACTAAAGTCTGCAGTGTAGGAAGGCCCAGGCAGCCACCTTCATCCTGTAATAATTACTTTAAAATGCCAGTGCCCCATTCCAGTGGGGCATCTTTCCTCTCTGCAAGATGCATTTATTGGGGTCTCCTCTCATTATTGGGGTCTCCCTCTGTGCAAGATGTATTTATTGGGTTCTTCTCATTTATTTGGGTCTCCTTCACATTTATTGGGGTCTCCGCTCTATTATGAGGATCTCCCCTCTACATAAAATGCTTTTCTTGGGGTCTCCCCTTTATGGGCACTCCCTTCTATGCCAGACATGTTTATAAGGGTCTCCCCTCTATTATTGGGGAGACCCTTGTGCAACATGCCTCTATTGGGGTCTCCCCTCTCCATTGGGGATCTCCCTGGTTTATTGTGCTTCCTCTCTATTATTGGGGTCTCCCTTCTACACAAGTTGCATTTAGCGGGGTCACCCCTCTATTATTGGGGTCAGCCCCTTCCCAAAACACCTTTCTCGGGTTTCCCTCCCTGGCCCCACAGTGGCTGCGGGCAGACGAGGTGGAGAAGGGCAGCAGTGGGACCCCAATTCGCATCGAGAACCCCAACCAGTTCGTGCCGCTCTACACGGACCCGCAGGAGGTGCTGGAGGATGCGCCAAAACAAAGTTGGAGAGCTGGCGGGCTGGGACAGGGGGGCTCACTGTGATGGGGGTGTCCCGTCCTTGGGAGGGAGTGCTCTCAAGATCCTCACCCACAGATCCGGGAGCAAAACCGCCAGGACGTGAAGTCAGCCGGGCCCCAGTCGCAGGTGCTGGCCAGCGTCATCGCCGAGACCAAGCCGCAAGCCCGGTTATGCGCCTGTAGCAACCCTGTCCCCAGCCCTGGTCTCTGCCACCCTGGACACAGCCCGTGTCCCCAGCCCCTGTTCCCCGAGCGCTGGACACCCCATTCCGCCAGCGCCTGCGTCTGCACCCTGTGGCACCCCTGTCCCCAGCCTGTATCCTGAGCCCTTGTGACAACCCAGGTCCCCCAGCCCTGTCCGTCCTGAGCCTCGTGGCAACCCATGTCCCCAGCCTGCATCCCTGAGCCCATGTGACACCCGTGTCCCCACAGCCCTGTGTCCTGATGCCCTGGGACCCCAGTGTCCCAGGCCCCTGCATGCCTGAGCCCGTGACACCCCGGGTCCCCAGCTGTTGTCTGCACCTGTGACAACCCAATATCCCAGCCACACATCCCAGCCCCTGTGTCAACCAATATCCCCCAGCCCGTGTCCGAGCTCTGTGTTCACCCATGTCCCCAGCCCTGTGTCCTGAGCCCTGTGACACCCCATGTCCCCAGCCCCACATCCCAAGCCCTGTGTCACCCCATGTCCCCAGCCCTGTGACCAACCCATCCCCACCCTGTGTCCCGAGCTCTGTGTCACCCATATTCCCCAGCTTAGTGTTTGCCAACCCCCGTGTCCCTCTGTGGTCCAGTCGCAGCTGCTGGCCAGTGTCATCACGAGACCCAGCTGTAGGGCACCCGTACGAGCCCTGCATGAACCCGTGTTGTCACCTCATCCCCCAGCCCCCCATCTGTAGCCATGTCACCGTGTCAACCCCGTGTCCCCAGCCCACGTCCCCAGCCCCCTGTCCCCCTGTGTCCCCAGTCACAGCTGCTGACCAGTCCTATGTGACACTCATGTCACCCTGTGTCCCCACTGTATCCCCAGGCCAGTATCACCCCATGTCACTTCTTGTCCCAAGTCCCCCATGCCCATCCCCAAGTCCCCCTTCCCAGAGCACCCAACCCTTCCCTGGTGTCCCAGCACTCCATAGGGGCAGTGACACCACTCTGAGGGCAGAGGGGACACTGCTTGTGTGGGGGGGAGGTGGACGACACTGCTCTGGGAGGGGGGACATTGCTCTGGGGGGGACACTGCTCCAGGGTGACACTGCTCAGAGTAGGGGACACTGCACTGGAGGAGAGCACCTTCTAGGGGAGACACTGCTCAGAGAAGGGGATACTGCCCAGAGCAGCTGACACTGCTGCAGAGGGGTGACACCTCTCCAGGGCTGGTTGACACAGTTCTAGAGGGTGTGACAGCATTCTGGAGGAGTAACACCTCTCCAGGGGCGGTTGACACTGCTGCAGGGGGGTGACACCACTCTGGGGGTCTGTTTCAGTCCACCGAGAGCCACTTGGGGGATGCAGAGGCCAAGGATGGCCAGGAAGAGGCTCCCCCCGAGCCAGAGCCCCCCAACCCCTTCAGCCAGCTGACGGATCAGGAGCTGGAGGAGTACAAGCAGGAGGTGGAGAGGAAGAAGCGCCTGCAGGGTAGGAGAGACACCCCAAAATCCCCAAAGAGTCCCGGGTGGCACTGAGGGGACCCAGGACCAGTGTGTCTCTCTGTGGCAGGCGAGAAGGATACGGCAGCGGAGGAGAGGGGCACTCCCCAGCCTGAGCCGCCCCCTCCGGAGCCCCCGGCGCCTGCAGAGCCCACGGAGGGTGAGTGGGGCGACGAGCACCCCAAAACGAGGGGCGGGGTCCCAGGAAGCAGCGGGAGTCGGGGGACAAGGGTGGCCGAACCGCGCTGAGACGCAGCTCGCTGTCACCTCTTGTCCCCTCGCCTGTCCCCGGGGGGGGCCCGCCCCAGAGGGGCCAAGCAGCGATGGGGATTGGCGGCAGGAGGATGTGCGTGTCTGCCGGTGGCTCTGTGGGGTGCAGGGGACAGCCCTGTCCCCCATCCCCACGCTCACACTCCATGCCACGTTCCCCTGGTTCCGATCCGCAGCGTGTGCCGTGGCGCGGCTCGGGGCTGCTGGCTCTGCCATGATGTCTCGTGGTGTCTGTCTGTCTGTCTGTCTTGTGTCCACAACGTCTCCTTTCTCTTTCCTCCCCTTGTGCTTGTCACCCAAGGAGTTATCCCTGAATCCCTGGTGCCGTAGTAAGTACGGAGAGGCCATCCCGGACGAGGGACTCGGGCTCGGGGGGATCTTCGCTCTCCGTGGCCCACTCCAGCCCCACTCAGGGGAAATCCCTTAGGAAATCCCTTGGGAAATCCCTCCTTGTCGTTGCTTACTGCTTTTTCTGCTGCCTCTTCCCGGCTCTCCATCCCACATCGCTTCTCTGCAGGGAGAGGGGAGGCTTGGGGACGTGGTGCCTGTGGCAGGATGGGATCAAATCCCAATGTTCTCCACCCGTGGAGGCCAAATCCTGCTCCTGCCCAGGCCCTGCCAGAGATTTGGGGAGTAAAACCCCCACAACACTGGTACTGCTGCCCCAATTCCCTGTTCCCTCTCCCCTTCCAAGGTGACAAGAAGGCTGATGGTGGCCAAGCCCCCCCTGATTCCAAGAAGGAGCCACCGGCAGTGGTGAATGGGAAGGATGAAGAGCAAAGCACCGAGGAAAACCTTGGGAAAGGGGGGACGGACCGGACGGCCCCCAACGCTGACCAGGACGCTCCCAAGGAGAAGGAGACAGTGACCAGCAACCCTGTGTCCCCTGACGGTTCACCCTCCAAATCACCCTCCAAGAAGAAGAAGAAATTCCGGACCCCATCTTTCCTGAAAAAAGGCAAAAAGAAGGAAAAGATTGAATCTTGATTCCCCCGAGGCCTCGCGCGTGGCTGTCCCGGGGATCCCGGGGTCTCCGTTACCAAGAGCGCCGGGGCGGGGGCAGCTCCTGCCTCGAGCGTCTGGCCGAGGCACGGCCCAACACCCCTGGAATCCGCTGTTTTCCGGGTCCTCCTGGCACAAGGCACCTCGTCCCCCTTGTCACCCGCCTCCACGGTCACCGAGCTTAGGGAGACTGTGGTCCCTGTTTGGGAAAATTCCCGCTGCACCTCCCTCCCCCCTTTCCCTCCTGGGCTCCGGCCCCTTCCCACCGCGGGCCGAGGGTTGGATTTTCTCCGCCAGAGCCCGGATCTGCTTGGTTTGAGGAAGAAAAGGGTGTTTTGTGGTTATTTTCTTCACCTTCTGTTTCAAACTCTGCTGGAATGGCACTGGCTTCATCCCCAGGGAAATTGTCTGTTGCTTTGCCAGGAGAATGGGATCGAGCTGAAGGCAGGGGATTGCTTTTCCCGAAGGAGAAGCTGAGGGTTTTCCTTCCCGGATTGTAATCTTCCTCTCCTTGGGCTGAAGAACCTCTTCATCCTCTTCTCCTGGTACTCCCAACCCATGTCTTCCCCACCCAAGGAAGAGCAGCAGGATTTCCCACTGCTGGAAAAGCCCCCACCTCACTGCACGACCCGCACCTGGGAAAATAGGGAAAAAAAAGCTCCGGGAATTGTCTGTGTTATTTAAAACTGAGCAAAACTCACTCACTAAGTGCTACTTCAGGATGAACGCACGCTGCCAATTCCCACCGGCCTCCGCTCGCACCGACCCTGTCCACGCCAGATCCCTGCTTATCCCAGCCCTGGATTCCCAGCACAAGTTCAATCCTTCCTGGCGTTCCCTTTCCTCCCAGAGTTACAATCTCCTGGCCAGCCCCTTGCCAGGAAGAAGAGCCCCAGCTGTGCCAATGTTCCCCACAGCCATTCCAGCGCTGGGATTTGGGGATAAACCAACGGGATCAGCCCCACATCCTCCCAGTTTCCTGGTGTGCCTGCCCTGGGCCTTCCTGCATCCATGGGGTCCTGTCCAGAAGGTCTGGAATGCCCAAGAACCCTCTGTTTGGGGTTTCCTCACCCCAGCAGATTTCCCCACATGCCATCACTGTGGTTTCAAACCTTTTCACTGTTGTGAGGCAGCTCACAGGGCTCAGATCCCCTCTGGAAGAGCAGGAAGTCCATGGAACAGGGGGTGCAGGCAGGGATTGGGGTGCAGGAAATAGCAGAGACACCACCAGACAGGGATCTTGCCGGAGCCCCACGGCCAACCTGAGCTTGGATTTTGGGAAGAGCCCTTGCCCTGCCCAGTGTCCCTCCACAGGTCCCCATCCCACTCCTCAGGATGGGGGGGACCGAGGGGACACCCTGAGCCCCTGAACCCCCTCTGCATCCCCAGCCCTGTCACCTGGGGGGCTGTTCCTCACTGCCACTGATTTTAAGGTTCTTTGAGGCCATTTTTATCCCTGGACCTGCTCCCGTTGGGTGACCCGGGGCAGCAGAGCCTGCAGAGACAACAGTGTCACCTCCCTGGGATGGCACTGTCACACCCCGGGGGGAATTCCTGAATGACAGCACTGCCACACCCCCAGCCCAACGCGGGGTCTCCCCAGGGTGTTTGTCATCCCATTTGTCCCTTTGAGTCTGTCCCCAGAGCTTTCATCACCCCTTTTCTTCCCAAGGGTCTGTCCTCAGGGCCTTTGTCACCACTTTTTCCAAGGGACACTGGCTTTACAGAGGACCCTGGGATTGATTTCCCCCTCCATGGAATTCCGGGGGGTTCAGGGGGAGAGGGACCTGGTATCCCAGCAGGGACGAAGGCTCCAGTGCCACCATCATCACCATGACAAGGGTCCTGGCAGCACAGCTGGAAGGAAACAGAGCCAAGATCAGATCCCAGGACCACCCTTCAGATAATTGCCCCACCCTGTCTCCCTGCTTCACCCTCCCCTCGCTCCAGCAAGGCTCAGGGTCGGGGTCTCTCCAGGGGAAGGCAGGAAGGGGGCAAATCCCTGCTCCGGGGCCTCCACACCTGCACCTCTGCTGGAACACAGAGGCTGATCCCATGTCAGCAATGGGGAATGGTGAGTCCAGCTGGACTCAGCACCCCTCCTCCCACCTGGGGCTGTCCAGGAAGGCCCTGGTGGTGGGGAAGGGGATGTTGAACCCCTTGAAATGCCACTAGGAGGAAGAGCAGAGTTGATGTCCCCTCTGCGTGTGACAATCGCGGCTGGGAGCATGTGGAAACGTCCGGTGTAAATAAACCCCGTGTTTGGCACTTGCGCAGCAGTGCCCAGTAGATGAGGGCAAAGGGGGGTGGGATGGAATTAGGGCTTGGGATAGGGTAGGAAAAGGACGGCTGGAAGATGGGAGGAATAGGTCTTGTGAGATATGGGGCTGGAGCTGGGGTGAGCGAATGGGGATGGGTGACCAGGAACAGAAGGGAGATGGATGGGACGTGGGAGCGTTAGGAGGGAATGGGTGGTTGGACTGGAGTGGGAAAGGTAACAGGGATGGGGTCGGTGAGTGATGGCATGGTGTGGCTATACAATAGTACTTCCCAATTCCCTCACTGAGACTCCCAAACCAGACTCCTCTCTCTTCCTGCTCTGGGGATGGAGTTGAGAACTAGAGGCATAAAAGGTGAAAATCAGAGGCTGAGATAAGAACAATATACTGGAAAGAGCAACCAAAGAGGAAAACAAATAGCAACAGTACTAACAACAAAAGCACACAAAGTGAAGGTGATGCAAAAATCCAGAATGTGGCTCCCAAGACAATGAACAAATGCTGGGCAATGCCACAGAGTCCCTTCCCTGCCCTGGCAATGACATGAGGTTGTTTAGAAAAACCTCCAGGTCCTGGCCAAAATCAGGACATTCTCCACCCCTTATTCTGAGCCATCCTGCCCAAATCCTACACCTTCCAGCTACATATAAATATATACATATAAATGTATATACATAAAACACACATATATTTGTTACACAGTGGTGCTGGTAACACCAAGACCGTGGGTTTGATCCTCATACAGGCCATTGACTGAAGATCTGGACTCAATGATCCTTGTGGGTCCCTTCCAACTCAGACTGTTCTGTGATCCTCTGATAAATAAATTCACATAAGTACAGGTACCCTTTCCATAGTCAGTGGCTGTCCTTCCAAGAAGTGTGTTGAGTTCATTGAGTCCATGGCTGTGGGTTCTGTCCATCCTGGATGTCTCCCAGGGCAGCAGGGCTGGTGGCTGCATCAGGAGCTCAGGACTGGTGTGTCCAGAGCTGTCCATCCTCACTGGCCATGGCACTTATGGCAAACAGTGGCAGTGCCATTCAGCACCCAGTGCTAAAACAATTCGACATTACAGACTGTTCTGCCCAAAATCAAACCCCCTTGAGGTACCCACCAAGTGCACCCATGTCCTAGACCAAAAACAATCCCCCAGATGGGTTTGCCTTTGCTTGAGGACTAATCCCAACTGTCTTCCCCAACACATTCCTCACATGCACCACAGGGTCTTTAACCCCTTCTGCAGTAAGTGGAAGTTTTGATTGGACAGGCCCAGCTCGACTGGGTATTAACTGACCAGGTGGCCCTCACTAGACATAGATCCCAATGTCTGAAGGTCCCACTACCCATGGATTTCTATGTGGTTTTTAACAGACCATTGTAATGTTCGACTTCCCCAGAGGCTGGTGCATGACAGGGAGTATAACACACAGAATCACCAGGGTTGGAAAAGACCTTCAAGATCTTCAAGTTCAACCCAAGCCCTGACACCTCAACTAAACCATGGCACCAAGCCCCACATCCAATATTTGTTAAACACATCCAGGGATGGTGACTTCACCACCTCCCCGGGCAGACCATTCCAGTGCTTTATCACTCTTTCCGTAAAAATCTTTTCCCTCCTATCCAACCTCCATTTCCCTTGGCGCATCTTAAAACTGTGCACACCCACTCAATCCCATGTTCTCTGTCCAGAGAGGCTGTTTTGTAAATGAGACCCACTGTCTGACTCAGTTTGTTCTGGGGTGTCATGTCACCACAGGATTCACTTTCCAAGGCCCAGGGTCGTGTTCTGGGCAGTGCTGTGAAGCACACGGTGCTTCTCCAGACATCCAGAGGTTGTTTCCACCACTGTGAGCACGCAGTGCTTGCCTTGATGGGTTTTCAGCAGTGTGATGGAATTGATCTGCCATGGAACCTCTGGGTAATCTCCGATCCCACATCTCCTGGAGCATCTCCTTCTCCTGCCCTCCTCCTCACCTGGATGCTTGAAATGCTCCCCGTTCCTCGCAGCAGCTACCTCTGTGCAGTAACTTTTCCCCCATAATATAAAGATTTCCGTAATTTTTTATCCCCCATTCTTAACTCTGTCACCCCCGAGCAGTCGCTGCTATCGCTGACCGGCCCCAAACCGGAGCCGCTGGCCCTGGATGTGTCGGGGCCACGGCAAGGTTCAAGCAGCTTCTCAGAGAAGCCCCCACTGCCAAACCCGGGCAGAGCCGCAGAGCCACCTTCGGACTCCAGGCTGGGCGAGGCGAGCCCCGGGAGAAACCGTGCCGGATTGAACCCGGGACCCGCCGGATTGAACCCGGGAGCCGCCGGATTGAACCCGGGAGCCGCCGGATTGAACCCGGGACCCAACTGAACCCCGGGCCCGCCGGATTGAACCCCGGCCCCGCCGGATTGAACCCGGGCCCCGAAACCCGGGCCGCCGATTGAACCGGGCCGATATCCGGGCCCCGGATTGAACCCGGGCCGCGGATTGAACCCGGCCCCGCCGGATTGAACCCGGGCCCCGCCGGATTGAACCCGGGCCCCGCCGGATTGAACCCGGGCCCCGCCGGATTGAACCCGGGCCCCGCCGGATTGAACCCGGGCCCCGCCGGATTGAACCCGGGCCCCGCCGGATTGAACCCGGGCCCCGCCGGATTGAACCCGGAGACCCCGCCGGATTGAACCCGGGCCCCGCCCGGATTGAACCCGGGACCCCGCCGGATTGAACCCGGGCCCCGCCGGATTGAACCCGGGACCCCGCCGGATTGAACCCGGGCCCCGCCGGATTGAATCGGGACCGGGGACCCGCGCCGGATTGAACCCGGGCCCCGCCGGATTGAACCCGGGACCCGCCGGATTGAACCCGGGACCCGAGGGATTGAACCCGGGACCCGAGGGATTGAACCCGGGACCCGAGGGATTGAACCCGGCCCCGCCGGATTGAACCCGGGCCCCGCCGGATTGAACCCGGGACCCGAGGGATTGAACCGGGACCCGAGGGATTGAACCCGGGCCCCGCCGGATTGAACCCGGGACCCGCGGATGAACCCGGCCCCGCCGGATTGAACCCGGGCCCCGCCGGATTGAATCCCGGGACCCGCCGGAGTGAACCCAGGA
>VKON01001693.1:457380-471425 GCA_009741485.1 Malurus cyaneus samueli
GCGCCCGCTGTTGTGTCTCCGCAGAAGCCGAGCACGGTTACGCCTCGCTGCGGCCCGGCGGGAAGGACGGGGAGGCCCCGCGGCGCCGCGCTAAGGCCCGGAGGAGCGGCGGTGGCGGCAGGTGATGGCGGCACCGGGCGGAGCGGGGTGGGACCGGACCGAACGGGCCCAGCCGTTGTAGGACTGCGGATCCCGCCTGGCCGGGCCGGGGGGGCTCCCGTCACCGTGTGGCCGGGCCCGGGGAGCCCCCGCTGTCACTGGGCGTGTGTGACAGGCCCGAGGGGGCTCCTGTGTCCGAGTGTCCGGGCTCGGTGAGGCCCTTGTTACTGGGCCTGTGGCCGGGCCGGGGTCACCCTCCCGGTCCCCGGGCCCTGGTGGGGCTCCCCTGTCACCGGATGTGTGACAGGGCCGGGGACACCCTCCTGTCATGGCGCTGCTCAGTCTCCCTGAGGTGCCTCTGTCTCCCGGTGTATGACAGGCCCGGGGGGCTCCTATCCCCAGGTGTCTGGACTCGGGGAGGCCCTGCTGTCACTCGGCCTGTGGCCGGGCCGTGGTGCCACCCCGCTCCCCGGGCTCTGGTAGGGCCCGCCCCTCCGTCACTGGGGGTGTCACAGCCCCGGGGGGGTGGCTCCTGTCTCCAGGTGTTGGGGGTACAAGGAGGTCATCCTGTCACTGGGTGTGTGATAGCACTGGGGGACTCTCCTGTCATCAGGTGATTGGGCTCAGTGAGGTCCTGTTGTCACTGGGTGTGTGACAGGACTGGGTGGGGCTCTGCTGTCACCAAAGTCCTCCTGTCACCGGGTGTGTGACACCGTGGGTGGGACCTTTCTGTCCCTGAGTGACTGGCCCAGAGACTTCCTGCTGTCACAGGGTCCTGGCAGGGCTGGAGGGGACCCTCCTGTCACCTCCCTAATTATCCACCCTGAAACCCACCCAAAGCCTCCCATTATGCCTCCTTGGTTGTTCCTCCCCATTACTCCCCTCTGGTTGTTTCTCCCTCTTATTTCTCACTGATTTTAAATCCTAAACCACCTTTTTTCCAAGAAGTCAGCTCCAAGCACCCACATTGAATTTTAGGAGCAAATCCCACCATCCCCGGAGGCTTTATTCCATCACTTTAATAACCTTAAAATCACTTGGATCCTGGTGGCAGGGGAACCACCTGCTGATTTTGGGAAGGGCTCGCTCCAGGATGTGCAGCCAGCCAAGGGGAAGCTGTGAGGGGCAGCAGGTTCATCCCGACACGTCACTGGCGCCAGATCTTGCCAGGGAGGAGCCAGGCCCTGATGGCACCACATCTGTCACTTCTTTCCTGGTTGGGAGCAGCCCCGTCTGCACGACGCCACCGCGGCCGACCTTTGGCAGCTGCCGGAACAAATCCACCTGGATTTGTCCATGCCATGATTCCCGGTGTCTCCCAGAGCCAGGGCATCTCTGTGTCCTGCCCAGGCAGGCATTTTGGGGTGTCAGGAGCTCCTCAGGGGGCAGCTGAGGCCGTTGGGCTCAAATCAAACAGGCTCCAGGTGAATCTGGTGATTTTTCCTGCCTGGAACGCTCTGGGTTTCCTTCTCGAAATATTTTGTTTGCTTCAGGCCAACCTATTACGGTTTTTAGGAATAAAAAATGCGTTCCGAAGGGAAAGCTGGTGATCAGATGAAGTTTCAACAATGGGAATCATGACCACTGACTCCATGGGTGTGAAATATCTCCGGAGAGGATGTGGGAGTGTGGATGCCCTCCACCTGCCTCAGGGTGAAGCTGCCATCCTCTCTGTTCCTGCTTATTTTAACCAAAATTAAATCCATCAATTAATTCATATATTTCTAAATATTGGTGATGGTGAATGCAAACCAAAAGAGAAAACAACCATTCAAGGGAGGATCCAGGTAGAGGAAGGGATGGATTTGTAATTAATGATTGTGGAGGTGATGGAAGCTTTCCCCCTGTCCCTACCAGTGCTTGGGAAGTGCTTGAATAATTTAGAATCAAGGGGAAAAACTTGTAAGGCTGCAGCCCATCTTAATCCCTTGGTAAAGGGCTGGGTGTGAAACATGTGGATTTATCCAGGGAAAAATTTAATGGAGCAACTGCACAGGAACCAGAGAGCTGAGTCCTGCCATAGTGTCAGGATAATCCCAGCAGCTGAAGTGGGAAGTGTCTCTGCTGGGATAGATCATTTTTGGTGATGTGGGAGATGTGGCCCTTGGGACCCCATCTTGACAGAAAGCCAACAGAGCCGCTGGAGCAGGATGATCTATCAGGAAATGCTGCTGGAAAAGTGAAGGAGACTCAGAGAGCATCTTCCACAGCTGTGGCAGTGGCATCCCTCGTTTTCCCTTTGGTTCATCCCTCGTTTTCCCTTTGGTTCATCCCTCGTCTTCCCTTTGGTTCATCCCTCATTTTCCCTTTGGTTCATCCCTCATTTTCTCTTTGGTTCATCCCTCATTTTCTCTTTGGTTCATCCCTCATTTTCTCTTTGGTTCATCCCTCATTTTCCCTTTGGTTCATCCCTCGTTTTCTCTTCAGTGACATCCCTTGTTTTTCCAGCACTTCCAAATCCCATGGGGCCATCCCAGAAGAAATCCTCATCCAAATGGCCTGTGGGTTATTCCCACATTTCTGTTTTCAGGCACATAACAACATTTTTTCCCAAATTAGAGTGGAGCTTTTGAGTCCTCTGGAGGTTTTAGGAAGTCAGTAGGCAGGGAAATGGCTCTTCCCTGAGCATCATTCCTGGGAACATAAGCAGTGTGGCCTCCTGTGCCTTCTTTCCTGGATTTCAAGGGAGGAAAAATCAGTTGAAGCTTGTGTTTTCCACCTTTTCCCAGCTCCATGGAAATTTAGAGTTTCAGGGGGATTTGTTGTGGGTTTAATATGTCAATGGCACATTCAGGGTCTTCTCTGGATCTGCTCTGTGTTGTTGGACACAGGGAAGGTTTTTTCCACATCGTGCTCCTGGCAGGTTGAGGGATAGGGATGAGCAGTGGATGCTGGTGAGGCTTGGGAGGCTCCAGCGTGTCCGGAGCCAATTTGGGGATTTATTCCATCACTGGAGTCAGTCACCACCGCTTGGATTCTGCCCAGTGTCAGGGTGGAGCAAATTCCCAGCACTGATACCACTATTAATCCCAATCCCAGCTCTAAAACTTGAGTCTATGGATTAAAATCCCATTTTATGTTTTTCCTGACCCTTTTATTGCCATTTATCTGGCAATTTCTTCATCTGCATCCTGCCATTCACCATCCCTGGGTATGGAGCTCTGGAAGCCTCCTGGGTGTGCAGCTTTTCCAGGGAGCGTTTGCTGATTCCCACATGTTAGTCCCAATTGTTAATCCCTAATCAGACAGGGGCATTAATAACTTCTTCCTTCTTTTCCAGGTCGACACACAATGAGATGGAAAAGAACAGGTGAGTGCCAGAGGGTTGTCAGGAGCTGTGCTCAGGTGAAGTATTTCTTTTTCAGTGATATTCCAGCTGAGATGGGTTTAGAGGGGGCATGGGAGGGAAAGAATGGTATAAAGGACACCAAGGATTAAAGCATTCCCTGTCCTTGGTTGTGGGAATGATATCCTTCTCCACAGCCAGCTCCCGCTATGCTTATTCAGGAAAATTGTCTCTTCACTGGCTCGTCTTTGAGCTAGTTGGAGATTGGGATTTATCCCAAGTAAATCCCACTTTCTTTGCCTGTGTTGTCATCCTGAGGTCCTTTGGGTGAGGAAATCCCTGTTCACTCCCAGCGTGTCCCAAACAAGACCAGCAGGTCATTGCAAAATCCCTGTTTGGAGCTGCCTGGGATCGGGTGGTTCAGAGATGGGTGTTACAACCCATTCCCAAGGATCTGACCTACATGTTGGGATTGGACTAATGGACACAGGCAAACTGGGATGTGCTGGGAACATCCCTGCTTTCAGCAGATAAAGGGATTTCCTTGAGGAGCTGGAGCTTCCCTCCAGCATTAACATCCTATTAATATGGAGAACACAGATGTTACAGGAAGAAGGAGGATTTCTGGAGCATGGTCAGTGCTCCTACAAGGATCTGGTTTTGTTTTGTATTTAAAACCATCCTGCTTCTACTAAAAATAGGGAAAGGAAGTGCTCCCAAGGGATTTGAAGCTGGGTGTCAGCCTGGGCAGCCTCAGCTGTCAGCAGGAACCAAACAGCATTCCTGAGATGAAGCTTTTTGGGAAGAGAATGACCAAAAGTGGATACTCTTGCCCAGAATTACAAGGTCATTGGCATCTCCTTGTTAGGAATCATCCCAACAGCCCAGGGTGCCAGCAGGGTTTATCCAGGAGGTTTTGCCAAGACATCCTTTTGCCTGGCTGCACTTTTCTTCCAGTTTCCGGAAGCCCATGGAAGTTGGGAAGGCTCCTGGTCAGGTTTAGCTCCTGCCACCCCAGTTTACCACACCAGTGGGGTGGGAATGCAGTTTGGGAAGCTGATCCATCTGTGTGTTCCCATTCCAGGCGTGCCCAGCTCCGGCTGTGCCTGGAGAGGCTGAAGGGGCTGGTGCCGCTGGGAGCGGCGGCCGGGCGGCACACGACACTCAGCCTCCTCACCAGAGCCAGGCTCCACATCCAGGTGAGCCAGAAAATAGGATCTCCATGCCAAGAGCAGCATCTCAATACAGGGCATGGGCTGGGAGTGTGCTGGGTTGAGCTGGGATAATGGGGAACACTGGCATCAGGCTGGGATAGCTGAGACAGTGCTGGATTGGGCTGGGATAACTGGGGGCAGGATGTGTTGGGCTGGGACAACTGGGAGAGCACTGGCATCATGATGGGATAACTAGGAGAGCACTGGGATTGGGCTGGGATAATGGGGGGAGGGCTGGGATTGGGCTGGGGTAACTGAGGGAGTTCTAACTTGGACTGGGATGACTGGGAGAGTGCTGGATCAGGCTGGGATAACTGGGAGAGCACTGACATTGGGCTGGGAATACCTGCAGGGTTGGAATCCGCAGAGCTCCACATCCCAAGCGTGTTGAAGCCAGCGGTCCCTCGGGAGCCAGCAGTGGCTGCTCTGGGGTGTGTTGGGCCAGGAATGCCAGGTGGTGTCCAAGGGAATCCCGGGAGCTCAGGGTCCCATGGGGTATTCGAAGGAATCTCGGGAGGTCCCGTGTGGTGTCTGAGGGAATCCCAGGAGCTCAGGGTTCCATGTCCCCCTCCACAGAAGCTGGAGGACCAGGAGCGCCGGGCCCTGCACCAGATTGAGCAGCTGCAGCGGGAGCAGCGGCACCTGCAGCGGCAGCTGGAAAAGCTGGGAATGGAGCGGGTCAGGATAGACAGCATCGGCTCCAGCCTCTCCTCAGAGCGCTCCGACTCAGATCGAGGTGAGAGCCCACGCTGGGGGACGGCCGCTGAGAGGTCTGTCCGTGCTGGAACTCCAATCATTCCCATTCCTCTGGCAGAAGAGATGGATGTGGATGTGGAGAGCACGGACGACCTCCCGGCCGACCTGGACTGGAGCAGCAGCAGCCCCAGCGACTCGGACGAGCGCGGGAGCCTCCAGAGCCTCGGCAGCGACGAGGGATATTCCAGCTCTGGCGGGACCAGGGCGAAGCTGGCGAGCAGCCGGAAGCTTCCTGTTGGGATATAGGAAGCGCTTCCCATCGCCGTTCCACCGCTGCCGTTCCCTGTGGATCCCGTTAGCCAGCACACCGACCCTCCCAGCATTCCCCGCACGGAAAAACCTGAACGTCCTGCCGATCCAGCTGCTCCCGGGGCTCTGTTCGCACCGCCGGCTTCTCATCCCAGCTGAAGCTCCTCTGCCAGGCCCGACATTCCAGCCACAAGCAGAAACCCCCGGGAATATTGTGGCAATAACAGCGACCTCAAAACCTCCCCTGGGTTCTTTCCCAGGCTGTCACTGCCCAGTATTCCCCATCTTCTCTGCATTTGGGTGGCGACATCATGTTCCCGTTCCTCAGGACCCAAAACGCTGAGTTTCTGGGAGTAGATCTGAAGAGAGAACCGGCCCTTTGTGGAATTTCCATCGGGAACAGAGTGGAGCCAAGTTGGGAACACAAAGCAATTCGGGCACAGGGATCGGCCTCAGTCGGGGGTTCCTTCCCCCGACTCTAAATATTCAGGGACACCCCATCCCAGCCCTTCCGTCATCCTGGAGCAGTCCTGGCGTGGGGAACAGAGCTCCAGGGGCTCAGAGCCATCCTCACCATTCAGGTCAGCCATCTCTGGGCTGGGAAGTTTCTGTCCTCCCTAAACCCAAATGGAATGTCCCACCTCCCGTGGCATGGCATTCCAGACTCCTGGAATTCCCTTTCCACACTTCTAGTCTCGGGGACAATTTTTTCTACCTCGGAGGGAGCCCACGGACTCTCTCCTCCCCTTCAGCACAAAGATGATGCCTCCGCTCAGCAATAACCCCACGGGACCCCGCGGATTGTCTCCATTCATCCAGGATTTTTCCAGGCTCGTGGAGGATTCCAGAAGCCACCACAGGGAGAGAAGCCCCGGAGAGCAGGGGGGTTCCAAGCCGGAGCACGGAGCACACGTGAGCCGTCTGTGATGTTTATTTGTTTCCCAGTGCCCTGGAGGGATGTCTTGGTTTGAAAGACATGCGTCTGCCAAGGAAGGCGGGGACCTCCCTTGGGGCGGAGAATATGACCTCACTTCCCTCCGAATTATTATAACTTCGAAATCATGGGGCTTTTCGGCAAAAATGTGGGAAAAGGAATAACTGTTCTTGACTAGTTTGTACGACAAGGCAAACAAACAAACAAACAACGAGGGCAGCAACAACAAACAAAACCACGAACGCAGTGGCAGCCGCAGGGCGGTGCAGTTCCGCTCACGGCCGGCAGGGGCGCTGCGGGCCCGGCTGCGCGGGGTGGGCGCTGTTATTCCTCCCCGCCGGCAGGGGGCGCTGTGGGCCGGGCTCAGCCGCCGCTCTCCCTCACGCGGTGATGGCGGGACGGGCCGCGGCAGGGGCTGGCTCGCCTGAGCTGCCAGAAACTCCGCAGCCGTCGCAGGAGCCGTGCTGTGTCCCGGGGTTACAGTGTAACAGAAACACGGAGCAGTGCCAGGGAAAAACCGGTGTGGTGAGCAGTGGCAGCTTGATTCCCGAACCCAGAGAAGTTCCCTCAGAGCGTGAGGGGTTCAGAGTCCCGGGTTTTCCCTTGCGAGGGTCCTTTCCAGTGAGGTAGGGTGTTGATAAGGTCTCAGTTAGGAGCAGAGCCTCACCGTAGCAGAAGCAAAGTAGGATAACCCCGCAGTGGCGCTGGATTCTTCCCGCAGCGACTGCAGGCTGTCTCCCCTCCAAATGCCCAGAGAATGGGGCCAGGAGCTGCCCCAGCCCCGCTTCCACAGCCCAAAAACTCGTGGTGTGTCTGTCCCTCCAAGAGAACCCCCCCAGATAAGGAAGCAGCTAGCTGCACCCTTTCCCAAAGCTGGGCTAGTTTGTTTGTCTTAAGTACCGGTCGTTATTGTCTCTTAGCAACAGATGGGACAAAATTCCCTAAGAGAAAGAAAACAAGGAGAAATCTTAACCTCCAACAAGGGAACAGTCCCATCACTTCCCGCTTTTAGAGATTCTCTGGAAACCTTGACAAGTAGAGAGCTCTGCTTCCAACACCTTTGTTTTCCCCTGGAGCTGCTCCAAGGGCTTTTCCAGCCCCATGGAGCTGACGAGGCCCTGGTGGTCGGTGAAGATCTCTCCAAGGCATTTCCCGGTGCTGGGATACAAAGCCAGCTCTGCTGCTCCCTTTCCTTCAGGAAACACAGGTGCTGGAAGGTACCGAGACGCTCCATGGAGTGCAAGGGGATGAGCAGCAGGAGACTCCAGTGCTTTTTCCTTTCCTTTGTCCTTCCCCCTTTTTTTTCTTTCCCCTTTCTCCCCCCTTTTATTTTTCCTTTTTTTTTCCCCTTCCCTTCCCTTCCCTTCCTTTCCCTTCTCCTCTTCCCTTCCCTTCCCTTCCCTTCCCTTCCCTTCCTTCCTTCCCTTCCCTTCCCTTTTTTATTTTTCTTGTTTTCCCTTTCTTTTTCCTTCCTCCTTTTTCTTCTCCTCCTTTCCTGCTTTTCATTTTCTCCTTTTCTGTTCCCCTTTTCCTCTTTCTCCTTTTCCACACCTGAAACCCATTCCTGGCTCAGTTGGGGAAGCAGGAAGCCACCCACAGGCCCCACAAGTTGCCCAGATTCCCCAGATTCTGGCTCTTTTTCCACATGCTGGCTCCTAAGAGAACAAAAAGAAACAAACCAGATGGGATTTTCCTTTAAAGATACTGGAATTTTCCACCCTCCAGCATTGCTGCAGACCATGGACACCTGAGCTCAACCCCGTGCACCATCAAAAAGAGGGGGAAAAAAAATTGAAAACATAAAAAAAAGGTGGAATATCAGCCCTTGGGGGCCGGTGGCTCAGGTGACTTTTGCCAAGATCCATCCCTCACCTGGGAATCCCCGTGGAACCCTCTAGGCAGGTGATTCCCACCATTGGGAAGGCCCCTCCAGAGGTACAAAACGATGGCTTTTGATTGGTTTTGGACATTCTGAAGATTTGGCCTCAGCACCAATGAGGGTTTTGGGCAGGTTTGTGCCTTTTTGAGTTCCCGACGCCTTTTCTTTTCCCCTTTTTTTCCTTCCTGTCCCAGACTGACCCTTCCCTGCCCTTTGCACTGTCAGGCTGTGCTCCAGAAACCCCAAAACGCTGCACTAACCCGGAATCTCCGGGAACCCATTGGTGGTGCCAGCCTTTTCCTGGAATTCACTGATCCACCAGCATTCCTATGAAATAAGCTGCAGGAAGGACATTTTTATAGGTTGTGACAAAAATCCAAGGAGTGGGGGCAGGCGGATTGGGGTACAGATGGGTGGGAATAAGAAACACCCATTTTGGGGTTGTTTTTCCTTTATTTTTCCTTATGAAAGGCAGATCCCAAACCGCCAGCTCCTGGGAAGCACCAAAATGTTTGTTTCATCATTGATTTTTCCAGCGGAGCCGTTCTCCAGTCTCCACTCAACCTTTCCTTTATTATTATTTGGGACACCTCTTATTTGTGCTTTTCTGTCATTTATTTCTGGTTTTTTTGCTTCCCAAGAAGCGAATCCACCCCAGCTTTGGCTCCGTTGGGCAGTCGGGAACGGACACGGATCCCATTTCCAGCCGTTCCTGCTGTAAATATCCCATTGTTGGGCCGAATCCCATGTCAAGCCAATAGAATGGTGCTTTTTTTTAGGAATTCCATGTTTTAGGAGATCTTTGCTGTGTCCATAGATATTTCTGTCTTGTTTGATTGTTAGGAAATAAATTATTTCGTTATGAAAGAGACACATGAGCTGGAATTGCTGTTGGGAGGGAGCAGAAGGGGCCTGGAGGGGATTTGTGGAGAGTGAAAAGGTTCCCCCTGAGGCTCTTTTCCTCCAGGCTGAGCCCTGCCCAGCTCCGTCAGCCACATCCTCGGTCCCAGAGCCATCCCAGGTACTCCTGGGCCAAATTTATCCCATGCTGCTGCCGGCTCTGCTGATTCCCAGGGGCCCCAAATACACGCCCGCCGCGCCGCAGCTCTCAGCGACGCACGTGAATCGCTCAGACACTTTTGCCTTCTCTCCTCTCATGCCCCATGTGCTTGCAGATGCTTCTATTAAATCCCAATACCGTCCACAATTAACAAGGCCAACGTACACCCGCAGCCAAGCATGTCGCATCGGTCAGCGGCATCGCCCCCGGGAACAGCCCGCCGCTGCGGACCAGCGGCCGGGACACGGGGGGCTACTGCTGCGGGAGGAGAGAGGGACGCTGCATGCCCACTGGCTCCGGAGCTCGTGTCGGGGCTTGCGGCCAACCGCACCGTGCCGCCGCACAGCACCGTGCCCGTGTCCCCTCGGCACCTCGTGGCCGCTGCCACCCTCCCCCGTTGTCCCCAGGTCCCCGTACCTGCGGGCCGGTGCCGAGCGCTTCAAGGACGGGCACGGCCGGGGCGGCCCCGGGCTCTCCGTGGCACAGCTTCAGCCCGGCACAGACTTCCCACGGCGTCTGCGGGCACCACAGGATCACCCAGATGCCATGGGTCCCCGAGTCCCCAGCACCCCCCCGGGTGTCCCCCAGATGCCATGGTGTTCCCGAGTCCCCAGCACCCCCGGGTGTCCCCCGGATGCCATGGTGTTCCCGAGTCCCCAGCACGCCAGATGTCTCCAGGGGCCATGGTGTCCCCAACCCCCCTTGCTGTGTCCCCACTGCCACTCAGGAGATGCTGGAGTTCCCTGAGGAGGTGCTCGACAAACACCCCAACCACAGCCCAGCATGGGGTCACCAGGACAGGCAAACTGAGGCACAGAGCCCCCAGCACCTGCTGTGCCACCCCCTGCACCAGGGCACCCACGGTGACACCCACGGTGACACCCACCACTGCCGCATTCACCACCACACTCCAGCCACACCTCTCACCACTGGCACCCATGGCACGTGGCATGGCACCTCTGACCGTGGCACACGATGGCATCCATGCTGTCACCTTGCCACCGTGGCACCTGCTGACATCTGCCCAGCACTTCAGCCACCACCCCAGCACCCACAGTACCACACACCATCATGGTGGCATCTGTGATCATGGCGCTTGCAGTGGCACCCTTAGTGGCAGCCACCACCTCAGCAACACCAGCGGCACCTCCATGTGTGGCAGTGGCTGGCACCCAGTGGCACCTGTGCCCACAGCCCCCATGGTGACAGCCAGAGTGGCACCTGTCCCCTGTCCCTGCGGGCACCTGTGTGGCTGATTGGTTGGAGATGCGGTGGACAAGGCTGAAGAGCTGCTGACACACGGCACAGGGGTCCTGCAGGAGAGGACAGTGCGGACACAGGGACATGTGGGACAGGGGACAATGGGGGTCGTGGGGCACGGTGTGGGACACAGGGGCATGGGGACATAGGCTGGACAGGGACATGGGGACACAGGGGTGTGGGCAATTGGGGAATGGGACAAAAAGGATGGACAAGGTGCCTGAGGACATGGGGATATTGTGGCACAGGGACACAGGGACATGGGAACCAAAGGGGGTGCCTGTGAACATACCAGAGTGGGACCATGGGGGGAGTATTGGGGCCCCTATGGAGTTTTGGGGACATACAGGGGGTACAGGGACAGAGGGAGGGGTGGGCGACATAGAGGGGTGATGGGGACATGGGACGGGGGTCTCTCACCATGTCAGGATGTCCTTGGGTGAGGTGGGGGCAGTGCCCCACAGCTCCACAGCGCAGTGCAGTCACCCAGTCCTGGCACCAGGGGAGGGGCACCCACAGCCCCCCCCGGTGCCCAAACTGTGTCACACTGTCAGAAACCCGGAACAGGGGACCCCCAGAATCTGGGCCTTCCCCAAAACACCCCCCTCAATCACCCCATCCCAACACCAACTTTCTTGGGAGGATATGGCTGTGGTACCCCCCTTCAACACACCCCCCTGCTCCAATACCCCATCCCAGGGGGACCCTGTTACCTGCAATCTCCACCCCAAAACACACACCAGCCCCAAAACCCCACTCCTGCTGTCATAGGGTGGAAGGGACCCCCCCCGATGCACTCCCCGATCTGGCCCTCACCCCATCCTACATGGGGGGAGCTAGATGTTGGGGACCTCCCCCAAGGACACCCCCCCAATATCCCATCCTAGCCCAAGACCCAAAGCGGGGATCCAGGGCTCCAGACCCCCACCCAAGGGTCCCCTTTTCCCCCATCCAGGCGTCTCTGCCTCTGTCACTTTAGCACAGGGTCCTTGAGAGGGGTCCCCAGCTTTTGGGGGCACCCAGCTCTGGGGACGCCCAGCCTTGCTGGCACACTCAGCTTTGGGGGTGCCCCCAGGGGTGGGGATGCAGGGCACTACCTGGGGTGGTCCCGAGCAGGGCGAGGAGCAGTGGCAGTGCCAGGGCCATGGTGGGGGACACGGCCGAGGACGGCGACAGCGGCCGGGCCATGGCAATGCTGGCAGGGCTGAGCCTACAGCCTCTTATACCCCACGGGATGTGGCCACTGGGACGGTGCCAGCACACAGGGACAGGTGTGTCACAACCACAGGGACACTGCGGGCGCTGCCACCCCCGCCCTGTCACTCTCCTGCTGGCCCCATGCCCCTGTGTCCTCCATGGCTGTGTACTTGTTGGGGTCCTCATTCAAGGGCCTCATGTTCCCAGCAGGGACCCCTTCCAGTGTCTCCATGTTCCCACTGAGGCCCACTGCTGTCCCCATATTTTCATGTCCCCACTCAGATCCACTTTGGGGTACCCGTGTCCCCCACTGGGGTCCCCAAGTCCCCACATTCCCACATCTCCCCATGTCCCCACACCCCTGTGTGCCTGTACTCCTCCATGTCCCCAATCTCCCCACATCCCCTCAGACACCCCATATCCTCCCCACCATTTCACCAACATGCTCCCCTCTTGCATGTCCCCCCACTCCCTTGTTCCCATGTCCCCTTCATGTCATGATCCCACACGCCCATGGTCCCATCCCCCCGTGTCCCTCCCTATATACTCAAACCCCACCCCCCTCTTCCTTCATGTCACCCCATGTTCCTCCACCTGCATTGTCTCTCCAAAACACACTAAAGTCTCCACCGTCTCCAAACCCTCATGTCTGCTCCTGTCCCCAGATCCCACATGCCCCCACCCTCCATATGGCCCCCAGCCTGCCCCATATCCCTGATGTTCTCACATCCCCCTCCCAGTATGTCCCACTCCATCCCCTCCCGCACAGTCCCACATCCCACACCCCCCATGTCCCCATACTCCCCGAAGTCCTGATCCCCCTTCCCGCCCACCCCTCAACTTTTCACCACCTCCCCCCGATGTGGCCTCTTCATCTCCCTCCCCCCACTCCATCTTCCCGCGCATTGTCCCTCCCTGGTCACCACCTTGTCCCCACTTGCCACTCGAGAGCCCTCGATGTGGGTGCGGCCGGAGGGCAGGAGGGTCACCTGCCCCAGGTGTGGCAACGGGATGGGCCCCAGGGTGGTGCAGCCCCTCCCGGGGGCCCCTCTGCCATCCTGTGTTCCCCTGTCAGTGCCACCCTCACACGCCGGGGCTGCCCCCCTGTCCCTGCATATGCCCCCTCCTTCTGCCACCTCCTGTGTCCCCTGTGCCACTGCATGTGCCCCAAATCCCCATTGCCACTGCATGTGTCCCAAATCCCTGAGCCGCTCTGTGCCCCAAATCCCCATGCCACTGTGCGTGCCCCAAATCCCTGTGCCGCTGTGTACCCCAAATCCCTGTGCCACTGCATGTGCCCCAAAGTCCCTCAATACCGCCACTGTGCGTGTCCCAAATCCCTGTGCCGCTGTCCATCCGTGCCCGCATGTGCAAATCCCCATGCCACTGTGCCTCAGGTTCTGCACTGGTGTGCCCAAGTCCCTGTGCCACTCACTGTATCTGCCCCAGGTCCCAGTGCCACCCTGCACTGCCCGGGTCCTGCTGTGCTCCTGCTCCAGCAGCTCTGGGGACACATGGGGGAGGGGTGCTGTCGGTTTGCTCTGACGGATCCAGGGGTGCCCCCCGGGCCGGGTTGAGCCCTGGCACAGCCCAGGGACAGGAGGCCAAGGGACAAAGCACCAGGTTCGGTACACAGGGACCTGTTTTCCTGTGAAGGCTTTGAGGGCATAGAAGAACCTGGGCCCCACAGGGTGACATGGGGACAGGGCAGCCGAGGTGGCACAGGGATGGAACATGCAGGGTGGCAGAGGGGCACAGGGGACAGAGGAGCTCAGAGGACACCGGCGTGGAGCTGTTCCAGCTGTACCTCCTGCCCCCTTCAGCCTCACCCGGATCCAAACTGCACCCTGGAACACGCCAGTCCTCGGCCTCCACTCGTGGGAGACATCAGAGCAGCTCCCCGAGGAGGGACAGGCAGGAAATTTGGGGAATATTGAATGGGATACGGGGTGGTAATTCAGGGTGAACACTGCGGTGGATTTGGGGGACACCCCAGAACAGCAAGCGAGGACAAAGAGCTCCTCCTCCCTCGGGGCTCATGGCAAAGCATTTCCCATTTGCACGCTGCGTGGGAGCTGTGGGACGCCAAGTGAGGAGCCCTCCAGGGCCGA
>VKON01001695.1:4340-25407 GCA_009741485.1 Malurus cyaneus samueli
GTATTTGGGATCCCAGGTGAACAACTTGATGGCAAAATACACACACGTATAGCACGGATACAAGTTTTATAGATTTCAGGAATTAGCATATCTATCTAGGATTCCCCAATAAGAAGCTTAACAAATGCAGTAATGTCCCCCTATTCTAATGAATTCCCCCCCAGATGAGGCCAGAGCCCAGTTTACACAAGATGTTTTGGAGACAAGGCTTCACCCAAGGCTGGAGCCTTGGGTTTAAGATAGCACAGGGCATGCTGATCCCTTCCTCAGGATGTTTGGTCTCTCTTCCCAGCAGAACTCCTAAACTAAGCTGGAATATCAGGCTTCAGGAATTGCAAGCATGTGGGCTAAGGGGTATATGCAGATGCATAGAGGGTACAGAAAGCGTAAAAAGGAAAAGCAAAAATCATCAGGCATCAAATCAACTGTGGGTGTGTTCAATGAGGAGCATGTTTCATCACCGGCTATAGAACAGGTTAGCCTTTGCAAGCAGTCGGGAAGCATTTCTTATAATGGGGCAAAGTGCATTGCGATCCCAAAAATTGCATAAAGACTGTTGTGTATTACCAAGGAGCAAGGATATAAAGTCCCACCCCAAAGACTTATACAGCTACTTATATGGGTTAGACAATTTTGTCCCTGCTATCCACCTGATGGCTCCTATGACCTTGCTCATTGGCAAAAGGTTGGGGAGTGCCTACAGACGCGTCAGGTTACTCATCATGATATCCACCTCGATGATATAATTACTTGGCATATGATATATTCTGCTCTGCAACAATTTAAGGAAGCAGATCACATTCTTGCAGATGCTCTGCCTGCAGCCCCATCAGATACTGTTGTTATTGTTAATGAGACTTCACCTGAGGAGAACAATCCAGAAAGAGGGGATTCTTTTGATCCTGGTCCTATTGATCCTGAACAAGGATCAGATTTGTATCCTCCCCTAGCTCCAGTACATGCTATGGCAGCAGCTGCTCCTAGTGCAGAAGAAATTTTACAAACTGCACACAGAAAGGCTACGGCAAACTGACCACCACCGAAAGCTGTGTCGTATTCCTTTACTGACTATGATGAGGACACACTGCCACCCCCAGGGCCTGAACCAGAAAGGTTTCTACAGGAATGGCAAAGACGGGCTTTAAAAGGTGACATTGAATTCTATCAAGCTATGCCAGTCATGTATTGAATTCAGAATCCACATAATGAGCAATTGTAATATGAAATGGTAAAGGAACTGAGGAAACCAGTGAAGGAAAATGGTTTACACTCCTCCTTTACTATGAATTTATTAGATGCCATCGTTGAATCTCATATGATGTTTACCAGTGGATTAGAAATCTCTTTTTTAAACAGTTTTGACAGGAGGACAATACTCTGGTGGATGGAATTTGTAGATATGGGTCAAACTCAGGCATTGAATAATGCCACTCAGCAACCCCCAATAAATATACCTACTGCCCAAATCACAGGTACAGGCATGTATGCCACGGCTTGGGCCCAACTGCAATTGGCCCCCCAGGTGTGGGAGCAAGCTACTGTTATTGCCCTGCGTGCACTATGAAAAGTACCCGATACAAAAAGATTAGAGCCTGGTTTTGCTGCCATCAATCAAGGCCCTCAGGAACCATATATTAACTTTACTGATCGATTGCAATCAGCCATTATGCGGCAAATTGATATGCAGGCGGCAGCTGATGCTGTCTTAAAATCCCTTGCTTATGAAAATGCTAACAATGACTGTAAGAAAGCCCTGGACCTGATATGTAACCACTCTGATGTTGAACTTTCTGAATATATCAAGGCATGCGCTAATATTGGCTAGGAACAATTCAAAGCAGAACTTATTGCTGCTGCAATAGCCCAACAGCTGTAAGTGGCAGAGCAGCTGTGAAGTGCTTCAAATGTGGTGAAGAAGGCCACATTAGAAAACAATGTCTGAAGGGACAAAAAGGCAAAAAAAAAAACCCCAACAAACCTTGCCCTCACTGCAAAAAGGGGTTTCATTGGGCCAACCAGTGCCAGTCAAAGTTTGATAAACACAGGAACCCCCTCCCAAAGCAGGGAAACTCAAAAGGGGGCATGAGGTCCAGTGCCCCCCAATCCAACAGGACCAAACTCAATCAGACATCAATATAAGCACAAATCTTGGAAGGGACATCCCCGGGAGTGCAGGCTTAGACCTGGCAGTCAGTGCTACCACAGTCCTAAATGATACCTCTGGTCATCTGTTACCCACTGCGGTTTTGGTCCACTACCATTTCAAACTCATGTTTTATTATTAGGTTGCTTTTCAACCACCAGAACAGGATTGTTTATATTACCAGGAATCATTGATGCAGATTAAAAAAGGGAAATCAAAATCATGGTTTAGACACCCAGTCCTCCCTGTACAGTGGCACAAGGAAGCCAGTTGGCACAATTAATACCCCTGCCAGCAATTCCCTGCTCAGCACTGATCTTACAACAGCAATGAAATGCAGGAGGATTTGGGAGTACAGGTACCCCACAAATATTTTGGTCAAAAATTATAGGGGTACAACAGTGTTGTGGGTTTAAAACCTGATTTTTCCCAGTTTCTCGGGCAATGCACCAGAAAATGTCGTGGTTTAGACTGTGCTGACAGCCAAAAGCACTGCACCCATGATGTTCCCTCCCTTCCCCCCACCGGAGAGGGAGAAGGGAGAGCGAAAGCCCAATTAACACGAAAATTTATGACTTTCAGATAACATAACGTAATTGAGAGAAAGATATGTATGTGCTCCAGAGAATAGTCAACAGGCTGAACTTAAGTTGCAAAATAGATTTATTACTACAAACTACTAGAATACTACGGCACTGGGGAGGGGAAAACAGAGATGGGGACAAGTTTACAAGGAGAAGAAAAATAAAAAAACGGACATTTTTTAAGACACCTGTTATCCTTTTCCAGAACCCGTCTCTTTCCCAGGTCCTCCCTCTTCCCCCCCCCCCCCCCCCCCCCATGTTTTTCCCGCACACACAGGGACAGGAATGAAAAGTCTAAATAGATCAAAACACTCATTACAGTTGTTGTCCGGATCATGGAGAAGCGGTTCTTACACTCCAGCTGTGGAGTTTTCTTCCAAGGAACAGTCAGTGTTGTACCTGCTGATGGCAAAGGAGGATTCCTTTACCTCGTAGGAGAAAAGAAAGAATGTCCTTCAAGGCCAAACTTTTTGTTTTCAGCGGCGTGAGACCACTATCACAAACCCCTGGCAGAGCACAGCTTCTTCTAAGCTCACTTACTTCAGACGTCGCAGGGGGGCAAGCCTCTTCCCCTTTTTGGGTTTAGTCCGTCCTCAAGGCCAGTTTTTTTTCCCTTCAGCGAGTCGCTCTCTTTTCTTATTCAGGTCTCTCTCAATGATGAAAATAGTCTTTTGAGAACAACTTATTTTTCTCCATGCTCGAGAACCACAGCAAAAAAGCACAGCAAGCCAATCCATCCCATCTTCTCCTTACTGATCTTCGTCTCCATTTTTTTCTTACATCTCCTCACCTCTCTGCTCTGTTTTTCCCCAGTGCATGATACTAAATACCTAACAACTAAAGCTACAATGGCGGCCGCCCCTATCTTGTTTTGAATTCTTCTCTTAAATACCAGATAATACATCATCACAGAGGTGTAACCAACCTGTGCAATTGGCCCAGGCCGATGAGCAGCCTGTGTCCATCACCTCAGAGCCATGATGGATTGGCTCTAAAGCACAGGGGCAGGCTCCTTTTGCTGGAGAAGAAAGAACTTCTAGAACTTCTCACAGGAGCTATCTTTGTGTTTCTTGATCCCATCCCCCACCACCAAAAATCGGAACAGTAAAACCTAACAAACAGCCATTACTCACTTGTCAATAGGCTCTAAGTCCTTTACAGGAATGGTTGATACTGGAGCTGATGTGTCTATCATAGCACAAAAGGAGTGCCCCCCGAGTGGCCTCTGGTACCCCCTATGGCAATTGTCGCAGGAGTTGGTGGACAGCAGGTACCTTGGCAGTCAGCAAAAGAACTGCAAGTCTCCGGTCCAGAGAGCAAGACTGTCACCTTGCGGCTGTATGTACTCCCCATCCCGGGCACTCTGTGGGGACAAGATCTGATGATGCAATGGGGTTTGGTCATTTCCACACATTTTTAATAGAGGCCACTGATGAAAAGCCACTCCTCAAACTGACTTGGCTCACAAGTAAACCTTTTTGCATCAATCAGTGGCCCCTTAGAGGAGAGAGGCTTCACCAGGCCTGGATTCTCATACTAGAGCAACTACAATTGGGCCACATAGGCCCTTCCACCAGCCCATAGAATACACCTATTTTTGTTATCCCTAAGAAATCAGGAAAATGGAGGCTTTTACAGGATCTCAGGGCAGTTAATGCAGTAATGTTGACTATGAGACCATTACAACCAGGAATACCTAACTCTACAATGATTCCAGAACATTGGGAATTAGCAATAATTGATTTTAAAGACTGCTTTTTCACAATTCCTTTGCATCCAGATGATACACTTAAGTTTGCCTCTTCTCTACCATCTGTCAATCATGAGGGTCCCATGGAATGGGACCAGTGGGTCGTGCTGCCTTAAGGTATGAAAAACAGTCCTACTACTGTCAAATCGTCCTTCACCCAGCAATACATCCAGTACGGCAAAAATATCCATTTGTTTTGCTGTATCACTACATGGACGATATTTTAATCGCTTCTGACAGTTCTTTACTGTTACAGGACTGTCTTGCTGCTTTAAAAATAATGCTTGCCAGCAGAAGCTTATGTGTAGCCACAGAAAAAATCCAAACAGAACCTCCTTAGAAATACCTGGGCTTTGAATTGCTAGAAACAACAGTCACTCCACAGCCAGGAACTTTAAAAACTGACATAGGCACATTGAATGATTTGCAAAAGTTACTGGGCACTATTAATTGGATTTACCCTTTCCTGGGAATCACCACAGAGGAATTATCCCCTTTGTTTCAATTGTTAAAAGGGGATCCAGATTTTTCCTCCCCTGGGCAGTTAACAAAGACTGCCCGAGAGGCTTTGGCACATGTAAGTGGCAAAATCAATAAATCCTTCGCCATGCATGAGAACCCAAATTTGCCTTTGTAGCTGTTCCTAATTGTGCAATCTTTTCAACCCTATGCTCTCATTGGTCAATGTGATGAACATTGTCTCTGGCTATTAGAATGGATTTTTCTACCACACACCTTCACAAAACCTATAACCATTCAACTTGAGATGGTCATTTGACTGCTGTTGATGGGATGACTTTGATGCCAGACTTTGTCAGGACGTGATCCAGCAATCATACATCTTCCTGTTACTGCTACAGAATTAGAAAACCTATTCAGGGACATACTGTCATTTCAAATTGCCTTTGCTGATTATAATGGAGAATTTGTCCATTCAATGCCCTGTCATATTCTGCTACAATCCTTCAAAGAACTCCCCTTCCAACCATGGAGGCTGCAGTCAAAGACTCCTATCCCTGATGCAAAAACTATTTTCACTGATGGGTCAGGAAAAACATGCAAAGTTGTGACCCTGTGGAAAAACAACACAGGACAATGGGAACATTCAATAACCTTTCAACCTGTATCTGTCCAGCTGGTCAAGCTGGTGGCCATAGTAGAGGCATTTCGTCTCTTTTCAGAAGAACCTATTAACATTGTTTGGGATTCTCTTTATGTTACAGGAATTGTCGAGAGAGAATTGAGCACTCCTTCCTGAAGGAAATCTCTAACAAAGATCTTTTTGTGTTATTGACCACTTTGTACAATCTCACAGGTCTCACGAATGTTACATTCTGCACCTTAGGTCCCACACCACTCTACCTGGACCTATAGTAGAAGGTAATCCGAAAGCAGATGTCCTTACTATGACAGCTACTGTACCACAGAAATTAGAGCAGGCAAAACTTCCTCATGATTTCTATCACCAGAATGCTCGAGCACTAGCCAAACAATTTGATTTAACTTTGCCACAAGCACGAGATATAGTGAATACTTGCTCACAATGCCAACAGACTCACTCTTTGCCACAAGCATTAGGTACAAACCCATGAGGGTTGAAACCTAATGACATTTGGCAAACAGATGTAACACACATATCCAGCTTTGGGACTTTTAAATATGTCCATGTTTCCACTGATACCTTTTCAGCTTTTATAGTAGCAACAGCACACAAAGGAGAGAAGTTGAGAGATGCTACTCAACATTAACTATGGGCTTTAACCACAATGGGGGTCCCTCAACAGATAAAAACACAAGAATTTTTCCACACTTGGGGTATCAAACACATCACAGGCATTCCACATTCTCCAACAGGACAAGCCATAGTGGAAAGGGCACACTGTACATTAAAAAACATGATGCAGAAACAAAAAAGAGGGAGCCCAGTTGGTATGCTTCCTCAAGAACAGCTTGACAAGACAACTTATGTTTTAAATTTTCTGAATCTTTCCACTAGAGATGATCTGACAGCACATCAGAGGCACCTAGGTCAGATGGCTGATGGAGGAGTTCACCCAGAAGTTACATACAAAGATGTACATAACAGTCAGTGGAAAGGTCCATTTCCACTGTTAGCATGGGGGAGAGGTTATGGCTGTGTTTCCCTGTTCACAGGTCCATATTGGCTCCCAGCAAAGTATATCAAACCAAGCCAAGGATGACAACAATTAATTTTGTCCTTTTTCTGCCACTGTACTGCCATCAAGCGGTGGAAGGAAGAATCTACTGGGCACACATTCTCGAGCCACCTCTGTTCTAGCCTCTAATCTGGTGGGATCCAGAGCCCCCCTCAGCAGCAATGGAATGGAATGGGTAGGAGGAACATGTCTTCCTCCCCTGGATCAGGATGGTGTAGATACGTATATTAGCAATGCTATTTATGTTACTGATTTACTGCCTATATGCTTAATGTGGAATCAAACAAGTACCTTCTTAACCTTACCCTGTGCTAACTTTTCTATGCAACTACATTTAATATATGTACACTCAGAGACTGCAAAATTTGACTGCTATTACACTGCCGGCCATTCTGTCTATCTCTAACAAATCTGTGGATACCAGACCATCTCCTTTCTCCAAATGTTGTTTTACACCCATTTCCAGTATACGGCACTTGGAATGAACATAATATATAGGCAATGGCCACAGCAATTCTTACAGCATGGAAAAAAAATTGACTGGGGACCACGTGAGATCTGTTGCCTTTTTCAGCCTAGAAATTAAACTCAGGATGATTTTAGTATAGGAGGTAATATAAAAGTGGGTCTTAATTGGAGCTCCAGGGGCAGTCATGGAAGAATATCCACCAAAGCCCACCCCCACAGGGGTGAATACTGTTTTACAGATTTTAAGAAATTAGCATAATTGATAAAAAGCACCAATTAGAAGGACAAGTGGTGATGTAATTCCCCCCAGGTCAAGCATCTTTTCTGGAGGCCCCCATCCTTGGTACTAGCTGTACTTGTTTATGAAAATGTGTCTCAAAGACCTTGGTTCCCAGGAAGAACCAAGATAGGAATAGGGGCCTTGTAACCCCCAAGGCTCGGAGCTCTGGAATGTGCTTTGTCTTCTAGCTGGGGAAAAGGGCAGGGAAAAGTACTAGGAAGGTTACAAATATATAAAAGAAAAAAAGGCAAAAATCATTCCGGCATCAATCTTCAGAGAAAGTGAGACTAATACAACCATTCTCCTCTCCCAAAAGGCAAACCACACCATTGTTTGGCACGATGGGGGGATGGCTAGGCCATTAATTCAATATATTTAGACAATAATCAATCACGTGTTCATAAAAATTTGTGGGAAATGTTGTTACCTCGCTTTTGGCAATGATATACCAGGTAAAATGGACAACATACCACAATTGCCAATCTAACACTGCTGCAGGACAAATCACTAATGACTTGTACTTCAGACCCATATGTTTTTGCTTTAGCTAACAACTTTTTGATAATTATAGAAATGGTTTTTATTTTTCATCTGCTAGCCATTTTTTGTTTTAAATCATGTGTAACCTATGATGATATGCGTAATTATTCTGTCCGTCTTCCATTTAAAGGAAACTTGAAATCTAGGTACCTGTAAATCTAACTTGGACCTGGGAAGGACAACACAGCATTTCACAATTATCCCAACTAGTCTGAAAAGAAATCCAAAAGAGTAAAAAACAAGTTTGCAAATTTCTGTGTTGGCTAATCTTGGCTATTGTTTCTGCCGTAATAATATTGACCGCAGCCTCTGTGGCTGTCAGGGCCTTGACAAATTAATTCAAACTGCCCCACACTATGGGACAAGCATTAACTAATATACACAAGAATTACAAACACATGAACAAATTAATCAAGAAATAATGGGCCAGATTAGATGCCTTAGAAAGTGCTCTTTTATGGGTAGGCAAAAGAGTTGAGGCCCAAATAACTCAACTATCTCGCCCTGTGACTGAGAAGATTCATAATTCCTTGTGTGTAACACCTCTTCTGTGGAATGAAATGGAACAGAATTTGGAGACAGTTAAAAGTCATCTCCATGGGGTGTTTGATAAAACCTTACAGCAAGATATTCGTTCACACTCAAATAATCAGCTCAGAACTTTACAAGCTCTGGAGGAACAAAAGGTGTTGGCAGACCTAAAAAATGATCTTTCTTGGTTAAATCAGAAAAATTGGTTCTCTGGAAAAAAATTATGAGTTTGGGTTTTCATGGGACTAGGTTGTTTGGTAGTGATATCTTTTTTAATTCTCTGTCTTGTCCTTTTCAACATAGTTAAGAACGTTAAAAGTACACAAAAACCAGTCATGGTTTCCTTAGCTTTATCTATGACCTCAATAAAAACAGAAGGGGGAGATGTGGAGTCACAGAGGAAGAGGCCCCTGAGATCCCATGAGAAACCGAAAAACCGGATGCAGAAGGGTATTGATCAGCACAGGATTTGAAGCAGTTAAGCTGGCTTCTTGTTCTCCCCTGAGAAGAATAATAAGCTGTCCAGACCTGACAGATGTATTGAGGAGTTGTAAAAGACTGAGAAAATAACTAGGAGACAGCTTCTCACGCTAAAAAAAGTATATATACTGTTGGCTTTGTAATAAAGGCAGAATTCATTTTGCATCCAGTGAGTGGTTCTCATTCCATACGCTACAATGTATTAAAGACTATAACCCTTAATGAGGAACTTTGCTAATGCAGATATGCTAAGGCTACATTAAGTGGGAAAGTGTGCACTATGCAGATTAAAAATCCCCATCAATAACTGCCAACCATGTATCCGTGAAAACCAATGAACTTTACCCTGTTAGGAACTTTAGACATGCCATATATTGTTAGGGCAGAAGTTCTTAAAATGTAAACTCTAAACCAACAGAAAGCAGTTAAAAAGCTTCAAATTTTCTCAGTACTGGGAATATATAAACATGTGGACTCGATGATCTAAGAAGCCTTTTTCAACCTTAATGATTCTATGTTTTGCACATTTTCATAAATCTAAATGAGAAAATGGAACAAAATTGGAGAACACAAATCAACAGATATTAACAGAATTAAGCCTGACTTTTATCTGGATGTAAATCAAAACCACAGTGATATCACTGTTGATGACACTCCTTAAATTTTTTTTCCTCCTCAAAAGACTAGGTGTCTGTTTCATTTTAAAAAGGCTGAGAAATATCACAGTGTAGGAAAAGAGAACTCTCGAGAAGATTTATAAAAGAATCTCTCAGAAGAAATCTAATTTGCTAGCCTTTTTTGCCTCAGAAAGCTCTTTGGCTTACAGCTTTCAGAGGAAAAAAAACCCACACAGAGATGGAAAACATGTTCTGGTTGAATCTATCACTGCACTTTGTAAACCTTTGATGTAAACAGGAAAAAACCAACAGATTGCAAATTATGCCTCCCAATTTCTTTTTTCCCCCTCTCCATTACTAGTGGTATGCTGATAAGATCTATTTGGGTAGTGCAAACAAGTCTGGTTTAATAAAGAAATGAATTTGGCATTGTGTGAATTCTTCACAGACTCATCATCATCAGATATTCAACAAGTAACAAGAATGTTAAATATACATGAAAATTGTAGGAATATTTAAAGTTGATTCAAATTCTCATTAAGTTGCTAGGTACAATTTTAAGTACTATTAAATCACTTCTGAGTAGTGAAATAGGTCTAAAATAGAAGCAGCAAATGAATTCATCACATCTAATAGCTCCATAAGATTAACAATTCATATAGAATTCTATAATAGGGCAAGAAGTTGATGGAATGTATCCAACAGACTTGCATTTCTACCAATGCCTCTACAGGAACCCATATGAAACTACAATGCTCACAGACGGGACATACTTAAAAACTAGGCAGACAAGCCAAAGCTTGAAAATACTTCAAAAAACAGTCCTCATTTTACTAAATTGTTCCTCTAAAGTGAGTACTGAGGGGAAAATTCTTGCCTGTGTACATTTCTCTTTTGTGTATTATGACTATAGTGTCTGGCACTTTGAGATTTAACACACAGCATTGCTGAATAAGAAAGGCAAACACTGTTTATTAGCAAACCACTAGTGTTATCAAAACATAGGGAATTAAAATGGTCTGTAAATTGATTACTTGGTCTTAGCTTTATCTTCCTAAGCACACAATGTAATATTTAAAAACAAAGCTCACTCTGTACTTTTTAAAACCTTGTTTTTCCATTATTTTTAGCTTAACAAGAGTCAGAAGTTACATAGTTAAAATAGCCCATTAAAATGGGCAAGTAAAACAGAAATAAACTGCAAATTCACTCTTCAACACTCAGTGCAAAAATCATGGTCACAGCTTCATATTTAATGTGGAATCACTTTAAGTATACAATATTTCAAAAGATCCAGAAACTGGTTAGGAGCTAAAAGCCAGTAGAACAAAAATACAGAAAATCTAAAATACATCTTTGACCTTTTTAATCCTATATTTTAGGGTCGCATTCCTGAATAGACAAGTTTGCCTTATGAGGAAAGAAACTTTGGTATGGAGTTGAACTAGCCACATGAATAGCACCTGTAGCTTTAAAAATAAATAGTAATGGCTAACTAGACACGATGGCAGCAAGATATCCCCTAAGAACAAGCATATGCTTGGAGGCTATGCATGAAGGCTGGACAATGAAATGAGTAATTTTTTTAAGTAACTTCAAGCATTTCTGCTTTTTGTTTTTCTAATTATTTAAAAAGCTTTCCTAACAATGAGAAAGCTTTGCTTTTATATAACCCCTAATAATCACTCCCTTGAAAATTGCACTCTGATGCTCACAGAACACTACTATTAAATGTTCTTCTTTTAAGTCTTCAGATTCCCTCTGTCTTTCTACAATATTGTATTTTTATTCCATAGGCCCATGCTGGTTAGAAGTAGATGCGGGGAACAGAAACATCCCCCCTGTTCCAACAGTTGCTTATTAAAAAGGTCAAAGATAAATTCGACCTTGAAATGGACCAGAAGTTGGGTTTTTCTTAATAAATGGTATCAGAAATAACCAATGAACTTTGTCACATGTGATATTCTCCTACAGCCATCGATGAAGTAGCTACTGGAATGTTAGTCTATGTTAACCTGTGTTTTATGGGTTTGCAACAAAGCATAATACACATTTACCAGAGTAAGTGAAACTTCAGTTTCCAGTGTGTAATGAATTTTAGTCACTTAATAAATTTTAACTTTTATTTGTGTATTCCACTGTAGTGCTGTGACAACAAATCACACCTGTGTACCAGAGCATACATCAACAGTATGGTGTAACTTCACCACTGCTATACATAGCTTTTTGAAAGAGACATAAGCATACATCACACAATTTTCAGGGTTATTTTTTCCTTTGATAATGTTCACTTTTTCATTAATACTTCACTTTTAAAATTTTGAATTATTGAAAAAAAATCAGAGTGTTTATACAGAAATAGCTATAAGGAATAGCCTTACAGGCACTGATATGACAAATGTTTATTTTAAGGGCTGAGAAGCATTAATATCAACAAAGTGGACTGAAAATAATTACGAACTTTGTCTAAATGGGAAATGCCTGCTTCTGTTTGTATGTTGAAAAAAGATATTCAGAAAGTTATATTTTGACCTTCCTGTGTCACAAAGTTAATCATAGAAAGACCTACACATTTAACCTAAAATGATAGTTTTAAAAGCCCTTATATTAAAAAAACCCAAAACATAATGCAAAACTTTGATCAGTTATGCAGCTGCTTTAAAACTGTTGCAAGACCATACCATATATAGTAGCTTTTATACTGCTAATACACAACTAACAGCAAAGTTGATTATGTTAACAAAAAATTGTCTTAATTACACCTTTATATCACACTAAAGAGACAAATGCCACAAGACTGGCAAAAATATTTAACTCTCAGCACTCAAATGGCAGGATAATTATGTGTTGCAACCCCTTCCCATTTAGGAAAACATAAGCAAAAACATAATCCTGCAATCTCACTTTACAAAATGAAGTTCTGTAAAATATTAATTGGGAGGGCAACAGTTTATGCTAACACTATGTAACTTATACAACTAGTGCCAAAGGCAAACAAAAAACCCTTCTAAATAAAAAAAAATCGAAATACACGTAGGAACAGAAGCACAAACACTGCATTAAATACAGTCAAGATAAAACTGCACAAGAGAGACAGAGACGGAGACTAAAGTTAGCAACACATTTAAAGAAAATGTAATGAGGAAAAAACTTTAAAACTATTTTTTCCAATGACAGAGTTTCCATTTGCAGGCTTTCCATCCATAAGCTATCTGATACAGTATATAATGAAAATATTCAGAATCTCACAGAAGAGCTATATTTTTCTCTACCAAATCTAATTACTGAGTTGGTTTTGGATATTTTAAACATACATTATTATGCCCATTTAAAAGCAAGGCAACAAATGGACGTTTTATCACCTTCAATCTTAGCACTAATGACAAAAATTTTTAAAAGTTATCATAATCTTTTTTGTCTTTTTTTCCTTCTGCTTCAAATCCATCAACCCCATCACTGTCCCTTCTTCTTTTACGATTATTATGGATGTTGAAGCGTTGATTCATCTGTGGTAATGGATCCATTCCTAAAACTTTGTGTATTTGACGGAATGCAAGGAGTCTCAGCGCAAACTAGAAAAAGGATAGAAAGAAGATATTTCTGTTAGAAACAAATGTCAATTTAAAATACTTTATCAAACAATTAATGAAGAACATTAATGGTATATGATATTATCCTTAGCTCTTATTATCCTCTCTTCCTTCCTCCAACAAAGTCAACACAATAAAACGTGTATATCCATTTGCTGCTTCTATACAAAATACAACATATTAGCTTAAAAATAATATACATGTGTTTGGCTGCTGGACTTGCATTGAAGCAGCCAAGGCTTGTCATGTGTCCCAAAATGCATTAGTAATCTTTAGCAAAAGGATCAAATTAAGAGGTAGAGGCAGTAAATTCTAAAGCTGCAAGCATGAGTAGCCAATACTACAAGTAGATACAATAAATATTAAAAATTAAGCTTACACAGATTTATTTATAAGGTACTGTGGTGGTTTTGCTAGGTTCAGTTTTTTGGCGGTGGGGGATGGGACCACAAAACCACAAAAATGGCTCCTCTGAGAAAGACTTCCAGAACTTTCTTCATCTTGTCCAGCAAAGGAGCCCTGCCCCCTGTGTTTAGGGCCAGTCTCTGATGGCTCTGAGGGTGATGGACCGGCTGCTGGCCAGGCCTGGGCCAAACCAGAAATGCTGGTTACACCTCTGTGATGATGTATGGTCTCATATTTAAGAAGAATTCAAAACAAGTTAGTTTGCAGCAGCTGCCATTAACCCTTAGTTAGAGGTGGGGGGAGGTAAGGAGATGTAAAAAGAAATGGAGACTCCAAGGTTAGTGGAGAAGGAGAGGGGTGCTTTGCAAGCTGTGGTGCTGACCACACCGTGGGGGAGCAAGGCTGTTTCCAAGCTGACTGTCTCCAGTGGGAGACCTGTAGAGAGAGGCCCTGCACCTGAGATAAACAACCTGGCCTTGGAGGACTGGACTGATCATAGCCTGTGGGGAAGAGGTGGCCTCCCCACGCCTGGAGAGAGTGGATGCCTAGAAGAAACTGTGTTCTGACTGGAGACTCGAGGGAACAGCCTTGCTCCCAGAATGAAGGCAGCCTGGCCTTGGGAAGACTGCTTCCCTTCTTGTGGACAAGGAATCCCATGCCATCAGCAGGTTCAACAGACTGTCTGTTCCTGGGAAGACTCCCACAGTTATGCTGAGCAAAAGGAAGGACCCCTCTTGAGCAACTGGAATAGACCTGTGGTGATGAACTGACCAGAAAACTCCCACACCCTGCCTCCCTGCGTAGGAGAAGGCAGGGGGGGGGGGGGTAAGAGAACCTTTCTTAATGGCCATTTTTCTCCTTGTGACCCTCCCCTTACTTTGGGTTAATTTCTTTCTTCCCTTTCGTGGTTATTCTTCGTAGTTTTAGTAATAAATCTATTTTGCAACTTCAGCTATAGCCTGTTTGATTATTCGTGGAGTGTGAAAATCTTTCAATCTGTTACCTTAACTGAAAGCCATAAATCTTGGTGTTAATTGGGGTTTTGCTCTCCCCTCTACCTCTCCTGGGTGGGGGGGATACGCCGTGGGTGCCTTGGCATTCAGCCTGGGTTCAAACCATGACAAATATTAAATGCCAATGCAATTTAAAATCTAATAATATACTACTGCAGAGTAAGCATCTTTACGGATATGTGTGTGTGCGTGTAGATGGGAGTGCTTCAAACTTTTAGTGAAAATATGTTCATTTCAGTACAAAAATAAACACTATTAAACATTCTCTGTTGTGACATTTTTATTGCCTAGCTTAAGACTCATCATTTGAAAGACCGGACTATATTCTAAGAAAAGAAAATTCTTGTCCACTATATAGCTCCATTAATAAAAACACCAAAAAAAACCCCAAATCAACCAACCACGCACCCAAAAAACTATCAATCAAATTTAGTTACTTAACACATACTTTTCCTTACCTGTGCACTTGAAGTAATATCCTCTCGTTGCTGATCTGTCATTACATCAAGTGTATCAAAAGGATCTTTCTCACAAGGGTCCAGAAGGCCAGGACCACCTAAAACAGTTAGGCTAATTAGTAGGACATCTCTACTTTATTTCAATCAAGATTACAGATTTTACATTACTTAAACATAAGTATACAGACACTGATCAAATGCAACTTGCCTTTAAGGATGATTCCTGAAGATATACACTCAAAAACTCTTCTTAGTGCATCCCCAGGACTCTGCGGTCCAGTAGCACTGCTAATTGCTTTTTCCACAAGCAACTCCATAGCCTAGAACAACAATAAGAAAATCCAGCCAATCAGAAACTGATTAAAAAAAAAAAAAAAGCTACTACTGTTGTTCATGCAAAACTTTTGATACTGAAATTTTGAAGAATATTACACGTCACAGAACACTTTCAGTTAAAATGGAAAAAAATCAGATGTTTATTAATAATTAATAAAAAGAAAGCTACTATATGATTAACATTGAGTATTGAGTACTGATATGCTGCTTCTCATGACAAGTTGTCCAAAGTTTTTCTTAGAAATTTATACAGTAGTAGCCTACTTGGAGAATTTCTCCAGTCATTTTTTGAGAGCATGAAACATGGTGGGTCACTGGAATCTGTCAGCCACATGAATAAACAGCACACAGTATGAAATGATGAATTGATTAATCTAATGAACTTAACAGGATGCTACAGAGAAATTTTTTTTCTACAAGAATACAGAAACTTAAAGTATCCAAAATTTAATGACCTTTTAACATTTAAGTGGTTACTAGTTTTTCAGTTTTGCAAAACTGAAGTTCATTGCAATTTTTTTTCCTGGATATAGGCTAACACTAACTTAGATGTTAAACAAATGTAAAAAATACCTTGATGATAAACAGGTTTTCTAAAATTTGCACTATTTTTTTCTGTGAATATTTCCATTGTTTACCTTTATAAGACACTATTTTTTCCAGAAAAAAAGAAAAGATTTTTGCAAAAGTAAAGAATAGCTTCCTTAGCTTTTTCAGCATAAATGAATGTTTCAATACCACCTCCTTGGCAAGTTTTATTTTCAAACAGTATGTCTGTCTCTCTTGTTTTTGGTGGGTTTTTGGAGCTTGTTTTTTCTTGTCCTCTCCCAAGTTTACAGTTGTTCTAATGTTGCTTTCTATTTCTATTTTCAAAGAATAAATGTCCATTCTAATGCATGCAAGTAACTACAGGCAGTGCTGATTACAATCGTTCACTAAGGGTGCCTATTCCTTTCTATTTTAGATCAATTTAACTGACAATTTTCAGTTCTTGAGCATGGTATTTTGGTATTTACACTATCACTCAGGATCAAGCTTTGAGTTTTAGCAACAATAATTTAGTTGTTTTCAAGTATGAAGCAAAATACAGCAGGAAAGAAAAAAAGCAGATCACATTATTGCATTATTCAAGTCTAGTTCTTTTGGATCCTCATACAATATACTGAAGTCTTCAACTTAATCATAGGAAAATGTAATTATGATGCCCCTGTGTTTATGTGCACAAAAGGCTAATTCCAATTTGAAAAATAAGTAAAAATAAAATCAACCTTGAATATTGTTCCTTCTAACTTGTAGGAACTTGACACAATTCTTCTAATTTAGTTTTTATTTCTAGTATATAAAAAACTGATACTAATGTATGCATTTAATTTCTTAATATTTTCTATTATAAAAATACTTAGGCTCTTTTTGAAAAGCTCTGGCATCTCTGGCTTGTAACAGGCTTCTAGCATACAGGTCAGAAGTTCTGTGTCCAGAAAATATATTTCTTCAATCTACAAAATTTAATCTGTAACTGTCAGAAATTATATATATTAAAATTGGATGGGGGGTGGTTTTTTTGTTTTTTGTCAGTAAGACTTTGCCAACAGGCCAAAAGAACAGGTGAATACACAAACTTCAATGTTGATTCATGGCACTGGTAATGCATTGGGTACCAAGAATGTTACCGAACAAGTTATATTTCTTTAATAAGAAGACTATGCAGCAGTGGAGGAAGATGTTGGAAAATTCTAACTTTAGCACAATAATGTATGATCCCTATATTTGTGGTTAATGCTTAGTTTGGTACCATATAGTGCTTAGTGCAAATACCAGAGATTAATGTGGCCTTGTGTTAACTCCCTACATCTGTGGCTAATAGTCTTGTGCCAGCTAATGCTTCCTTGTTTTCTCCTATCAGTGATTAAGACATATTAGCTGATACCTTAGTTTTGAGAACAAGGATTGCATGTCAGAGCAAAGAATGATAAGAGAAGTACATTATGACCTGTGGCAGGACATAACCCCCCCCTCTCCCTCTCTCAAATCCAGCTGGTATATGCAAGAGATAACCCAGGCTGGACCAAAGGGCCCAGCAGGGAGTTATTCTTGATGGCCAAGAGTCTGAGCACCCGGCCTGGAATCAACATCTTGGTATGGAGGGTAGTTATGAAGAGAGATGAAAGAAAATTATAACAGTGACAAAAAGTCTCAGTTTTGCTCTATAAAAATGCACAAAATTTCTAAAAGGCAGAAGCCTCTCACATACACACTGGAAGCATCCGAGGGCCTCTCCTCAAAGTCTGGATGCAGGCTTTGTAGTTACTTCTCTGGGGATTGAGGGAAAGGACTTCGATGTGTGCTCCCACCACCGACTGGATTGGTAAGATATACACAGAATCCTAAGTTGTACTATTTCTTTGCTAGCTGAACTCATAGGTACCTTTATTGTGCACTGCATTTTAAGCTTTATTTTAAGCTACATTTTAAACTGCTGTACTTAGTCTACTAGTAGTTTATTTCTGTGTAGTATATAATTTGCCACAAACCCCTTACTCTGTTATTTTCTTGTGTCTAATAAACAATAATTCATTTTATATTAGACCTAATCGGCTATTATTAAAGAACTAGCAAACGAGACTGGGTCCTGGGATGCTGGTCGCCCTGGTATGTAACTGCTGATTGCCAAAGGCCTAGGCAAAAGGTAGAAATCTAAGCTCCCATCTTAATTCGTAACATGACCCGATGACATATTTGAGATACTCTCAAAGAGAAAAGATTCATCAGAAGATCTGGAACCGTATCCAAATAAGTCCATAGAAATAATTAGCATATATGCATGTATTCAGGAAATGTGATGAATATGTATTAGTTTCAGGAATATAACCTGGTCTGTTAGGTTGCTGTTCATGCATGCTTTGAGGAGAATCCCCCATGCATCCAGCGCTGCTAATAAAGTAATGTTGGCTTTCAAACCTAGCAAACTGGTTGGAGAGTTTATTTCCTGGCTTTCTGAGACAAGAGCAAGACAGGAAGCACTTTTAGAAAGAACTGAGACACACCTAGGCCTGAAATCTCTCATGAAATCCTCATAGGCAAACTCAGGAAGTATGGAATGGATTAGTGGACAGTGAGGTGGATTGAGAACTGGCTGAACGGCAGATCCCAGAGTGTTGTGATCAGTGGCACAGGGTCTAGTTGGAGGCCTGTCACTAGTGGCATCCCCCAAGGTTCAATACTGTGTCCAGTATTATTTAATATGTTCATCAATTACTTGGACAAAGGGGCAGATGCCTCCTCAGCAAGTTTGGTGATGACACAAAGCTGGGAGGAGTGGCTGATACTCCAGAATGCTGTGCTGCTCTTTAGAAGCACCTTGACAGGTTAGAGAGATGGACAGAGAGGAACCATTTGAAATTCAACAAAAGCAAGTACGGGGTCCTGCACCTGGGGAGGAATAACCCCAGGCACCAGTACAGGCTGGGGGTGACCTGCTGGAAAGCAGAGCTGCAGACAAGGACCTGGGGGTCCTGGTGGACAAAAAGCTGTCCATGAACCACCCTTGTGGCCTAGAAGGCAAATGGTATCCTGGGATGCCTTAGGAAGAGCATTGCCAGAAAGTCAAGGCAGGTGATCCTGCCCCTCTACTCAGCCCTGGTGAGGCACATCTGGAGGTCTGGGCTCCTCAGTACAAGAGAGACATGGAGCTGCTGGAGCGGGTCCAACAGAGGGCTACGAAGTTGATCAAGGGTCTGGAGTATTTCTCTTACAAGGAAAAGATGAAGGAATTGGGCCTGTTCAGCCTTGAGAAAAGGCAACTGAGAGGGGACCTCATCAATGTCTATAAGTACCTAAAGGGCGGGTGTCAGAGGATGGAGGCAGGCTCTTCTCAGTGATGCCAACCAATAGAACAAGAAGCAATGTGCAAAAACTGATGCACAGGAAGTTACACCTGAATATAAGGAAGAACTTCTTTATTCTGTGAGTGACCACGCACTGAAATGGGTTGCCCAGAGAGGTTGTGTAGTCTCCCTCACTGGAGATATTCAAGAAACATCTGGATGAAATCCTGTGTTATGCTGTCCTGGTTTTGCTCGGTCTGGTTTTTGGTGGTGGGGGGATGGGACCAAGAAACCACAAAGATGGCTCCTGTGAGAAAGTTCTAGAAGCTTTCTCCTTCTTCTCCAGCAAAAGGAGCCGGGGCAGGAGAAACCAGTATTTATCCGTAGCCTCACTGTTGTTCATGCCAGTAATGTTCTCAGTTTACACAAGTTTTCAGAGAAAAGTGTTACAGAGTAATGTTTCTCTGAAGTGAATTTGATATTTTTTCCACCAATATGAAAAGATGTGCGGCAAAAAGTGAAGAGAAAGAAGGTAGTTTATTAACAAACACAGTGCCACAGGACACAGATAAAGAATAACGTTAGATATTTAAAGTCCAGGAACGCCGCTGTCCCTCCCACTCGCCACAGGGGAAGAGAAAAAAAGATGGCGCTCCCGTCCCGGGAAAGAGACAAAAAGAGAAACCCACGTGCGGCTCCCAGTAACAGTGGCAAAAACCTGTATGCAGTCCTTTCTTCACTGTGGATGGAACAGAGGGCTCGGTGTGTTTCTGTTGCTGGCTTGGCCTCTTCCGTAATCCCGGACGAGATGGAGCCGCGCAGCTTTTCTCCCCACCGGTTGCCGAATTGCTCCAGGAGCAGAATCGCAGGAGCCGCAGAGGGGGTCTGTCCAGGGACTGCCGACTAACACCCAGCTAGCTAGCTGCTCTTGTAACTCCGCTGCACTCCGCGAGCAAGGACTCCCCTGGTGCCAATCTGGGCTGCAAAAGCAAACGAGCCGAGCTCCAAAAGCCCCTGGCTGCGCCGCAGTGCCGGCTTTTAAACTGCCCGCGCCGCCTTCCCAGCCACCCCTGCTCCTTCTTCCAGGTTGGAGTTAAAGGCACAAGCACCTTTTGGGCATTACAAGCCAATGGAATAGGAATACAGAACAGAATTGCCACAAAATCAACCCAAGACATCCAGCACCATAGGAGAAGAGTTCTTACAGCTCCAAGCTGTGGAAGTTCTTTTCCCAAGAAACAGTCAGTGTATAACTGCTGGTGGCATGGGATGCTTTTTCTTTACCTCGTGGGAAAAAGGGGAAACAGTCCTCCAAGGCCAACATACTTCATTCTGGGGGCAAGGCCACTCTCTCAAATCTCCTGGCAAAACACAATTTCTTCTAAGCATCCACTCACTTCAGACGTTGCGGGAAGGGGGGGGGGAAGCAGGCACCTCTTCCCCTTTTTAGGCTTATGATCAGTCCAGTCCTCCAAGGCCAGGTTTTTAATCTCGGGTACAGGGCCTCTTTTTTTTTTCTATGCAGGTCTCCCATTGAAGAAACAGTCATTTCAAAACAGCCTTTTCCCACAGTCGAGCACCACAACAAGAAACGCTCCTCTTCTTTCTCCTCCTTACTGTGATCTTAGGTGTCCATTTTTTTCCTTACATCTCCTCACCCTCCTCCTCTGTCCTCCCCAGTGCAGGGGATGATACTAACAACCTAAAAATTAATGGCGCGCCCCTATCTTGTTTTGATTCTTCTTAAGTACAAGACCATACGTCATCATAGAGGTGTAACTAGCATGTGCAATTGGCCCAGGCCTGACCAGCAGCCTGTCCATCAACCTCAGAGCCACAATGGATTGGCCCTAAAACACAGGGGGCAGGGT
>VKON01001695.1:25432-63447 GCA_009741485.1 Malurus cyaneus samueli
CTCCCTTTTGCTGGAGAAGAAGGAGAAAGCTTCTAGAACTTTCTCACAGAGCCATCTTGTGGTTTCTTGGTCCCATCCCCCACCACAAAAACCAGACCGAGCAAAACCAGGACAGCATAACACAGGATTTCATCCAGATGTTTCTTGAATATCTCCAGTGAGGGAGACTACACAACCTCTCTGGGCAACCCTTTTCAGTGCGTGTCACTCACAGAATAAAGAAGTTCTTCCTTATATTCAGGTGTAACTTCCTGTGCATCAGTTTTGCACATTGCTTCTTGTTCTATTGGTTGGCATCACTGAAGAAGAGCCTGCCTCCATCCTCTGACACCGCCCTTTAGGTACTTATAGACATTGATGAGGTCCCTCTCAGTTGCCTTTTCTCAAGGCTGAACAGGCCCAATTCCTTCATCTTTTCCTTGTAAGAGAAAATACTCCAGACCCTTGATCAACTTCGTAGCCCTCTTTGGACCCGCTCCAGCCAGCCCATGTCTCTCTTGTACTGAGGAGCCCAGACCTCCAGATGTGCCTCACCAGGGCTGAGTAGAGGGCAGGATCACCTGCCTTGACTTTCTGGCAATGCTCTTCCTAAGGCATCCCAGGATACCATTTGCCTTCTAGGCCACAAGGGGTTCATGGACAGCTTTTTGTCCACCAGGACCCCCAGGTCCTTGTCTGCAGTTCTGCTTTCCAGCAGGTCACCCCCAGCCTGTACTGGTGCCTGGGGTTATTCCTCCCCAGGTGCAGACCCCGTACTTGCTTTTGTTGAATTTTCAAATGGTTTCTCTCTGTCCATCTCTCTAACCTGTCAAGGTGCTTCTAAAGAGCAGCACAGCATTCTGGAGTATCAGCCACTCCTCCCAGCTTTGTGTCATCACCAACTTGCTGAGGAGGCATCTGCCCCTTTGTCCAAGTAATTGATGAACATATTAAATAATACTGGACACAGTATTGAACCTTGGGGGGATGCCACTAGTGACAGGCCTCCAACTAGACCCTGTGCCACTGATCACAACACTCTGGATCTGCCGTTCAGGCCAGTTCTCAATCACCTCACTGTCCACTAATCCATTCCATACTTCCTGAGTTGCCTATGAGGATTTCATGAGAGATTTCAGGCCTAGGTGTGTCTCAGTTCTTTCTAAAAGTGCTTCCTGTCTTGCTCTTGTCTCAGAAAGCCAGGAAATAAACTCTCCAACCAGTTTGCTAGGTTGAAAGCCAACATTACTTTATTAGCAGCGCTGGATGCATGGGGATTCTCCTCAAAGCATGCATGAACAGCAACCTAAACAGACCAGGTTATATTCCTGAAACTAATACATATTCATTCACATTTCCTTGAATACATGCATATATGCTAATATTTCTATGGACTTATTTGGATACGGTTCCAGATCTTCTGATGAATCTTTTCTCTTTGAGAGTATCTCAATATGTCATCGGGTCATGTTACGAATTAAGATGGGAGCTTAGATTTCTACTACTTTTGCCTAGGCCTTTGGCAATCAGCAGTTACATACCAGGCGACCAGCATCCCAGGACCCAGTCTCGTTTGCTAGTTCTTTAATAATAGCGATTAGGTCTAAATATAAATGAATTATTGTTTATTAGACACAAGAAAAGAACAGAGTAAGGAGTTTGTGGTAAATTATGTACTGCACAGAAATAAAAGCAATTACTAGTAGACTAAGTACAGCAGTTTAAAATGTAGCTTAAAAATAAAGCTTAATGCAGTGGCCACATAAAGGTACCTATGAGTTCAGCTAGCAAAGAAATAGTACAACTTAGGATTCTGTGTATATTCTTACCAATCCAGTCGGTGGTGGAGCACACATCGAAGTCCTTCCTCAATCCCCAGAGAAGTAACTTCAAAGCTTGCATCCAGACTTTGAGGAGAGGCCCTCGGATGCTTTCAGTGTGTATGTGAGAGGCTTCTGCCTTTTAGAAATTTTGTGTATCTTTTATAGAGCAGAACTGACACTTTTTGTCACTGTTATCATTTTTCTTCATCTTCTTCATAACTACCTCTCATACCAAGATGTTGATTCCAGCCGGGTGCTCAGACTCTTGGCCATCAAGAATACTCCTGCTGGCCCTTTGGTCCAGCCTGGGTTATCTCTTGCATATACCAGCTGGATTGAGAGAGGGAGAGGGGGGGGTTATGTTCCTGCCACAGGTCATAATGTACTTCTCTTATCATTCTTTGCTTGACATGCAATCCTTGTTCTCAAACTAAGGTATCAGCTAAATATGTTTAATCACTGATAGGAAAACAAGGAAGCATTAGCTGCACAAGACTATTAGCCACAGATGTAGGGAGTTAACACAAGGCCACATTAATCTCTTGGTATTTGCACTAAGCACTATATGACCAAACAAGCATAACACACAAATATAGGGATCATACATTATTGTGCTAAAAGTTGAATTTCTCCAACATTCTTCCTCCACTGCTGCATAGTCTTCTTTATAAAGAAATATAACTTGTCGGTAACATTCTTGGTACCCAATGCATTACCAGTGCCATGAATCAACATTGAAGTTTGTGTATTCACCTGTTCTTTTGGCTGTTGGCAAAGTCTTACTGACAAAAAACAAAAAAACCACCCCCCCATCATTTTAAGTATATATAATTTCTGACAGTTACAGATTAAATTTGTAGATTGAAGAAATATATTTTCTGGACACAGAACTTCTGACCTGTATGCTAGAGCCTGTTACAAGCCAGAGATGCCAGAGCTTTTTCAAAAAGAGCCTAAGTATTTTTAATAATAGAAAATATTAAAGAAATCTAAATGCATAACATTAGTATCAGTTTTTTTTATATACCTAGAAATAAAAACTAAATTAGAAGAATTGGTGTCAAGTTCCTACAAGTTAGAAGGAATCAATATTCAAGGTTGATTTATTTTTACTTATTTTTCAAACTTGGAATTTAGCCTTTTGTGCACATAAACACAGGGGCATCATAATTAACATTTCCTATGATTAAGTTGAAGACTTCAGTATATTGTATGAGGATCCAAAAGAACTAGACTTGAATAAATGCAATAATGTGATCTGCTTTTTTTCTTTCCTGCTGTATTTTGCTTCATACTTGAAAACAACTAAATTATTGTTGCTAAAACTCAAAAGCTTGATCCTGAGTGATAGTGTAAATACCAAAATACCATGCTCAAGAACTGAAAATTGTCAGTTAAATTGATCTAAAATAGAAAGGAATAGGCACCCTTAGTGAACGATTGTAATCAGCACTGCCTGTAGTTACTTGCATGCATTAGAATGGACATTTATTCTTTGAAAATAGAAATAGAAAGCAACATTAGAACAACTGTAAACTTGGGAGAGGAACAAGAAAAAACAAGCTCCCAAAAATCCCACCAAAAAACAAGAGAGACAGACATACTGTTTGAAAATAAAACTTGCCAAGGAGGTGGTATTGAAACATTCATTTAATCGCTGAAAAAGCTAAGGAAAGCTATTCTTTACTTTTGCAAAAATCTTTTATCTTTTTTTCTGGAAAAAAATAGTGTCTTATAAAGGTAAACAATGGAAATATTCACAGAAAAAAATAGTGCAAATTTTAGAAAACCTGTTTATCATCAAGGTATTTTTTACATTTGTTTAACATCTAAGTTAGTGTTAGCCTATATCCAGGAAAAAAATTGCAATGAACTTCAGTTTTGCAAACTGAAAAACTAGTAACCACTTAAATGTTAAAAGGTCATTAAATTTTGGATACTTTAAGTTTCTGTATTCTTGTAGAAAAAAAATTCTCTGTAGCATCCTGTTAAGTTCATTAGATTAATCAATTCATCATATACTGTGTGCTGTTTTCATGTGGCTGACAGATTCCAGTGACCCACCATGTTTCATGCTCTCAAAAAATGACTGGAGAATTCTCCAAGTAGGCTACTACTGTATAATTTCTAAGAAAAACTTTGGACAACTTGTCATGAGAAGCAGCATATCAGTACTCAATACCAATGTTAATCATATGTAGCTTTCTTTTTTTAATTATAATAACATCTGATTTTTTCCATTAACTGAAAGTGTTCTGTGACGTGTAATTTCTTCAAAATTTCAGTATCAAAAGTTTGCATTGAACAACAGTAGTAGCTTTTTTTTTTTTTAATCAGTTTCTGAATTGGCTGGATTTTCTTATTGTTGTTCTGGCTATGGAGTTGCTTGTGGAAAAAGCAATTAGCAGTGCTACTGGACCGCAGAGTCCTGGGATGCACTAAGAAAGAGTTTTTGAGTGTATATCTTCAGGAATCATCCTTAAAGGCAAGTTGCATTTGATCAGTGTCTGTATACTTATGTTTAAGTAATGTAAATCTGTAATCTTGATTGAAATAAAGTAGAGATGTCCTACTAATTAGCCTAACTGTTTTAGGTGGTCCTGCCTTCTGGACCCTTGTGAGAAAGATCCTTTTGATACACTTGATGTAATGACAGATCAGCAACGAGAGGATATTACTTCAAGTGCACAGGTAAGGAAAAGTATGTGTTAAGTAACTAAATTTGATTGATAGTTTTTTGGGTGCGTGGTTGGTTGATTTGGGGTTTTTTTTTGGTGTTTTTATTAATGGCTATATAGTGGACAGAATTTCTTTTCTTTAATATAGTCCGGTCTTTCAAATGATGAGTCTTACTAGGCAATAAAAATGTCAACAACAGAGAGTTTAATAGTGTTTATTTTTGTACTGAAATGAACATATTTTCACTAAAAGTTTGAAGCACTCCATTACACGCACACACACATATCCGTAAGATGCTTACTCTGCAGTAGTATATTATTAGATTTTAAATTGCATTGGCATTTAATATTGTCATGGTTGAACCCAGGCTGAATGCCAAGCACCCCGGCTATCCCCCCACCCCAGGAGAGGTAGAGGGAGAGCAAAACCCAATTACACCAAGATTTTGGGCTTTCAGTTAAGGTAACAGATTGAAAGATTTTCACACTCCAGTAATCAACAGGCTATAGCTGAAGTTGCAAAATAGATTTATTACTAAAACTACGAAGAATACCACACAGAAAGGGAGAAGAAATTAACCCAAGTAAGGGGAGGGTCACAAGGAGAAAAGGGCCATTAAGAAACCGTTCTCTTACCCCCCCCCCCCCCCCTGCCTTCTCTACGCAGGGAGGCAGGGTGTGGGAGTTTTCTGTCAGTTCATCACCACAGGTTCTATTCCAGTTGCTCAAGAGGGGTCCTTCCTTTTGCTCAGCATAACTGTGGGAGTCTTCCCAGGAACAGACAGTCTGTTGAAACCGCTGATGGCATGGGATTCTTGTCACAGAAGGGGAAGCATCTCCCAAGGCCAGGCTGCCTTCTTCTGGGAGCAAGCTGTTCCTCGAGTCTCCAGTCAGAAACACAGTTTTTCTAGGCATCACTCTCTCCAGGCGTGGGGAGGCCACCTCTTCCCCACAGGCTATGATCGTCAGTCCTCCAAGGCCAGGTTGTTTATCTCAGGTGCAGGGCTCTCTCTACAGGTCTCCCACTGGAGCAGTCAGCTGGAAACAGCCTTGCTCCCCACGGTTGGTCACACCACAGCTTGCAAGCACTCCTCCCCTCCTTCTCCACTACCTTGGAGTCTCCATTTCTTTTACATCTCCTACTCCCCCACCTCTAACTAGGGTTAATGGCAGCTGCTGCAAACTAACTTGTTTTGAATTCTTTTAAATATGAGACCATACATCATCACAGAGGTGTAACCAGCATTTCGGTTTGGGCCCAGGCCTGGCCAGCAGCCGGTCCATCACCCTCAGAGCCATCAGAGACTGGCCCTAAAACACAGGGGCAGGGCTCCTTTGCTGGACAAGATGAAGAAAGTTCTGGAAGTCTTTCTCAGAGGAGCCATTTTTGTGGTTTGTGGTCCCTCCCCACCGCCAAAAACTGAACCTAGCAAAACACCACAGTACCTTATAAATAAATCTTGTAAGCTTATTTTTAATTTATTGTATCTACTTGTAGTATTGGCTACTCATGCTTGCAGCTTTAGAATTTACTGCCTCTACCTCTTAATTTGATTCCTTTTGCCTAAAGATTACTAATGCATTTTTGGGACACATGACAAGCCTTGGCTGCTTCAATGCAAGTCAGCAGCCAAAACACATGTATATTATTTTTAAGCTAATATGTTGTATTTTGTATAGAAGCAGCAAATGGATTAACGTTTTATTGTGTTGACTTTGTTGAGGAAGGAAGAGAGGATAATAAGAGCTAAGGATAATATCATATACCATAATGTTCTTCATTAATGTTTGATAAAGTATTTTAAATTGACATTTGTTTCTACAGAAATATCTCTTTCTATCCTTTTTCTAGTTTGCGCTGAGACTCCTTGCATTCCGTCAAATACACAAAGTTTTAGGAATGGATCCATACCACAGATGAATCAACGCTTCAACATCCATAATAATCGTAAAGAAGAAGGGACATGATGGGGTTGATGGATTTGAAGCAGAAGGAAAAAAGACAAAAAGATTATGATAACTTTTTAAAAATTTTTGTCATTGTGCTAAGATTGAGGTGATAAACGTCCATTTGGTTGCCTTGCTTTTAAATGGGCATAATAATGTAGTTTAAATATCCAAACCACCAGTAATTAGATTTGGTAGAGAAAAATATAGCTTCTGTGAGATTCTGAATATTTCATTATATACTGTATCAGATAGCTTATGGATGGAAAGCCTGCAAATGGAAACTTCTGTCATTGGAAAAATAGTTTTAAAGTTTTTTCCTCATTACATTTTCTTTAAATGTGTTGCTAACTTTAGTCTCCGTCTCTGTCTCTCTTGTGCAGTTTTATCTTGACTGTATTTAATGCAGGTGTTTGTGCTTCTGTTCCTACGTGGATTTCGATTTTTTTTATTTAGAAGGGTTTTTTGTTTGCTTTGGCACTAGTTGTATAAGTTACATAGTGTTAGCATAAAACTGTTGCCCCTCCCAATTAATATTTTACAGAACTTCATTTTTGAAAGTGAGATTGCAGGATTATGTTTTTGCTTATGTTTTCCTAAATGGGAAGGGGTTGCAACACATAATTATCCTGCCATTTGAAGTGCTGAGAGTTAAATATTTTTGCCAGTCTTGTGGCATTTGTCTCTTTAGTGTGATATAAAGGTGTAATTAAGACATTTTTGTTAACATAATCAACTTTGCTGTTAGTTGTGTATTAGCAGTATAAAAGCTACTATATATGGTATGGTCTTGCAACAGTTTTAAAGCAGCTGCATAACTTCAAAGTTTTGCATTATGTTTTGGGTTTTTTTAATATAAGGGCTTTTAAAACTATCATTTTAGGTTAATGTGTAGGTCTTTCTATGATTAACTTTGTGACACAGGAAGGTCAAAATATAACTTTCTGAATATCTTTTTTCAAACATACAAACAGAAGCAGGCATTTCCCATTTAGACAAAGTTCGTAATTATTTTCAGTCCACTTTGTTGATATTAATGCTTCTCAGCCCTTAAATAAACATTGTTCATATCAGTGCCTGTAAGGCTATTCCTTATAGCTATTTCTGTATAAACACTCTGATTTTTTTCAATAATTCAAATTTTAAAAGTGAAGTATTATGAAAAAAGTGAACATTATCAAAGGAAAAAATAACCCTGAAAATTGTGTGATGTATGCTTATGTCTCTTTCAAAAAGCTATGTTATGCAGTGGTGAGTTACACCATACTGTTGATGTATGCTCTGGTACACAGGTGTGATTTGTTGTCACAGCACTACTGTGGATATGCAATGAAAGCTAAAATGTATTAAATTGCTAAATTCATTATACACTTGAAACTGAAGCTGCCCTCATTCTGTTCAGAGCGTATTATGCTTTGTTGCAAACCCATAAAACTCACAGATAAATATAGACTAACATCTGGTAACTAATGATAGCTTGTAGGAGTGTATCACACATTATAAAGATCATTTGTTATTTCTTAGTACATTAAAAAAACCTCATTGAGGTCGAATTTATCTTGACCTTTTTAATAAATAGCTCTTGGAGTGGGGGGGGGGAGTTTTTTTGTTTGCAATGCTTACTATTAACAGCATGGGCCTGTGAAATAGAAATATACAGTATTTTAGAAAAATTGAGAGAATCTTAAGGAAATATAGTGTTCTTCAAGCATTAGAGTGCAGTTTTAAAATGAGTGGTTATTAGTGGTGAGCAAATAAAAGGAAGGCTTTCTCGTTGTAGGAAAGATTTCTTACCAATTTCAGCATCAGAAATACAATAATTAATGCATGCTTTTCAATTACTTTTAAAAAGGATTATGCTAGGTTTTTTTTTGTCTAGCCTTGATATGCGGCTCCAAGCATGTGCTTATTCTTTAGTAGGTGGTTTTTGGTTGGTTGGTTGGTTGGTTGGTTGGTTGGTTGGTTGGTTGGTTGGTTGGTTGGTTGGTTAAGAGGGATATCTTGCTGCCATGGTGTCTAATTAGCCATTACTGTTTATTTTGAAAGCTACAGGTGTTATTCATGTAGCTAGTTCATACCAAGTTTCTTTCTTCATAAAACAAAATGTTTATTTAGGCATGTGATTGACTCTAAAATTTAGGATAAAAAGGTCAAAGATGTATTTGGGGTTTCCTGTGTTTTGTTCTACTGGCTTCTAACTCTTAACCGTTTCTGGATCTTTTGAACATATTGTATACTTAAAGTGATTCCACATTAAATATGAAGCTGTGACTATGATTTTTTGCACTGAGTGGTTGAAGAGTGAATTTGCAGTTATTTCTGTTTTCTTGCCCATTTTAATTGGCTATTTTAAACTGATGTAACTTCTGACTCTTGTTAAGCTAAAAATAATGGAAAAACAAGGTTTTAAAAAGTACAGAGTGAGCTTTGTTTTTAAATATTACATTGTGTGCTTAGGAAGATAAAGCTAAGAACCAGTAATCAATTATACAGACCATTTTATATCCTATGTTTATACACTAGTGGTTTGCTATAAACAGTGTTTGCTTTCTTATGTCAGTCAAGCGTGTGTTAATCCAAAGTGCAGACTATAGTCAGTAATAACGAAAAAATGTACACAGGCATAGGATTTTCCTCAGATACTACTTTAGAGGAACATTTAGTAAAATGAGGACTGTTTCCTGAAGTATTTTCAAGCTTTGCGCTTGTCGTGTGTTAATTAAGTGAGTCTTGCCCGGTGTGGCAAGTTGTAGTGGATTTGAATAACGTAGGTGTGCTTTGCTTGCAGTTTTGGGTTGGAGCATTGCAGTAGTTCATCGATGTAGAGCATCAACATTTCCAATCAACTTCTTGCCACACTGTTGGAACATCAGATCCTTACTTCGACAATTGTCTATATGTCAATTATGGAGCGGTGTTATTTTTGTGAAAGTCATTTTTGACTGCTTCTATTTTTAACGCACTATTCTAATTTCACTACTCAGAAGTGATTTAATAGTACTTAAAATTGTACCTAGCAACTTAATGAAATTTGAATCAACTTTAATATTCCTACAATTTTCATGTATATTTAACATTCTTGTTACTTGTTGAATATCTGATGATGATGAGTCTGTGAAGAAATTCACACAATGCCAATTCATTTCTTTATTAAACCAGACTTGTTTGCCTACCCAAATAGATCTTATCAGCATACCACTAGTATATGAGAGGGGGAAAAAGAAATTGGGAGGCTCATAATTTGCAATCTGTTGGTTTTTTCCTGTTTACATCAAAGGTTTACAAAGTGCAGTGATAGATTCAACCAGAACATGTTTTCCATCTCTGTGTGGGTTTGGTTTTTTTCTCTCTGAACTACTGCTAGTAAGCTGTAACCAAAGAGCTTTCTGAGGCAAAAAAAGGCTAGCAAATTAGATTTCTTCTGAGAGATTCTTTTATAAATCTTCTCGAGAGTTCTCTTTTCCTACACTGTGATATTTCTCAGCCTTTTTAAATGAAACAGACACCTAGTCTTTTGAGGAGGAAAAAAAATTTAAGGAGTGTCATCAACAGTGATATCACTGTGGTTTTGATTTACATCCAGATAAAAGTCAGGCTTAATTCTGTTAATATCTGTTGATTTGTTTCTCCAATTTTGTTCCATTTTCTCATTTAGATTTATGAAAATGTGCAAAACATAAATCATTAAGGTTGAAAAAGGCTTTCTTAGATCATCGAGTCCACATGTTTAATATATTCCAGTACTAGAGAAAATTTGAAGCTTTTTAACTGCTTTCTGTTGGTTTAGAGTTACATTTTAAGAACTTCTGCCCTAACAATTATGGCATGTCTAAAGTTCCTAACAGGGTAAAGTTCATTGGTTTTCACGGATACATGGTTGGCAGTTATTGATGGGGATTTTATCTGCATAGTGCACACTTTCCACTTAATGTAGCCTTAGCATATCTGCATTAGCAAAGTTCTCATTAAGGTTATAGTCTTTAATACATTGTAGCGTTATGGAATGAGAACCACTCACTGGATGCAAAATGAATTCTGCCTTTATTAAAAAAGCCAACAGTATATATATTTTTTAGCGTGAGAAGCTGTCTCCTAGCTTATTTTCTCAGTCTTTTACAACTCCTCAATACATCTGTCAGGTCTGGACAGCTTATTATTCTTCTCAGGGGAGACAAGAAGCCAGCTTAACTGCTTCAAATCCGTGCCTGATCAATACACTTCTGCATCCGGTTTTTCGGTTTCTCATGGATCTCAGGGCCTCTTACTCTGTGACTCCACATCTCCCCTTCTTTTTTATTGAGGTCATAGATAAAGCTAAGGAAACCATGACTGGTTTTTGTGTACTTTTAACGTTCTTAACTATGTTGAAAAGGACAAGACAGAGAATTAAAAAAGAATCACACCAAACAACTAGTCCATGAAAACCCAAACTCATAATTTTTTTCCAGAGAACCAATTTTTCTGATTTAACCAAGAAAGATCATTTTTCAGGTCTTGCCAACACCTTTTGTTCCTCCAGAGCTTGTAAAGTCTCTGAGCTGATTATTTGAGTGTGAACGAATATCTTGCTGTAAGGTTTTATCAAAACACCCCATGGAGATGACTTTTAACTGTCTCCAAATTCTGTTCCATTTCATTCCACAGAAGAGGTGTTACACACAAGGAATTATGAATCTTCTCAGTCACAGGGCGAGATAGTTGAGTTATTTGGGCCTCAACTCTTTTGCCTACCCATAAAAGAGCACTTTCTAAGGCATCTAATCTGGCCATTATTTCTTGATTATTGTTCATGTGTTTTGTAATTCTTGTGTAATATTAGTTAATGCTTGTCCATAGTGGGGCAGTTTTGAATTGAATTTGTCAGGCCTGACAGCCACAGAGGCTGCGGTCAATATTATTACGGCAGAAACAATAGCCAAGATTAGCCAACACAGAAATTTGCAAACTTGTTTTTTACTCTTTTGGATTTCTTTTCAGACTAGTTGGGATATTGTGAATGCTGTGTTGTCCTTCCCAGGTCCAAGTTAGATTTACAGGTACCTAGATTTCAAGTCTTCCTTTAAATGAAGACGACAGAATAATTACATATCATTCATAGGTTACACATGATTTAAACAAAAATGGCTAGCAGATGAAAAATAAAAACCATTTGTATAATTTCAAAAAGTTGTTAGCTAAAGCAAAAACATATGGGTCTGAAGTACAAGTCATTAGTATGATTTGTCCTGCAGCAGTGTTAGATTGGCAATTGTGGTATTGTTGTCCATTTTTACCTGGTATATCATTGCCAAAAGCAGGTAACAACATTTCCCACAAATTTTTATGAACACGTGATTGATTATTGTCTAAATAATATTGAATTAATGGCCTAGCCATCCCCCCATCGTAGCCAAACAATGGTCGGTTGGTTTGCCTTTTGGTAGAGGAGAATGGTGTATTAGTCTCACTTTCTCTGAAGATTGATCGGAATATTTTTAGCCTTTTTTCTTTTATATATTGCTAACCTTCCTAGTATTTTTCTGCGCTCTTTTTCCCCCAGCTAGAAGACAAAAGCACATCCAGAGTCCGAGCCTTGGGGGTATCAAGCCCCTATCCTATCTTGGTTTCTCCTGGAACAAGGTCTTTGAGACACATTTTCATAACACAGTACAGGCTAGTACCAAAGGAATGGGGGCCTCCAGAAAGATGCTTGACCTGGGGGAATTCATACCACAACTTGTGTCCTTCTAATTGGTGCTTGTTTTATCAATTATGCTAATTTCTTAAAATCTGTAAAAACAGCTTCTTTCTTTAAGCTAAGACTGGAAAAACATATATCCCCTAAAATTAAATAGCAAAGGAAGAATGATTGGACACAGTGCACCAACACAGAGAACACAAGACAGCAGGAACACTAAAAATCTACTTTAACAAAGTAGAAATATTCACACTTAGTTTCATGTAAATTTTAATAGTCACGTGCTATTTGGGACCTACTCTTTTTAAGAAAAGCTAAGTATATTAAAAAAGACCCCACTTAAAAGCACTAGATATTTTGTAATGTTATTTTTATCATACCTTAAAATGGAAATTATTTTGCATTAAAAAACCTGACTAAAGGAATGTGAAATGCTCTTCAGTTATAAGAGTTCCATTACTTTTAATATCCTCTCTTATTCATATAAATTCCTCAGCCCATGATATATGTGCTCCAATATCATTCAGAATGCAAGGAAGGATCTGAAAAGGGACTGATTTACTTATGATCCAGAAAGAAGAAGAAAAGCCAAAAAAGAAAAAAACAAAGCAGACTGTCAGAAAGAAGGGCCAGAAGGAGAATCTGGGGAAGTACAGGCCTGTCAGCCTGACCTTGGTACGAGAGAATGTCATGGAGCAGATAATCTTGAGTGTCATCATGTGGCACATACAGGACAACCAGGGGATCAGACCTAGCCAGCATGGGTTTAGGAAATGCAGGTCCTGCTTAAATGACCTTATCTCCCTCTATGACAGGGTGACCCACTTTATGGACCAAGGAAAAGCTAGAGATGTTGTCTACCTAGACCTAGTAAAGCCTTTGACACCATTTCCCATAGCATTCTCCTGGAGAAACTGGCTGCCCATGGCTCACAGGTGCACTCTTTCCTGAGTTAAAACCTGTCTGGACAGCCAGGCCCAGAGAGTGGTGGGGAATGGAGTTACATCCAGCTGGCCGCCAGTCACTAGTGGTATTCCCCAAGGCTCAGTAGTGGGGCCAGTCCTGTTTAATATCTTTATCAATGATCTGGGTGAGGGGATCGAGTGCACCCACAATAAGTTTGCAGATGACACCAAGTTGGGTGGGAGTGTTGATATGCTGGAGGGTAGAATGGCTCTGCAGAACAATCTGGACAGGCTCAATTGATGGGCCAAGGCCAATGGTATGAGGTTCAACAAGGCCAAGTACCGGGTCCTGCACTTGGGTCACAACAACCCCACACATCGCTACAGGCTGGGGGGAGAATTGGCTGGAAAGCTGCTTGGCGAAAAGGACCTGGGGGTAATGGTTGAAAGCGGCTGAACATGAGCCAGCGTGTGCCCAGGTGGCTAAGAAGGTGAACAACATCGTGGCTTGTATCAGCAATAGTGTGGCCATCAGGACTAGGGAAGTGATTATCCCTCTCTACTGGGCACTGGTGAAGCCACACCTCAAATCCTATGTGTATCCAGTTCTCGAAGCCCCTCATCAAAACAAGACAGACACTGAGGTGCTGGAGTGTGTCCAGAGAAGGACAATGGAGATGGTGAAGGGTCTAGAGAATAAGTCTTATGAGGAGCGGCTGAGGGAGCTGGAGGTGTTTATCTTAGAGAAAAGGAGGCTCAAGAGGGACCTTATTACTCTCTACAACACCCTGAAAGGAGGCTGTAGCAAGGTGGGTGTCGATCTCTTCTCCCAAGTAACAAACAATAGGACAGGAGGAAATGGCCTCAAGTTGTGCCAGGGGAGGTTTAAATTGGATATTAGGAAAAATTTCTTCACGGAAAGGGACATCAAGCAGTGGAAGAGGCTGCCCAGGAATGTGGTTGAGTCACCATCCCTGAAGGGATTTAAAAGAAGGGTAGATGTGGCACTGTAGATGCAATGGACTTGGCAGCATTAGTTTAACAGTTGGAGTTGATGATCTCGAAGGGCTTTTCCAACCTAAATGATTCTATGATTCTATCATTCTAAAATATAGTAGATCTTTTATATTTAAATATTCAGACAAGGATTAATTACAAATCAGATTGCTTTGTTACCAAAATAGAAAGACTACAAGGCCCTTTTGGAAATTATTTAAATCAATGAAATTGGAACCACTGAACAATATGAAATGGTACCTCCTAATTACTTAAAAAAATGTAGGGATATATGCAATCACTTTTTAAAGTATTTTGTTTTACTAATTATGAAAATGGCTATTGTGACAAGTGACAAAGTATATTGGTAGCATAACTGGTGATACCCCAGAGAAGATGAAAGAAAAAGCCTTCACTCAATGGCACTCATTTCACAGGAGTTGGCTGAATGGAATATAGTTTACTCCAGCAAGATATAGTTAGGTAATTCTGAGAATAGAAGTTATATATATATATGTCTCATGAAACATGCCAGCAAGTAGGGATGCTGGCAGAGAGACAGCCAGAAAAAACCTATTTATACACAAATGCAAAATAAATAGTAGGATACTTTAAATAGTAGGATACTTTAGAGAGAACTAAAAAGCCATGAATGAACATGGTGCTAAATTTGCAAAACTTAAATCTGAAGTACTCCATTCAGATTTGGCATCTTTTTTAGGATGTCCCATTGGTCTGCACGGGGCTAAAAGGGGGAGGATTTCAAAATAAGAAACAAGCTGAGAAGAAATAGGTATCTTCTCAAACAGATATTTAAACTTATGGACTATATGTTAAAGTGGAAAGAAGAATAACTGTACCAACAAGATATTTACAGAGCAAATAAAGATATTTACAGTGACATTTCATTTAAAACAAAATAAAAATTAAACAGACACCTATACAAGAGGGGTGCCAGGTAAGGTAACTGATGAAACAAGTAAAACTTGGATATAAAAAGAGAAGGAGTACATTTAGAGAAAATGCACAGCAGGAAAATAAGAGACAAAATAAGGTTGAGAAATTAAAATGTGTCGTTTTGTCTAGTAGCCTAATCAGTCCATTTTTACAGTCTTTTAAAACTACTATGCAAATAGATTATACTGTGCAAACTTTTTATCACAATAACTCATTACATAATTTGAAACTCCAGTTACTTCTAGCTCCTAAAAACTTCAATTTGGAAAATAATTTTACTAAAAAGAATTACGTTTAAGTGCACAGAAGAGAATCATACTCAGTGTGGAAATGTCAATCTAAAATGTGCTATACTATGTATCATATGATATCTTGAAACTTTAAAAAGGACTAAGTCAGAAGTTTAAGAACCTAATTGCACTGAGTTAGACATTCACGTTAAAAATGTATTAAGGAAACTCTATAATACTTAATCTGTGGCTTTTGCATTGTTTTACGTTTTAGGATTAATCCTTAAATAGTCTTTAACTAAATTCAGATACCTAACCTACCACCCTGTTAAGCTAAGACAAAAAAGTTGAATTAATTTACAAAACACAAGTACAAATTCTTACCCTATATAACTTAATTATTACTACCCTAAATATAAGGGGTTAATCTTCAGTTAGACATGCTCTGTCCACACTACTTATTCATTAAAAGTTAACAGGCATATCAATTTTACTGAGTTTTATTACACAAAATACATTTTACCCAGTCAACTATTTGAAAACTAGTGTGAACACTGCTTAATTCTAGGACAGAGACAAAGACAAAAAGGAAAAAACCCTGAAGTACCAGCAGGTGCCAGGACTATGCATCCAAACCCCTCCTTTGTAAAGCATGGCAGGTGTGACATTGAGCTTTAGAAAACCTTGGTCAAAAATCCTTCCGATGTCTTGGCAGCAACCCCTGACAGGAATCAAGACCCTTTGCTAGAAAGCTTTGAACTGGGGCTGTTAGCTAAGGATAAAAAGAAAAAGGACAGACGTGCACACATATATGCTTTTATAAATATGTACACTTTGCTGAAGGAAAGACTCCACAGCTGGGTTAGAGCCCTTTGAATATATCAGATCTGGTAAACTGTCAAATGCACAATACTGTAAGGAACAGTAGCTATGTGGTTAACAATTTTATTTCACACTGGTTTTGGTTTTTTGTTTTTTAGTTTTTTATCATATAATAGGATTAGTACACATCAAACATGTTTTCTATTCCACATGCGAGTCTCAGTTCATCTTTATTCAAACTGCAGGCTAAAAATAAAAAAAAGAAAACTTTAAACCACTGTAAGACACAGAGCATGAGGAGCTGCAGTAAGAAATAACACAAACACATACTATTACTCTGCAGCAAATAAGCAGAAGTCTTCATAAGGCCTTTTTTGCTGCAATAATTTGCAATTCAGTCTTCTATTTGCTCTAGTTTCAAAAGTGAACTTTTTATACTGCTCAGTGTCTTGAAAAGAAATCTAACTTGATTTTGCTTGCCTAGAGGCAGTACTCCAGCAATGAATAAACTCATTTTAACTCAAGTGTGGGTCAGACAAAAGTACCGATTTGTTTCCTTTAGGTGGCGTAAATTAAGAGATTGATCATAATAATTTGAAATTTGTTTTCTTTTTAGTCTACATCATAGAATTTTAGGCCAGAAAATGGAAATTTAGTATTGTGGCAGGATCAGTATTGCACTTTTTCACAATATGTTAATAAATAAACATGGTGTTTAAGGTTAATTTCATTTAATGCTTAATGTAATTTAATAATCAAATATTTTAAAGCATTCTTTATGAGCTTAAATAATACATGAAGTCTGATTCAGCACAAATAAAAGTCATGTTACACTTAAGATTAAAAAAACCCAAGTAAATTGGTTGGGTGTGACAGTATATATACAAAGATTTTATAACTAGGAATAATACGTGCAGCTCAAAAATCATGTACAAAGCACTCTTTAAGACTCTTCAGAAGTCATCCAAACTAGAGAATGTATCTTGACATTTTTCTTTCTGATTATGTAGGATGACTTTGTTAACACAGCTTGCTTATAATGCATTAGTCATAGCTACAGAACATTTACTAATGCAAATAAAAAATCTCAAGTAATTTAGAGGACATGTAATGATGAGGTGAAATAAAAAACGTCTCTGTAGCTTATATAAATACATATATACACAAGCATAAGTATACATAGATACAATCTTTTTCAATTTGCATAGAAGTGTTAAGATATCCTCAGATTTGCTATATGTAGGTTCACTGTCAAACACCAGAACCATGCTTGCCATGATCTCTTTCACCTATGAAAATACAGGATTAAAAGGAAACAAAAGTTAATTTTATCTGACCCATAAACAAAAGGAACCAACGTACTGTATACATTAATCATGCTTGTTGGCTTAAAAGCTTTTAAAGCTTGGAAAGCAGTACAAAACAGACCATAAAGCAACATTGCTGGCACCAGAGAAACAGTGAACTTCAAATGTAATTTTATTTACTAACTCCACTTTCTGCTGGAGCTGAAATGGAAAGCCATTTCTTTTATTTTCTATCTGAGTTTACCAGTTGGAGAGAAGACTGGTTGCAATATCAGGAGCCTAAATATATTCAAAAATCACTCCAGACCAAAAAGCAACCTCAGAGCACTGGAAAAAAAATTACATCTCTTTTAAAATTATAAGCACTGTTACCATAAAAAATATTATAAAGGTCATTTTAAGTGGTGCTGCTATTTGGAATATGTAAATGATGGTAATACTGACCAGCTAAAACTTGAAAATGTGATCTTTCTTTTTAGGCAGGACTGCATTAGAAAGCCAGTTTATAGCCACTTGCTATTAAAATACTTAGTTTTCCATATAATTTTATAAGGGGGGGGGGGGGGAAATCAAGTCTGTACTCTTTCCAGCAAAGCTGAGGTTGGACTTTAGGTTAAATTTTTAATTTAAATGCATTAATATAAGCATTTTTATAACTAATTTTCTCTACCAAGACTGCTTGTTGAAAACAAGGTTTTGATCAAGTACATTAGTTATGCCAGCATGTTGGCCTTCTAGGACCTCAATGCCATCTTAAGCAGATAGATAGAAGCAACATCTTTAACAACTTCCCAACCTCCATCCCTCATGTTCTCCTCCCGAATGACTGGAGATGTCAGTGTGATAGTAACTTGCATTTTGGGTTCCACGCATGAATTTAAAATTATTGCTGCTTCTGGGACTGCACACTTGATATCATATTTCTCAGGACTTATTACCTAAATATCAAGAAACAAAAATTTCTATTAGCATGTGGCCAAGAAAAGTAAGGGGAAGAAAATGGATTTCAACATAGCCTTTTTTAACAGAAAGGCAGAAATGCAATATAATTATATGAAGCAAATATCTCTGCTGTATTCTAAGAAACAACAGTATACACAATTTATATATATATAGACTTGCATACTGTTTCCAAATAATTAATGAAAATACACAGCAGTTGCCAAGCATGCAAACGAGAAAAAAACAACCAAGTGACAACCAACAACCAACATCATATACTAAGTAAATTACATAACAAGAATCTTGACAGCATTTGAGATAAATAAAAGCCTCAGTGCCACTTCAAATGCCGGTTGAATATTTTTCTCATTGGAACATAGGAGCCTTTAAAAACCACAAAGATGCAGTGGTGGTTCTTCAAGCTCAGTTACAAGATGGGTACTGCAAGTCACATTCTATACTTGGCTATCACAACATCCTCTGACGAGAGCAAAGGGCAAGATTAACACCAGGAGGAAAAAATAGTAAGAGTAACAAGGTGGTTACTCAGAATTGCTTCTTACTACTAGATTTAATAACTCTAAATACATCCAAAATAAAGCTGTAGGCACCTCTATCACCTTCTTCCACAAACTAGAGGGACAAGTGAATATTCCACAAAGCCAGACCAAGATGTGCAGTTCTTAAGTTTTCTTCTGTTCTGTTATTTCAAACAAGAGCAAATCCAAGATTATTTTCTAATTAATATGATCCTGCTAATGCTTCTACCATGCCACTGATTCTGTTAAGCATTTTACCAGACTGCATTGAAGTACTAATGCTGTGAATAGTATCCTATAACAATGGTGGACAGGCTTTGTTCAGTAGAGAACACTGAAGTGAATAACTTTATTCTGTACTTTCATTTCTTGTAGAAATACAACAAATGGTTTATATGAATTTTGCTGAATGGTATAAGACTACGTGTACTTTTTTTAAGGTAAAATTAAAAAAAAATGCAAGACTTAGTTAACTACTTCTGAGACTACAAAGTACTGAAACATACAAACTGGAAACAAGACAAGTACAAAGAGACTGGCATTAATGGAGAACTTTGACCTTCAGGCAGTGCAAGCTTCCTGTAACACCACACAAATTACCTCTATCGCCACTGGTAACTGGATAATAGTCGTTCTTCTGCTCATTTCTATTTTCCAGTTGAAGGAAATCTATTAAATGATGATTGATACTTCACTGATAGCATAAGCACCTAGACACATGTATGGACATAATATACAGAAAGCAAAACACAGCATACTCCCTGAATTCAGACACAAACACTCAGAAAATGAAAAGAAACTGTACCTGAGCTATGAAATGCAGCACGGTCAGCCCTAGAGACATTTGACTTGAATACAGACTTTAATAGTATTTTTACCAAAATTCAAATCCAAAAATCTAAATATTACTTACTGCAAGTTGTTTGGGAAGACTTTCAGCAATAAAACCAAGTAACATCTTTGAAGGCTTCTCAGCACATAACAAAACAAGATTGACGTTTCGGTCTCCTCGGAGTAACAAACCTTTAGCTAAAACGCCCACCCGTAAAACCTCCTTTCAAAGCTCTGTGAATTACAGTTAAACAGAGTGCAAATTTAAAATAATATAAAAATCATAAAACTAAACATGAAGATAGAAAAATTAAATAAAATAGCATTATTCCATATACTCTTGAGGTTACAGTGCCATATCAAAATCTGAAGGGAACAGAATTCCTGAAAGCACTGATAACAGTACAAGGAAAAAAACATTGAAATGGCTTTAGAAACAAGTAATAAAATTCTTAAAAAATAATAAGTAAGAAAATACCTGTCTTTACTGCTGTCTTTTTTGTCATCTCCCTCTTTGCTCTTGCTTTTTTCTATGGTCAGTCTATTGTTCAGAACACAAGTTTCAAAGCACGCTCAGTAAGAGAAACCATTTTTTTGGACTAGCTGAATTCCTCTTGTTGGATATATGGCTGCATGTTTGGTCATCACATAGCGGTCATCAGAGGAGTCAGGGCGGCGTAGAGGCTAAACAGATGCAAAAGCACATTTCTGAAATTTGGGTACACAACAGGTCAAGGCAGGTACTGCTTGCTCTCATTGAGACCCTGTCCTGGTTTTGCTTTGTCCCGGTTTTCGGTGGTGGCGGGGATGCGGAACCAAAGAAACCACAAAAGGATGGCTCTTGTGAGAAATTCTTAGAAGCTTTCTCCTTCTTCTCCAAGCAAAGGAGCCCTGCCCCCTGTGTTTTAGAACCAATCCATTGTGGCTCTGAAGGTGATGGACAGGCCTGCTGGTCAGGCCTGGGCTAATTGCACATGGCTTGTTACACCTCTGTGATGACGTTTATGGTCTTGTACTTAGAAGAATTCAAAACAAGATAGTTTGTGGCAGCCATTAATTTTTTAGGTGTTAGTATCATCCCCTGCACTGGGGGGAGGACAGAGGAGGAGGGTGAGGAGATGTAAGAGAAAAAATGGAGACCCAAGATCATAGTAAGGAAGAAGAATAAGGTGCTTGTGTTACGTGCTGGTGCTCGAAACATGGAGAAAACAAGCTGCTTTCGAAAAGGACTATTTCTTCAGTGGGAGACTGATTATAGAAAAATACAGAGGCCCTGCAACCGAGATTAAAATCCTGGCCTTTGAGGACTGGACTGATCAACCGCCAGAAAGGCGAGAAGAGCGTGGGCCCCCCATCATGTCTGAAGCGAGTTGACGCTTAGAAGAAATTGTGTTCTGCGTGGGAAGAGTGGCTCCCTCCCCCCGTCTGAAGCCAGTGGATGGCCCTCTTTTTTAAGAACACAGAACAAAAAAACGCGTTGGTTTCTACAGAAGCATTCTGAGATAGTCGGCTTTACGCCGCAGAACATGAAGTACGTTGCCTTGGAGGACTGTTTCCTTTCTCCCATGAGGTATAAAGAAAAGAATCCCTGCCCGTCAGCAGTTATACACTGACTGTTTCTTGGGAAAAGAACTTCCACAGCTTGGAGCTCTAAGGACTCTTCTCCTTGTGATGCTGGACGATAACCGCCAATGAGTAGTTTGATTATGTTAAACTTTCATTCCTGTCCCCCTTGCATTCGCGGAAGGCCTGGAGGGGTGGGGGGAGCCCTTGCAGCAGAGACACGGTTTGCAGGAGAGATAACAGGTGTCTTAAAATGTCCACTTTTTATTTCTCCTTCTTGTTAAATCTTTCCCTATCTTTGTTCCCCTCCCGTGCCAGGAAGTATTCTTAGTAGTCTCTAGTAATAAATCTATTTTGCAACTTAAGGTATTCAGCCTTCTGACCATTCTCTGGACATATACGGATCCTTTCTCTCAATTATGTTACTTAATCTAAAAGCCATAATTTTAGTGTTAATTGGCTTTTGCTCTCTCTGTTCTGCCTTCTCGGGGGGAGAGGGGGGGGGCGGGGAGGGGGGGGGAACGTTCATGGGTATTTGCTTTCAAGTACAAAGTTCAAACCACGACAGAACCCCACCTGGAGATTACTGAATCTGGTTTGGCAACCCAAAATAGAAGGACCATGACTACTGGAGCAAAGTCCAGAGAGAGGCCCAAGTGATCACAGGGATGGCAGCACCTCTCCTATAAGGAGAGGCTGAGAGAATTGGGGTTGTTCAGCCATAGAAGGAGAAGGCTCTAGGGAGATCTTAGAGCACCTTCCAGTACCTAAAGGGGGCCTACAAGAGAGCTGGAGAGGAACTTTTTACAAAGACATGTAGCGAAAGGACAAGGGCTTTAAACTGAAAGAGGATAGGTTTACATTAAATATTAGGAACAAATTCTTTACTGTGAGGGCAGCACAGGTTGTCCAGAGAAGTTGTGGATGCCCCATCCCTGCAGGTGTTCAAGGCCAGGTTGGATGTGGCTCTGAGCAACCGGGTCTAGTGGAAGGTGTCCCTGCCCATGGTAGGGGGTTGGAACTAGATGATCTTTAAGGTCCATTCCAACCCAAACTATTCCATGATTCTATGATATACTCTAAAGTTCAAAGGTGATGGGTGACCAAAAACCAAATGCGACTAAACAACAGAATATTCAAACCTCAAATTATTGAGATGTAACAAAACATGAACAGAAGTATCCTTAATAACTTACACTGATCACAATCAATCATATCTGAAAAAAACCATGAGATGTATAAAAAATAAACAAATTGGGAAATTGCAGGATCAAAAGTACCTCCACAACATAAATATCTATTGTCTTTCTGTTAACTGTTAACTTGCATACTGCCTCAAAATAAAGTATCCATGATTGGCTTTCATAGAATCACAGAATTCAAATAGGAAAGGACCTCAGGACGTCCTCTAATCCAGCCTCCTGAGGAAACCATGGTCAGCTATGACTATATCATGTTGCTCAGAGCTTCATCCAGTTGGTTCTTGAAAACCGCCAAAGATGGACCTTCACAACATCTGTGTGGAAAAAAAAAAAGAAAAAAAAAAATCCTGTATTCCGTTTGCACCTTTTTTGTCTCAGCTTAAGGTGGTATATTTCACCCTCTCACTGTAAAGAGCATGGCTCCATTGTCTTTATAATGCAGAGGTATTAGAAGGCTATTACATCCCACTGAAGCTCTCTCTTCTCCAGGCTGAACAGACCCAGATCCCTCAAGTCTCTCCTCACAGGGCTCCCTCCAGAGCCCTGATCCCAGTAGCCACACACTGAACCTACTATAGTTTATCAGTATCTGTCTTGTACTGGAAAGTCCAAAACTGAATGTAGTATTACAGTTTGGGTCTCATGAAAGTGGATCACTTCCTTTTATCTACTGATTATGCTCCTGTTAATATCACCAAGGATGCTATTAGCCTTGCTTGCTGCCAGGGCACATGGTTGGTTCACATTCAGCTTACTATCTGCCAAGAACCCCAGATGCCTTTCAGCAAGGCTGCTACCCAGCCCCTCAGTGCAAGTGGTTATGCCCCCCCAAGTGCAGCACTAGGCATTTGTCCTTGCAGAATTCTATGAAGTTCCTGTTGGTTCATTCCTCCAGTCTGCCTAGGTCATGCTGGATGACAGCCCTGCCCTCAAAGGTATAAGTTGTTCTCCCCACCCCAAATCAATTCAATTTCATGTCAGCTGCAAACCTGATGAGTGTGCACTCACTCCATCACCTTTCAGATCATTGATAAGGTGATAATGAGACAAATCCCAGGATAAACACATGCAGCACTGCACTTGTTTACTGACCTCCAGGTAGAATACGGCCCACCACTAAACCATTATCCTCTGGAGCTGATGATCCAACCACTTTTTATCCTTACATTTGTCCACAATTAGATAAATAAAAGTATAATGCAATTAAATAAGAAGTAGTACACAAATCCAGAGTGACTTGTATTTCAGAAGAAACAATATTTGTCTTCAAGGCATCCTTTTGTCATATAAGTGGACTTATTTTGAAAGACAGGTCCATCTACAGAGTTTCATTAGTATATAATTTTTTCTTCACCTTTCCACATCCTTTTTTAAGAAACACTGGAGACTACTGAAGTAGCACTGAATAATTTACAGTTCTTAACTGTGCCTCTTGGTAAGTATTTCTTTATTTTTTTTTCCCTCAAGCTAAGAAACTCACAGCTGGTCCTTGGGGTTGAGAAGGCATTCCTGGTCTAACTCCCAGCAGGCCTAGAGGTCCCGGAGGACCATGAGGATATCCTCCATCTGGTATTCTGCGACGGTCATCCCAGTGATGCTGCTCTTCCTCCATTCTCCTCCAGTACATGTCCTCTTCATATCGCCTGAAGTGCATCAAAGTGTTCTCTTTATATAGCAGTTAATACTTCCAACCATTCTAAATAAATTCTTGGATGTTCTCACTAACTCATTTCCTAGTAATCAAGAGCAAATACCAATGAACTCCAGAGGGTATCTAAAATGAATAGTTATTTTGAAAGCAGGTCTGAATTTATAGCAAATAATTCTAGTGAGTCTACCTTCCTCAGAGAGATTGAACAAAAAAACAAACCAAACCAAAACCCAAAAAAAACTGAAAGATAATGACAACTTAATTTAAAACAAGACAGTATAGAGTTTTCAAAACAAGTATTCAAAATAAGTAATTACAGAAGAAAAGCTAGCTTTAGGTAATCTGACTGTAACTTTGTCTCATTTGTTGATAAAACAGAATGCATTACCTCATTTCCATCCTCCAGCGTTCTTCCTCTTCTCGTCTTCTCCAGTATTCTTCTTTCTGCATCTGTTTCCTCATCTTCTCTTCTTGAATTTTTCTTGCTCGAATACTGGGCTTTACTTCTACTTGTAAATCTGGGTTTACTTTTTTCTAGTTCAGAAAAATAACAAATGAAATGTTGGTTTGCCTCTTATCATCTCAAGATTATGGAGTTCTGACATGTTTAGCACACACTACTGGTCTATGATAAAATCAAGGGGAGTAAAATGCAGTTTTAGAACTGCACTGAATGAACAGCTGAAGAAGAAAAATCTGTGTCCAGTATTTTAAAGGAAAGAAATGTACTACATATAGCATTAATTCCTTCTTCAGCTATGTGAGAACAACGTCATCTAAGATTAAAATGTTACACAAAATACTAAGTAATTTTCTGTTCATTCTGTATCAGGATGATTACAATATAGCCTGAAAAAAAACCATTTCATCGTAACTACAGTGTGCTTCCTGATGTCCTGTTCCTGAAGGATCCCTCATACTGGAGCATAATCATAAGTCACTAAAAATACATTTTTCTGGCAATTTTTTCCTCTTCTTTCATCCCTTTTATGGTTATGCAGGCCCATTGTATCTCCTGTGACCACAGTAAATTCTTCTTATATAATCTTATAATAATGAAAATGCACACCATGTGTCACTATAGGTGTCTCTCCATTCATGACTAAAATGCCTGCAAATACTTGTTTCTCAAATGTCTCCATAAGGGGTTTATGTGGTTTATCCTGCCAAAAACATTGAGCATTTGAAATTCACAATGTGCTTGCACACATTGTACAATATTTTAATGTTGAAAAAAATGCCTGAAAGCAATGTTCAGAATGTTTAAAGAAACACCCAAACCAAAATGCAGTTTCATGGTCTGCATTACAACTTTAAAGACTATACTCCCTAATAAATATATTTCGCTAGCTTTTTTTTATATGATGTTTACTCAGAGCACCTATTTCTGACTAGTCTTTAAAAATAAGAATATGTAACCAGTCAGCTGACATCTGGTAGATTTTCAGATAAAAGTATTAGCATTTTTACCAACCTTATACTGAAGTCTGTGCCGCCTTCCTTTTAAGTGCATCTCCTTGGCATTAGGATCATTAAAACTGCATTCACAAAGTTTACAGTGAAAGCGGATCACCTTTCCTTCATCATTTCTTACCTGGAAAATAAGTTATAACACATTTACTTTTTCTTTTTTTTTTTTTTTTTTTTTTAAAGCTGATTTAAAAATAATCTAATTTAGTGACACTAGATAATTTCTACCCATCCCAAAACATGCTTAAAATTTCACACAGGAACTGAATAAAGGCAAAATAGAACTTTCAATTCTGACAAACACACCATTGTGTTTGGTAACGAACAAAGTTCTTCCACAGCTTTAAACTTGAGCCCAAACATGAGTTGAATAATTACAAACAATGAAAAATTTAACATTAAATTTTATCCACATATCCTCATGCCACCAACATGAAGAATGCCCCACTGAGGTCAAAAGAAACATGCACAATACAAAAATGTAAACATATGCACAAGCCTTTGCAGGTTCAGTGCCTTGTCACTCTTATCTTCAAGAAGGACCCAGGGAATTACAGGCCAGTCAGCCTCACCTCAATCCCTGGGAAGGTGATGGATCACCTAATTCTGGACACCAGTTCCAGGCACATTAAGGACAAGAAAATCATCATCAGTAGTCAGCATGGCTTCACCAAGGGAAAGTCATGCTTGATCAACTTGATAAACTTCCGCAATGAAGTGACTGGCCTGGTAGATGAGGGGAGAGCAGTTGATGTTGTCTACCTGCACTTCAGTGAGGCCTTTGACACAGTCTCACCATAATATTCTCATAGACTGTTGATGTAAGGGCTGGATAAACATACAGTGAGGTGGGTCAAAAGCTGGCTGAATGGCAAGGCCCGAAGTGTTGTGATCAGTAGAATTAAATTTAGTTGGAGGCCAGTAGCTAACAGTGTACTCCAGGGTTCAATGTTGGGTCCAGTTCTGTTTAACATATTCATTAATGATCTGGATGATTGGGCAGAGTGCACCCTCAATCAAGTTTGCTGATGACACAAAACTGAACACAGTGGCTGATATGCCAGGGGGTGAGCTGCCATCCAGAGAGATCTCACCAGGCTGGAGAAATGGGCTGACAGGAACCTTGTGAAGTTCAACAGGGGGAAGTACAAAGTCCTGCATCTGGGGAGGAACAGCCTCATGTACCAATATATGCTGAGGGCCACCCAGCTGGAAAGCATTTTGACAGAAAAGGCCCTGGGAGTCCTGGTGAACACTAAGTTGAACTCAAGCCAACAATGTGCCCTTGCTGCAAAGAAGGCAAATGGCATCCTGGGCTGTATTCAACAAAGTATTGCTAGCAGGTTGAGAGAGCTGATCCTTTCTCTCTAACTCAGCACTGGTGAGGTCACATCTGGAGTCTTGTGTCCAGTTCTGGGCTCCCCAGTGCAAGAGACATGGACATACTGGAGAGAGTCCAATGAAAGGCCACAAAGATGATGAAGGGACTGGAACCTCTCTCCATATAATAGTTAAAAAACAATCCATGTTTGCATATCAATACCTCCTCCACATAGTCATGGCCCACTGGCTGGACATCACTTTGCAATGCAGCAAGAGTTGTAGGTGTCACTGGTTCAGCTACTGTGTCTGGTTTTACTTCCTGTGTTTGTACTGTAGCAGCAGTTGTTGCTTTAACACTTTCAGCTGATTTCATTTCTTCCAGTTTACTTCCTGTTGTCTGAAGTTTATTACCACCTACAAATCAAAAAAGTTAAATCTCTAACTTTCATAAAATGAGAATTATACATGATGTGCAAACTGAAGACTATTTGCAAATATCAATGTACTGGTCAAAGCATTATCAGTCTTATAATTAATTAAACCAAACATTTTTAAATACTATTAAAGTTGGTTTTTTTAAAGCTTAACAAAAACTTATTTAAACACCTAGTTTTTTATTTTAGCAAGAAATCTTTTGCTGTATATAGTTGTAATTGTCATAATTCATTTTCATGCTTTTTCAAGATATAGGACTGAATGGGAACAATACAGCAAATATATTTTAATTGTTTTTTTGGTCATCAGATTTGTTTTCTTTTTACAAGTGGATCCAAGAAAGTACAAACATTGAAAGGTTTTGAGGTATTAACAAAGGTAGCGTACTTTCAGTGTTGCAACTGCATAGGTCTTTCCTTTGAGAGCAAGTTAGCTTACTGTTGAACAATTGCTTTCTGCCTCTAAATGTCTGTCATGCTTATTTCAAAAGTTTCCACTGTTAAATTTCCAGTGTTACAACAATGTTTCAGTTTCTAAGTTACCAACTGCCAGGTTGTGAGCTGAAATTAGAAGCAACTGGACTATAATCTGCAATACTCCAGCAGCTACTACATGAGAAACCAAAGGTGGGAGGCTTTTTCTGAAGGTGGGAGAAGCCTCCAGGAGAGGTCAGGTAAAGACAAAAGGGCAGAAAACAGTATAAACTGTGAAGCAAAATTTTTATACACATTCTTATTTTCCCCATCAGTAATAATTCCCTAAAACACAACAGAATTACTCATGCAGAAGTTAACTAAATACATCTGTACTTGTTGCACTAAAATCTTTTAGAAATATAGAATAGGTTAGGTTTCAAAATAAAGACTGACTTCTGTACTTGCCAACAAAGTTTATTTTTGGTGGAGATATTTTCTTTACAACTATATTAGCAGCGGCTGAAGATGTTTTGTTGTTGGACACAGTGTTAAGTGGTGCATTTGCCATGGGAGTAAGAATTTTCACTGCAGAGGATGCAACAGAGGAGTTCACAGTACTGCTGCTAGTTGCTATATTTGAAGCAGAGGCAGCTGGTTTAGAAGCAGATGTGGACGTTGAAGTAGCAGCTTGAGTAACAACATTTGGTTCAGTTGAAGGAATAGGTTTGCCAAGTTTTGTGTGCAACTTTACTACCTGTAAGTAGGAAGAGAAATTCATAACATGTTCTCCGTGGGACAACTATAAATATAATACATCAAACGTAAGTATAACTGAAAAAAATCAACATAAAATGTTATCTTTTTTAAAAAATAAAAAATGGTCTTGGCAAAGAAGAGATGGACATGTAAAAATTCTTGTCATATGTAACAAAGAAATAGCTATTAACTATCTCACATTGCTTACTTGCATTAGAAACTCAGGCATTTACTCCCACAGCTCTTTAGATAAGAACAGAAACAAAACAAGCTTGTAAGTCAGGACACTTCAAGATAATACAACATTTTGCTCCTAGTGTTTCAATGTTTTGTTGCTTAGCCACTTTTTAGCCTCCCTGTGAAACAACAGCACATTAAACTATTTTGGTTCCAAACAATTCAGATTCAATAACATTGTCTCTTTTACTTCAACATTTGAAGAGTATTCGTATTGACAGAATTTCCAGGTTATAGACAAGCCGAAGACATTCCTTAGGCAAAGACTTCCCCTTTTTCTTTTTTTTTCTTATTTTTTTTTAATGTACAGAAATAGTTAAGGAGGATTTCAGAGCTCTTTGGTATCTCATAGAAAGTAAACAGGTACATGCTTATTCTTAGAAATAATAAGTAGAGGCCTTTCCATAACATAGAATAATAATTCATTTTGGTGACTTCTGACCACCACCTGAAAACCAATGCAACCAGTCCACAGAAAAAAAACATCAAGCAAAATCAAGACTAAAGACCAGGTTTTGCAAACAGTAGTAAAAAATACAAACCTGTGAGACACGACTTAAATGTGAACATGTACGCAATTATGATAGGCACACAACTGTATAAATTAATTTCTTAAGCTTTCATTCTTATTATGTTCCATACCAGAATACAGACATATTAATGTCACATAATACTACAAATTTAAGCTCAGGCAACTCTTCAAAATTACTTTTTTCCAGTACAATGCACACAGTTCTTTAGTTACCAATAGAGTCCCTTGAGATATCATTTTTACACTAATAAGAACTTAAAATAGCAGTGGTTTGAGGGAAAATAATTTTAAATGTGCTGGGAGATTTATTTATTTTAACAGGAAGAATGGTACTGATGCCTGTGTTCTGAGATGCAAAGAGCTATAAAAGCTAAGTATTAATACTTTATTTGTTAGTGATATTAATCTTTCCAGAACTATCAGGAAAATCCTGATAGCAATACCTAAACACATATTCTACCTATCATTGCATTCTACCTATCATTTGCCATACAAATCTAAAATACTGGTCACAGTATTCACAGTGCAGCCCATTTATTCCAGAGTGCATAAGAGCACCCAAACAGTAATATGTAAAATATAACAAAAGTCTGCCAAACATACTCGCAAAGTCTGCTACAGGACATTGTTGCTGGTTTCCACCAGCAGGAGAATTTTCTTTGCAAGAACTACCAAGGAATGATGCCTAATATTCCTTTGCACTGGCTCAGCTTACAGTGTTTCAAAGTGCACTGAAAGATTTACTGTTCCAGCCAGATGAGTAAGATAACCCTCCAGAAATGTCTTGATAAAAAGGTAGGAGGCACAAGCATGGTACCACATGTCCTCAAAAGTACCTTTCCCCATCTTACTCCACACCTTCTTCCTACGATTTGCATGACATCCCAATATAGCCTCTTTCCACTGATGCCATGGCAGTATTTTCCCCGCTTTCTTTCAGTAAGGCCTTTCTAATAGCGAGCCAAAAGACAATTTGAAAGGAAAAGAAGAATTAAATGTCTTTAAATAAAATGACGTACGTTATATTGTTTCTATGTACTTTCTCCTTCCTTAAAACGAGAAAAATAATGGGAAGAAATATATAACTGACTTGTATAATAAGGACAAGAGAAAGTTCTTACTTTCTGATGTTTGGCTCCACGGATATGGGCAGCATAAGCATCTGCTCCTGTACAAGACACATCACAAAGCTCACAGCGCAACTGATTCTGAGTTCCACGAGCAGATACACTGTTGTTATTGGTGTTCTGGGAAGCTTTTAATGCTGCTTCTTTTTTTTTGTGTTTCTGGCCTTCTAAGTGTTCTTTATAAGTCTGTTTAAATAAAAAATACACACAGATGGTTTTGTACTGCTCGTTCATCATTCATGTGCATACATGTAATATAGAACATAGCATAAAACACATGCTTTGTATGAAAAATACTTCCTATGCTGAACATTTCTTCCATATGACATGCTCTAAGGCATAAGCAGGCCACTTCCAAAACCAAGACATTTTCTTCATCACCAGGATTCCACTTTTAGGTAACACAATATGGTCTTTACTCCTCTACCTTCTTACTTCCTCAATCAAGTACTAGTCAACATATATTACCACTGAAAGCCTGATAAGATCAAAAAACTGTGTCTCAGTTGCATTTTCCTACATTGCATTGAATTATTCTTGATTTTGAATTTTCCTCAAACTGCAAGACCACAGTTATTAAATGTATGCAAATAACTAAAAAAAAAAATTAAAATGGTAGTGCATAAATAAATCAGTGCTGAAAATAAAATACAGAAGTTAATATTTGTTCCTATACTAACACTGGCAATCTATGGAGCAGACAGGGTGGGAAATAATGACAAAGTCACCTAAAGAGTAAGAACTGTTTTGCCAAACACATACACAAACGTTTCATGAATCGATATCTACTTTTTTATGCACTTGTACCCCCTATGAAACTAAACTGGGATGCTGGAATAAAATTAATACATTTTCAGGATTACCATTCACAAAGTTTTTTCAAAAGTATTTTTTAAGAAGTTTGATATGTTAAAAAAACAAATAAAATTCAAAGTTTAGAATACTTCTGGAGTCCAAAGCATAACTGAAGCTTCTCTGTACAAGCTAAGGGGATGAATCTTTTTGTCTTATCATATGGCCTCTTTCTATCATAGCACACATTTTCATTTAATTATTCCTTTAGTATAAGTATAGAATCAAGTCTTTAAAAATTAGCAAATATTCTTAAAGGGGCCATTTTTTTAGCTGAAAAAATTATGACTATAAAGCATATAGCAGAATATTACATAATACAGGTACCTGTGGTCCAGCACAGCTGATCTTGCAAACATCACAGTAGTGGATCTGGGGTGGTTTGGGAGGTTGCTTTGGTTTCAGTTGCTTATTTTGGAATGGTGCCTTTTTAGTAAAGGTGGTCCCTGTCCAAGCAGCTGTTGCAGCAGCAGCAGCTGCTGCCGCTGCCTGTTTCTGCTGCTGCTGCTGGTAATAGGATGATGCAGCTGAATATACGGCAGCTTCATAGCCAGAATAAGAGGTACCTCAAAGATCAAAATAAAATAAATGTTACATCACTGTACATCATGTATCAATTACATAATACACTAATTCCAAGCATATTGCATAGTAGAGTAGGATATAAATGATTTATTGAGATCTTGTCAGGTAGTCTGAATTTTTCTTGATGTTTCACAGTACATAAATACATAGTATAGCATTTGTATCAGGAGTAGATTTGATTTTAGCCAAAACATTGCAGACACGCTGTTCTGTTAGATATATCAAAGCATCCCTAAAGAAGATGTGAAATTTCCTGGTACATCTGGTAAGACAGAGTATGAAGCAACAAGAATTTTAATATAAAATTTATCAAAGGTCACTTGAAGTAAGCAGTCTTCCAGAGTCAGATTTACTGTTCAAGTTCCAAACTGAAAAGAAGGACAGATATTATGTAGACAAAGGAAAAAACTAAGATAAAAGATAGAATGCAATAGCATTAGCTGTTCTATTTCAAGCAGGTTGCAGCACACCCTGTCTAGACACTCCTTGATTTCTAGTATCAAAGTTTAATAAATCAAGGAAACTGGGCTTTCATACCTTTTAAGCGAGTTTTCCCATAAACTCTATACATCTACTAGTTCAACTGTTTTAATCCTCTGATTAAGCTCTGTTTCAATGAAGTCTTACAATCCCTTTTTAAACAGAAAACAAACCAAAATAAATAGTTCAAGGTAGCTATAATATGCCAGTTGATTACCATCTGGCCATAAAATTAACATCTTTTCACCTTTAACTATTTTTTTGATTTCTAATGTTTGAAGGAAAATCTTTCTTTGTAGCACCCATTCTCCTCCCATCTTGGGTTGAGACAACCCAAACTTACAAGATTTATAACTGACTGCTCCTTCTTGTCTCTATAATTGCTGCTTGATGGCAGCATGCTCCAAATTTCCCTGGGTTATATTTGTGTTTCTTTATTTTTTCTATGACACATCTTTTCTCTCCAAACTTTACAGTAAGCCACAAAACACTTCTGCCTGTAGCAATGCCAACACTTTGTATATTCTCACATGTAACAAAATAGGCACATACAAACATCAAACCTCTTTTAAAGATACATAAAATATTTTGCCATTATTATGATTTAACTGGTTGATATTTCTCAGTAGACTATAATGCAATTGAACACAAACTGCTAAAATGCTGAGTATTTAAATCCTCTCCTGTAACAAATGCAAAGATCCCAGCAATACAATATGCAAAATTCTTACCAGAGTAAGTAACCGCTGTTGTACTGTATGTTGCACTTTGAGTATAGGATGGAACAACAGTAGCTGCAGCTGCTACCGGCTGCACGGTAGAGGATACTGGATATATTGAAAATGTAGTTGTTGCTGGACTTGGGGTTGCAGGTTTTATAGCTGTCACTTGTCGTGTTTGCTGGGCTTGGGTATACTGAGTTGCCCCTTGGCTATATCCTGCTTTTGGAGCTAATTAGGATAGAAAATAGAAGTGTACAAACATTGATATGCTTTAGTTGAATGAAATGCAAACCATATTAAGTGATACTTAATGATATGCTAAGGAATAAACACATTAACAAGTGGGTTTTGTTTTAGTTTGGTTGTTTTTTGCCTTTTTTTGGTTGTTTTTTGTTTGGGTTTTTACAGTAATGGCTATGCTTCAGCTACCATATATCCCACAATGGTTTTATCACATCACAGCTCACACTAGTAAGCCTCAGATTTATTTACGTATTTTTAATTGTGCTGCCATGTTTTTAAACAACCTTCTCCATCAATGGTTTTACTAGAGTACACACTAAACCAAAGTACATCTAAACTTTGCTATAACTTCTAATTATAGTAAAAAAGGTAAATAGGATTTACGTTTTGTAGCATTTATGATACCAATAATTAAAGAACATAATAATTTGCCGTGGCCCTCGCTATCTTACAGCTGTGTGTGGGGGCTGGGCTTGGAAACAGCCTGGACTCACGATGAACAGCGCAGCACGACTAGTGACGCAGCCAGCCAGGAGATGAAGGATTGGACAAATGAAGCTGACCACCAATTATAGAAAGGAACATGGTGCATGGACATGGAGTTGCTGGCCATGTATTGGCTGAGGCATGTGTGATGTGTAACTCTATATGCGGGAGATAAGAAAAATGTATATAAAAGCTGCATGCTGACTTAGTGAGAGTGAAAGAGAGCTGGAGAAGATAATAAGAAGAACCTGGACCTGCCTCTCGCGTCATCTTTCCTGCGGTGGGCTTACAATATATATTAACTAAAGAATTTTAAAAGTCTTTCTAACCAAGTTAGCATCTGAATCCACTACTGACTTTTTCAACCTATTTCAGCAAAAATGTTTGCCTAGAAGTACATTTGAGTGTATTAATAACAATCCAAACCTCCAAGATACTTATTTATGGCAATGTCACAATAATGTTAAAGTTCTATGTGAATCAAGTTTTTTCTACACATTGACAAGGTGTTGTGGGTTAAGATTTTCCCTTTTGTTCCCTTTCTTTGGGAATTTTTTTCTTTCCATTTTGTTGTGGGATACACTATTCCAGTTATCCTTTTGATGGTGGTGGGCGATTAGTGAAGACAATGCTAGTACCTTTGCCCCACCTAAACGATCTTGCTAAGCCCTGGGAGGGTGTTTGGGTGTGGTGGGAGTAACTTCCTTCGCTGCTTTGCTGAGAGGAGGTCTGCCCGCTGGCTGCTCGGGGAGAGCTGGCCTGCCCTTTTCTGCAGAGCCCAGCATCTCTGCTCATTGGGTTCCTGTTTGGCGACGGTGGTCTCTCTCCTGTGCCTTGCCAGGACCCTGCGATTCCAGCTTCAGGGGTTGAGCTCTGCTCCATCCCGTCTCGCAGCCACGGGATTTCTGCTCATCTCTTTGCCGGCTCTGGGTTTCTTGCTGTCAGAGGAGCACCGAGATCGGCGTTTCCACTATGAGTTTTGCAGAGAAACCTTCCTCCATCCACCTCTGCCATTTTGCGTCTATCATTGTCGACGCAGGAGATCTGAGCAGCGGGACCTGCGCCACAGCGCCCCTGCAGCCGCGGGGAATCATCAATCCACCCTGCCGGCGGGAGCCAACAGGCCCCTGCCGGCTGGGACTGTACTGCACCAAAGGGGAGGCTGTGTTCTCTGTAAGGCTGTCACTGAGTTGGGACTGGGCTGGTTGTTCTATTGTTTTGTACTTATTTCACCTTGTTATACATATAGTAAAAACTGTTATTCCCTTTTACCCATATTCTGCCTGAAAGCCCTGTGATTTTCAAAGCTTAATAATTCGGAAGGGCTCCTCCTTCATGGCAAACACCTGTCTTTCAAACCAAGACACAAGGATTACATGTCAAAACAATAAATAAATCTGATAATATGAAATATTCAAAAACATATTTTTAAGCTATTAAAATAGTATACAGACTGTATATAATGCCAGGAGTTTGAATCATGCCACCCACCTGTCTGGTAGTATGACTCAGCCACTGAAGGTTGAGGCTGGGCAGCAGCAGCCACAGCTGCCGCAGTTGCTGTTGGTTGTTGATAGTATTGTTTGCTGTCATAAGCTACAGCTGGGGCAGTAGATCGAACATAAGAATAGGAATCCTAAAAATTCAAAAAAGAAACCATCAAATTTCTCCTTAAGTATATTCTGGAGTAATAAAAATAACTAGCAGAGTCAAAGATTTTTCTTCTATTCTATTTAAGTAGATTAAAAATATTTACAGATACATTATATATCAATATATGCATTAAAGAAATTAAATTTATGTTTACAGATACTTCAGGCCTGAAGACAACCCTGAATGGTCTTTTTCAGACATAACATAGGAATTAATCTCATGATATTAAATCACTTTTTCCCTTCCAAATTATTTTTGTTACCAAAAAGCAATTCCTTGCACACTAGTTTTTCATAATGACTGTATCAGATTGCATTCGTGTAACATATGAAGGAAAACACCACCACAGATCTCCATAAACCACAATATAGTCACAAGTTTACAAACATGGAAGCATGCTTGGCCCTCCCTAAGACAGGAAGAGCCACCAGAAAAAAAAAACCAATATCAAAGGGGTCCTGTATTTTTCCCTTCGGGGAGGCAGAAGGCAGTAGCTCAAAGAAAAGGAGTGAATGGAGGAAAGTCCTCGCTTGGGGCAGCAGGTGAATCCCCTCCTTGCCCACCTCACCCTCCCAGGTGCCTCTGTACAGTAGGTATGAAGATGTAGAAGGCCAGTCAAAGGATAATGAGGATGAAAGTCCACCTACACCAGAGGTGTTGCCAGGGTCAGAAAGGCCTACCCCCTGTATAATGACGAGAAAGACAGGTTACAGCTGTAGGCAGTTGCCTTCTAAGGTGAACAGAGGATCCAATATGCTGGATGGACCCTCTTCTTAGGGAAGTGTGCTGCCTCCCTGGGGCCCGGGTTAAAGAAATGACCAGCAAAGTTCTCTAGCCTGGTACAGCCCTCAGACTACTATCCATTATTGGTCTTCCACATGGGTGGTGATGAAATCGCAATACGTAGTCCACGGGTAATCAAAAGAGACTTCAGGGCCTTAGGATACCTAGTAAGGGAATCTAGAGCACAGTTTATTTTCTCCTCTATCCTCCCAGTTGCGGGCAAAAACATTGTAAAAAAAAAGATGAGCCCAGTCTAATACATGGCTCTGTGGCTGGTGTCGCTGAAACAATTTCAGGTTTTTGTATAATGAGATGGCCTACATGGCACCAGGCATGCTGGAATCAGATGGGATTCACCCTTCTCAGAAGGGGAAGAGGGTCTTTGCTCAGGAGCTAGCAGCGCTCACTGAAATAGAGCTTTAAACTAGACATGATGGGGGAGGGGGATAATGTCAAGCTTGTCCTTGACAAGCTGTGGGACAACACATCAAGATTAGGGATGGAGCAGTAGCGAGGGCCCTCAGCCAGTGACTCTGATATGTGCTAGCCACACTGGAGCACACTTGAAGACTTATCTCTATAAGCCAGGGGCTCCTGAGGTAATAGGAGTCACCAGGGAAACACCTCAAAGAGGGGTGTTCCTCTAAAAAAGGTGACACAGCTGACAGTCCAGCTGAGATGCCTTTACACCAATGCACACAGCATGGGCAACAAACAGGAGAAGTTGGAAGTCTCTGTGCTGCTACAAAGCTACAACCTTGTTGCCATAGCTGAAACTTGGTGGCACAAATCCCAGGACTGGAGTGTGGTTATCAATGGCTACAGGCTGTTCAGAAGGGACAGAGAAAAAAGAAGCGTGAGGGGTGGCCCATTCTCACAGGAAATAGGATAGTTGACTGACAGAGCTGCTCTGAAAGAAGTCAGAGAACAGGTTGAGAAAGCTTATGATTAAGAAATTAGAGAGTGAGCTGGAAAAAGAGGAACCTGTGGTTGGTGTTTTACTACAGGCTGCTCCGACAAAGAGAGCCGTGACTGAAAAAAGCCTTCTTGCTGTCTAGCTACGGAGAAACATCGCATGTTCACGGCTCTTGTCCTCGCTGGGGACTTCAAGCCACCCCATACATCTGTGGAAATAGCGAACAGTGACTGTAGGCAATTCCAGGAGCTCCCTGGAATTGTATGGAGATAACTTCTGTGAGCCAGGTAACTAGACAGCATTTACCGAGAGGGAATGGCGAATACTAGATCATGATTGGTCACCAAGTGTATAGTGAGCTTATGAGCGTCAATCAAGAATTGGTAGGCAGCCTGGACGCAGTGATTGTGCACTCATGAAGTTTGCAGTCCTGAGGAATATGGCTCAGGCAGAGCCAAGACCCAGAATTTTAGGAAAATAAGCTTCCAGCTGTTCAAGGAGTTAGTCAATAGGACCCCCTGTGAAAACTGCCTCCAGGCAAGGGAGAGAACAGAAGCTTTAGGAGTTTCCATGGAGCACAAGAGCTTGCAATCCCCAGAGCAACGAAATCAGGCAAGGAAGGCAAGAGACCAGCCATGGCTGAGTCAAACTACAGAGGGGCAGAGGCAAAATTGCACAGGCAGTGGAAAAACCAGGGGACAGGTGTGCTGGAAGAAGCATATAGGGCACACCAGTTTGTGTTAGGATATGTTGTCGGACAGGGCCAAAAGTGCAGCTGGAGCTGACTTGACAAAAAAGGATGCCAAAAAAGGGAAAGTTAAACAGGGGAAGGACTTTTTTATTAGGGCAATGGTCAAGGGGGGGCCCAAGGGGAAAATTTTTTTTCCCCTTCCCCCTCCCTTTTTTTTTTCCCCCTTTTTTTTTTTTTTTTTTTTTTTTTTTTTTTTTTT
>VKON01001695.1:75689-86859 GCA_009741485.1 Malurus cyaneus samueli
TTTGGTCATTCCACATGGGTGTGAATGAAAATCGCCAACAAAACATACGCTATAGCCTCACGCGCACTGTAATCAAAAGAGACTTCGCCTACAGTAGAAGATACCTGATAGTAAGGAATTCTAAGAGCACATCCAGTTTATTTTCTCCTCTATCCTCCAGTAGAAGCTGCCGCTCGCTCGGCAAAACATTGTGTTAAAAACAAAAGATGAGAACCCAGTCTAATACCATGGCCCTCTGTCGGGTCGGCTTCAGTGGGAATGTCGCGGGAAACAATTTCAGGTTTTTGTATAATTGAGAATGGCCTACATCAGCACCAAGGCATGCTGGAATCAGAGGGATCACCCGTTCTCAGCAAGCGCGCTCGAGAAGAGGGTCTTTGCTCCCAGGAACCGTAGCAGCGCTCACTGAAATAGAGCTTTAAACTAGACATGATGGGTATATGAGGGATAATGTCCAAGCTTGTACCTTGACAAAGCTGTTGGGACAACACATCCAGATTAAGGGATGGAGCCCAGAGCAGGGCCCTCAGCCCAGTGATCTCTGTATCATGTCGCTAGCCACACTTGAGCACACTTGTAAGACTTATCTCTACAAAAGCCAGAGCTCCTGACGCGTAATAGGAGTCACCATGGGAAACACGCTTCAAAGAGGGTTTCCTCCTAAAAGTTGACAACTAGCTGACAGCAGTTGAGTGCAGCTTCTGATAGGTAGTTCTCTTTACACCAATGCACACCAGCAAATGTCGGCGGCAACCAAAGCAGGAAGAAGTTGGAAGTCTCTGTGGGCTACAAAAGCTACAACCTTGATTGCCATAGCTGAAACTTGGTGGCACAATCCCAGGATGGAAGAAGTATTGTCATAGAGAGATGTAGTAGTTATCAATGCTGACAGGCATTCGAGTAAATAGGTGAAATGAGGATTGTATAGAAAAACAGAGGCTGTATTGGTGAAGTGGGTGCCCCCATTCTTCAAGAAATGGATACATTATGAAGAGACTGTCTCGTAAGAACACCATCGAGAGAAAGGTAAAAAGCTGTATCGTGATGTGAGAAATATACGAGATTTAGTCTAAAAAAGGGTGAGACCCTTTTTTGCGTTACGTGTGTTTACTACCGGCTGCTCGAACAAGGAAGCTAATTGAAAAAGCCTTCTGTGCTCTATTACACGAAAATGATGCAGGTTCTCATCCCAGACTTCAACCAGCCCCAATATACCTGATGGGAAGAAGTATGCACAAGGAGTGTAGGCATCCAGGGAGAGGGCTTCCTTGAACTGGTATGGGAGGATACTATAACGTGTGTATCTCAGGTAATAGACACAATTTACCACGAGGAATGCAATACTAGACATGATTGGATCACCAGTTCTCCCTGTAAGTGGAGCTTATGAGTGTATGCAAATGATTGGAGGCAGCCTGGACTGCTGTGGATGGTGCACTCCTGATTATTGCAGCTCCTGCAGGAATATGCTCAGGCAGAGCCTAGACCCAGAATTCAGAAAATAAGCTTCCAGCTCGTTTGCAAGGAGTTAGTCCAATAGGATCCCTGAGAAACTGCCCTCAGAGGCAAGGAGCAGAACAGAGCTTGCAGATTTTAAGGAAGTCTTCCATTGAGCCAAAAGAGCTGCAATCGCCCAGGCACAGAAATCAGCAAGGAGAGTGCATAGAGAGCCAGCATGGCTGAGTCAAACTACGGGACAAGAGGAAACATGCACAGGCAGTTGGAACCAGGACAGGTGTCGCTGGAACAGCACTATAGGGACAAAAAAAAAAAAAACCCACGTGGTTGTTATAGGATGCATGTTGGAAGGCCAAGTGCTGCAGCTGGAGCTAGCCTTTGGACAAAGGATGCATGAAGTGAGTAACAGGAAGCTTGTGGTAGGTAGGCCATTGTCAGCCAGAAAAGAAATCAAAAGAGGTGTCCACTCCTAGATAAGCAAAGTTGGCAAAACTATCAAAATAATGAGGACAAAGGCTGAGGTACCAAACAAACTTTTGTACTTCAGTCCCTCACACGTGGCAACCTTCTTCCTTCTACTCTACTGAGTAGAATAGACGTGGACAAACAGAGCTGGAGAGACAAAGTCCCTCCCAGCTGTAAGAGAAGATCAGGTTCATGACACCTGTAAGGAACCTGATAAACATAAGTCTATAGGACCTGATGAGATGATCAGAGTCTGAGGAATGACTGCTGATGTAGTCTGTCACAGCCAGCTCTCGACTATATTGAAAGTCAATGGCAGTCAGGTGAAGCCCCAGGGTGACTGGAAAAAGGAAAATTGCAATCCTCTTTAAAAAAGTAGAACAGCAGAGCCCTGGGAACTACCACCTCTGCCAGCATCACCTCCTGTTGCCTGGATAAGATTATGCGAAACAGATCCTCCTAGAAGCTCTTACTTAATGGCACATGGAGGACAAGGAGTGATTTGGGACAATCCAGCATGGGCGTTCACCAAGGCAAGTCCTGTTGACCAGATCTCCAGTGGCCTTCTCTACGATGGAAGTGACCCTCCATTCAGTGGATAAAGGTGAAGGGCATACAGAATGTCGTTTTATTTTAGACTTCTGGTCAAGCCTTGGACAGGCCCCTCATCAACAGTCCTTCTCTCTATAATTGGAGAGAGGACTTTGATGGGTGGTTGTTCATGGATAAAGAAATTGCTTGGATGGTTTGCATCCAGAGGGTAGCCTTGTCAAAGCGGCTCAGCGTGTCCCAAGCGAACATTAGATGACAGTGGCTGTCCCTCAGGGGTTGTACTGGCACTAAGTGCTATTCGCAATGTCTTCATTCAATGACACACGTGAAAGATGATTGAGTGCACCCTTCAAAGTTTGCAGATGAACCAAGCTGAACAGCTACAAGTTGAACACTCCTGAAGAATGGGAATGCCATCTAGAGGAACCTGGACAAGCTCAAGAAGTGGGCCCAAGGGAAAACTTGCATGAGGTTCAACAAGATCAGGGCAAGGTGCCTGCATTTGGGTCTTGGACAATCTCTGGTATCAATACAGGGTTGGAGATGAAGAAATTGGAAGAGCACCCTGGCAAGGACTTGGAGTGCTGGTGGAACGAAATCATACAATCATTAAGGTTAGAAAAGACCTCTAAGATCACCAGCGTCCAACAGTCAACCTAGCACCGCACCACCACCAGCGTCACCACTAAACCACTTATCCATACATTTTTTGAACCATTTCCAGTAATGGTGACTCCAACCACTTCCCTGGGACAAGCCTGTTCAATGCTTTAGAACCACTTCCCAGTGATAACTTTTTCCTATAATGTCTAAACACAAATCTCCCGTGTGCCACTTGATGCCATTTTCCTTTGTCTCTTGTCACTTGTTACTTGTGAATCAGACTGGGACCCACCTCACTGCAACCTCCTTTCAGAGCAATAAGATCTCCCTCAAGCCCTCTTCTCTCCAAGTACTACACACCTAGCTCCCTCAGCCACTCCTGCAGAAGACTTAAATCTTTGCTGCCCTTTCTTTTGGACAGGGGTGCCCCAGTGCCTCAATGTCTTTCTTGTAGGTATTTTTTCTTAATTTGGTATGGGGACCTTTTCTATCTGATTGCATCTAATACTGACTAGGTTTAACAACCTCTGTTAATTATGCAGAAACATCTGGCTACTGGAAAGAACTCCTTACATTTTGGTTATTACCACTATGTAACAAAGTACAAAGCCACTACAAGGAATCATAACATACCGGCAACAGTATAGTAGCTTTAAACAAATAAAATGCAAATTAGAGTGTATAATGCCTTGATAAAGTTAAGATACTAAAATTAAAAGAAATTTTTATCACAGGACCATACATTACATTGTCCTCTTTGTGTCATTAGAATGGCACATTTAATTTCAATCATATCCATAAGAGTTTATACTGTGCACATAAAACACCAGCTCAAGAAAATATCCACTGAAGACTGACTAACAAATGCTGAATGTGCAAAAAAAGCTGAATAAAATACAAAATAAAGCCTACATTTCTAATGGGAAACTACCTGACCATGTAAAACTATCATCTTTCTGCATCTAAGCTGTTTGAAACAATGGCGCTAGGGTTACTGCATGTATAATATACCTTGCATTGTGTAATCTAGACAGACCAGAAAAGACTGCAACTTTCTCACTCTTTGGAGTAAACACTTATTTAGATAATTCACAATATAACCACTACATAACTCGAAATCTCCAAACTGCCAAAACTGAGTGCATACACTGCATTTGTACTGCTAAGTTTCTTTATTCCTGAAAGAGGGAATACAGCTCACTGACAGGATGTTGTTCCATAAACCTTTAAGCTAGTGTAGATTAATGGGAAGTTGTATGAAGAGTACCATCACATCTCTCCTCACCCTACATTGACCCCACCTCCATCTCTTGCATTGGCTACCACAAGGAAATCTGCAGAAGGCCTGCCAATCCCACAGAAAGAATGCGTTTCCTGTTTGTGGTTAACTTTCTGTTGGAATCCTTAATCCTGAATGACCCACCAAAATGTTGCCTCAACTTCAAGCAAAGATGAAGTGTCAGTAAAGGTCAGCAGCGAGAGGAAAAGAGAGGACAGTTTTCCTTTTGTAAAGCCTGTAGCCACACAAGGTTAGGCAGTATCTCACAAAGTGGTACCCAAAAGACAGTTACCCTTCCTAGTGAGATGATTAGAGCTTACTTATCCTCATTTACATTTGTTGCTAGAGCTCCTGTGGCAACCAGGAATCTAGAGAAAGGGAGCTAACTTCTATACTTCCACTGAAAATTGTTATGTGAACAGCTTTTTTCATCTAAATGTTCCATCACCATTTTATCGCATGCCACTTGAACATTAGGCTAGCCAAGAACAAGTATCAGCAGTAGTTTCTCAAAACATGTTGGAGATGTCATTCATTGGCTGTATTGTGTGAATGTCTAAATCTTAGCATGATTACTGCTGACTAAGCCTCTATATGCACCATACGAGACTGCAGTGACTCTCACATTCATCATAGTTTTTACTGTGATCCATGGAAAAAAAATAAATTATCACCACATTCTCTTATCATAACAGGCCTTCCTCGGCTTTAACATATCATTTTAAAAAATCACCACAAGTTTTTTTTTTTTTTTTTAAAACACACCTGTAACATGCCGTACGTGAACAGGAGGTGGTGGTGGTCGGAAGCTTCTTTTGCCTCTGTGCAACCATAATCTGTAGCTGTGTGCGCTGTAGGATACCTCCATTAAGCAGCAGCTGTTGCAGCAACTGCAACAGCTACTGGCCAGGCCTGGCTACTGCCAGACTGTAGCTGCTGCTGGGAGCTATAGGCTGCCAAGTGACAGTGTTGCGGCAAGCCAGACTCGGTGCCGTGGGTGGACGAGTGTAGTGAGAGCCTAGTATCTGGATGGGAATAGCGATACACCCGAATAGCTGGGCTGTGGGCTACATGGAAAAACGACAGTAAGTAAATGATTAGATTTAATCCAACATACTATTGCTAATGCCCTAAAACATTTCAAAACTCCCAGATTAATTCCATACTTGTCTTTCTTACAAACAGGCCTGCAACAGCATCATACACGTAATAGACTTTTCATTACCTCTTATCACCCATTAAAAAAGGCTGTATCCATTTTAAAGCTTTTGTGATGCACATATATATCATCTTCTCGGACATCTTTTATCCCATCCCATCTTGTTTTCATGTGTTTTTTTTTTTGTGTCTGTGAGTCAGCCTGTTGTGCGTGTCTCATGTGTGTGTGTTGTCGGTACCCAGCAATCACAATAAGTGAGAGCCAGCCTGCGGATTTCCTGCAAGAGATTGGGCGAGGAGAAAGAGAAGGGGAGCTCTTGCCCATTTCAGACATGCGGTGTGAGTCAGTCTGGACAGGCACAGGGTCTCTCTAGGCAGAAATACCGTGCATAGTTGGGGTTTGCCTTGTTTCTTTTGTTCTTTCTCCTTTGGCAGACTGACTGGGTCCTTAACTGCGTTATTTTTCCTCCTGGCCCTCCCCTCTCTGCTGTTTGGCGAGACCTAGAGTCCAGTGCGTACCATGGCCGGGACCTGGGATAGTCGGGGTACCCCATCCACTGCTGGGAGGCCACCCTGCCATCTGCCACGCCTACCAGAAAACCAGCCATCAACACACTGCAGAGTTCTGCTACCTCTTGCTTTGCTACCCTGGGTGAGCCAGGCTGCCACTGCCAGATGGCTCTGGGAATCCCTGCTACACCTGTCTCACCATCCAGTCGCCTGCCCGCCATTACACGTGAGGGAGATGCCGACGTGAAACTCGCGCCACCAGCGCGCCTGCCAACCCAGGGAAACCAGTTTGCACCATGCCCTGCCTGGCTGGGAGCCCACGCGCGCCCCTGCGGGCTGTGACAATTAAACTACACCAAAGGGGCAGGTACTTGACAAGCCCAGAGCGAGGGCTGGTAACTAGGTTTTGGTTTGTTTGTGTTGCTACCATTATTGCCTGCTTGTCTTGCTTTGTTATAAATACAAGTAAAAACTGTTATCTTTTCGCCATTATCTTGCGCCCTGACAAAACCCCTTGATTCACATTTATAACTATTGGCAGGAGGGGGTCGATATTCTCTATTCCAAGGAGGTCCTGCCTTCCCTCTCAAGAAACCTCGCATCTTCAACACTGAGACAGATCTTAGGGCCGCAATGTGGGGCTTGAGGCATTTGTAGAGAAAAGGGTGCAAAAGGACATACAGTTTGTTTGGGTAACTTTTTTGTTGTGCTGAACTACTAGAAACCGTCACTAAGCAGCTGCAATAATCGATCCTAGCATTACTTGGTTCGGATGGGCACACATACTCGTGGCGTAATTTTTCTCCATCTTGCAAGTGGCTCCGCCTATCTTAAACATGGGTCCTAATGACTAAGGCTACTGTGGAGCTGGTAATGGTCAGTTTCTCACACATGGATCAATAAGGTGAGAATTCGTGGATTTTTAACATTTCTCTCTGGAAGGCAGGCACATGATACAGGCTAATCAAAGCACTAAGTGTATTGCTTTTTGGAGTTTGTTTAATAATATAGCCTATTGCTGGACGGAAATAACAACCGGGGAACTTTCCAACCCTTCAACCATGTTCTTTTGCGGATTCTTATCACCTCGTGTCGAAAGGCGTTCGTTATTCTCTTCAAATGCGAAGCTATCTACAATGGGCTGGTGTTGCTGATAGGTCCCTATTCGGATTTAGCATTCAGAGCATTAAGTGAGACTGCCCTGGATAACCACCCTAACATATACCCCAGAGATCTAAGTCGAGATGCTGTCCCAGAGGCTCCGAAAGTTGTCCCAGAGCCTTAGACTGTCCACACAGCCTGCCTCTACGAAATAACCACCTGGAATGATGGGGGTAATGGAAGAACAGATATGCCAGCGTGTCAGGGAATATCAACTTTCCCAGACATGGTGAGGGAAACGCCTCTCCCTGTCTTAAAGAGGGAAGGAGATCTTGTGGTGCACAGTGGAACTCACAGATGTACAACCAGTCCGCAGGTTCGCTAGCTGAACCACAAGGGCAGTCACATCTCCAGCACGTCCCCTGTGCAGAAGAGATGCATAAGCACCAAATCTGGTACGCCCCAGTCTAATGATGTATGGGGAACCAGGGCCCCACAACTCAGCAGGGAGCCACGCGCTAAATCATCACCAACCCTTTACCAAAGCCTCGTCACTACCGACTGTGTGGGTCTAGCATACACGACCCTCGTTATCAGTTACCTATGGCCCGTGAACGAACTGATAGCTGTGCTCAGATCTTGGTATAGCTCTAGAAGCCGGGTCAGGTCTGTCAGGTGCATTTCTTAGGATCCGCCTCAAGTTCCTGGGACTTATGGGCGTGCTCACTGTAGTGGGAGCACGGTTGGCTGCCGGTGGTGCTTGTCGTGTGTGGGAACGCTTCTCCTGAGACGTTTAGAATGCTGAGAGGTTAATTCACAGAGAGAGAATGCAGGAGCACATCGAAATGCCCGGAAGACCATTTGAGGAAGGGATCCAACACTAACGAGACAGTGGCAGCTATTGAAGTACCTCTTTGCGAAGGGACGGACAAGCCAGCAATTACATGACCCTGACAAAGGTCAGGTGCAAGCAGCGGCAATTGTTGTGGAACTGCAAATCTAGGCGCCATCTCAATACACCACCTTCATTGCAATGATTTAATGCTGATAGCAACTGAGAGACAGTTGGGTTCCATAGCCCAACAAAGCTCAAGTATTATGTATGATCAATGGCCCGATGCAGGCTCATGATCCTAGCTATGGTAGGACTTCACAAAGAGGAGATTAGGAAGTATAGCAGAAGGTGAGGAAGAACAGTTCCCAATTAGGCACAGTGTGATCACAGGCTCCCAAGTCAGAGCTGATGCCCCTGAGCGAGGTGTCAGTTACGGGTAGGGTACACCCCACGTTAGCTGAGCTGGTGGTTCTTCCTGTTGTAACACATGGGGATAAGGACATTGAGAATTGCTGGGATGGGAAACCCACTTCTGCCCTTGGCAGCATGGTCTGTGTCAGCTTCAAAGAGGAAAACAACTAGCCGAGGGAGTCCACTAAAATAAGGAGTAGCCACAGCTTCCATTACCAAGCTGCCAGGTTCCAAACACAAGGGAAGATGATATGTCAGATACACCCTTGAAGCTGATTATCTCCTGCATGGAACTGTTATTGCCCAGGATGGAGACCATGATAATCCAAGGGCTTAGAGGGCCCTGCCCTAGCCAGGTAGAGCAATAGAGTCTGAGAAACCTGTGTCTTTTGGACGGTGCAGGATCCGTATGGCCTGGCACATAAAATAATTTGAATAATTTGGAGGGAAGGGGGGTCATATTCCTCTATTCCAAGGGAGGTTCCCACCTTCCTTGGCAGACACCTGTCTTTGAAACCAAGACAATCATGCAGGCAAAGACTTTCTTCTTAGCAAGGAGTGGTGGTAGATGTGTTCCACTGCTTGAAAAGAACCCAAGCCCTTCATTCAAAATAATACAGAAGTCTTACACAGTTATCTTTTCATGACCAATAAGTTTTTAAGTGTTTCAGTGGTTCTTCATTAAAACTGATATACCTGTCAAATTAAGAAAAATACTGCTTTTCTGTGAGAGCTCATTACTGACATGCACTTGCATGATGTTTTTCAGTAAATCATATTAAAGTAATGAGATTTTAAAGACTTCTGTGAAAAATAGCTCCGAACTTTTAAATTTAAGGAAGAGACACTTTAAATATTTCTGATATGGGACTTTTCCCACAGAAACTGAAAATTATAAAAGCTGGCCCCAACCACTCATGCAGAAGTCCACTGCCTCACAACATGAAGCATCACAAGAACGGACAGTCAAATCAAGCAAGACAACTGCTACCAGAGGTCTGGCAATCTTCCAGGCACATGCTGAGACTAATTTGCTTCTCTTAAATGTGCAGGTAAAACATTGCTATGTGGCTATTTAATAAGTAAATATTAACAGTGGAAATAAAAAATTATGGCTTCTCAGGCTTAACTATTTGAACTAAAACTAATATTGTTGTCCTATATTGATTTATAACTTTGCATTATTATTAAAATCCTATAATAGTTATTTTAAAACAAATAAAGTAAACTGGGCAAAATATAACTATCTAGAACAATTATATGAAATAGGGGATTGAGTGATTATTATGAAATTTTTAGTACACTTCCTGTACTGCTTTTCAATATTTAAAAGTCTCTATAGAGTTTCACATCTCCATAACACTATTAAAAAATTATTCAAAAACAATTCCATGCCTATCAAGGAGGTAGTATCCTCTAATTTTTAGAAAAAAAAATTGAAAACTGAAATCTCGTTGTAAGCAAACATGCTCAGTGTCAAAGTGGAATTTCAGCATGGTTATGCTCAAAACCAAAAGGAATGAGTTACAGTATGTTGTGGGTTAAGGTTTCTCCTTTTGGTTCCTTTCTTGGGGATTTTTTTCCCCCATTTTGTTGCTGGGATACACTGATTGCCAGGTCATCCTTTTGATRGTTGGGCGATTGGTAAAGACAATAAGACCTACACCCCACCCAAACGATCTTGCTAAGCACTGGGAGGGGGTGTGTGTGGGTGTGTGGGGGGGGCGTAACTTCATATCCTGCCTGTCTTGGCTCAAGAAGGAGGTTCGGGCCTTGCTACCTAGGGAGGGAGAGCCGACTTCTTTCTGCAGAGCCCAGCGTCTCCGCTCGTTTGGTTCCTGTTTTTGCTGACTGTGGACTTCTCCCCTGTGCTCTTGCCTGGGACCCCTGAGATTTATGCTGCGGTGGTTGAGTTCTGCTGCATTCCGTCTCGCAGCTGCAGCATTCTACTCGTCTCTTTGCTCATCCGGACCAGTTCTGGGGTTTCTTGCTGTCCAAGAGCACGAGATCGGCGTTTCCGCTGTGATTTTGCAGAGGAACTTTTCTCCAATCCACCTCTGCCGTGGTTTTGTGCCGTCCTTGGCTGCGTGGGAGATCTGAACCAGCCGGGACCGCCCACAGCGCCCCTGCAGTCACCGGGGGGATCATACACCCACCCTGCCCGGCCCGGGAGCCAACAGCGCCCCTGCCGGCTGACTGTAACTGCACCAAAGGGAAGGGTGTGTCTCTGTAAGGCTGTCACTGGGTTTGGACTGGGCTGGTTGTTGCTATCATTGTTGTGTACTTGTTTCACCTTGTTATACATATTAAGTAAAAACTGTTATTCCCTTTTAACCCATATTCTTGCCTGAAAAGCCTGTGATTTTAAGCTATAATAATTCGGAGGGAAGGGGGTCATTTCCCTGGGCCTTCATTGGCAAACACCTGTCTTTCAAACCAAGACACAGAATTTCTTTCCTAAAGACTGCAATATTCTCACTGACATAACTATCAGAAACAAAGCACCTTTTAACTATAGTTACTATTATTTTTGCAAAAGACATTTCCATAACTCCCTTTTGCTTAGTAACTTTTTTAAGAAAAACTGATTTTGTTATTGTGATGGTTTTGCTTGGTCCAGTTTTTTAGTGGTGGAAGGGAATCAGAAATAAGCTCCTCTGAAGAGATCTGGAAGTCTTCTTTATCATGTCCAGCAAAAGAGCCCTGCCCTCCTGTGTTTTAGGGCAGTTCTCTGATGGCTCTGAGGGTGATGGACAGGCTGCTTGCCAAGCCTGGGCCATTCGGAGATGCTGGTTACA
>VKON01001695.1:98417-114401 GCA_009741485.1 Malurus cyaneus samueli
TTCAAGGAGGGAGACTCAGAATTCACTGTGGCAACCTGTGTCAGCGCTTGTCACCCTCACAGTTTAAAAAAACATTTTCTTCATGTCCAATAGGGAACCTCCTGGTGTTTCAGTTTGTGTCCACTGCCACTGGTCCTGTCACTAGGCACCACTACAAGAAGCCTGGCTCTGTCCTCTTTGCACTCCCTTAGGTATTTATTAACAAGATCCCTTGAGGCTTCTTATCTCTAGGCTAAGCATCCAGCTCTCTCTCTCAAGCTTTTCTTCTGGAGAAGAGGCTCCAGCCCCCTTCATCATCTTTGGTGGCCTTTCATTGGACTCTCTCCAATAGTCATGTCTCTCTTTGCACTGGGGAGCCCAGATTTGGACACAAGACTCAAGGTCTGATGGGGCATAACTGGCTCAACTGTGCTGACGTGAGAGGCAGATGTCATGTCTTAGGTGGTGTCAGAAACCATCAAAGACCCCCAAAGTGCCCCCAGATCTCATCTCGTGAGCGCCTATCCACGCAGAGGACTGAAAGCTCCCTCCAGGGGAGGTACCTGGGCATTACCACCCAGCCCGAGCGTATTTTAACCCATTGGACTTTCTGTTTTGAGGTGTTTTCCCCCACCCCTAATGGATCAAGACAGTGATCACTACTGCAACCAACAGACACGGAAATTGCATCAAGTCTTGTTGCAGATCCATGGGTGGTGATATGTTCCCTTACTCTTTTCTTTCTCTTCTCTTTCCCTTATAAATTTTTCTTAAATTATATTTTTATGCTTTCATATTGCTGTATTACTATAGATAATAACACAAATGGCTACATACCTGCTTTCCATTGCAACAAATGTTCTAAAATAAACCCTATACATTTACAAATACTGATGATTCAGTGTTGTTTCACTCTAATCCACCTCAAGGAATTAACAAGAATCTGGGCTACCCTTGCCTTCTAGGGCAGGTCATAACACTTCTGTACCAGTCTCAAACATCCACTAACATCATACACTGTACTTGAATACAAAACTAGCTACAATTGCGAGAGTTCACTTCCATATGGCTACCTAGAAGACTGCATCTTAATCTAAACTCACAGGCACTGTGATTCGCTCTGGACCCTATCTATCACAATTGCCTTTATCTGCAGAGGCTCACCATACTTAGCAATTCAAAGTTAACAATTCACTCCTAACTACCCAAGAACCTCACATCTGTGACCTGTCTCATTAGAGCAGGTACATGGTATGAATATCAGTAAGATGAAAATCAGATGCTCAAACGTTCTTTATTTTCTTAACAGAAACCAATATATTAAGATTGAGACCATCACATTTGCACACTTCTCTGTCCAAACATTTTTCAATGTCCCTATTTCTCCATAAGCATCCCCATATTTCAGTCAGCCAACTTCAAACTAAAAGCATAATTATGCCTCTTCTCCAGCAGTGAATCAAGAATGCTCATATTTTTTACACGTGAAAAACAAACCAGTATTAGGTTGTTTATGTCAAACTGAATAGACACACAGTGGTTCAGGTGGCCTACAGTGTGCACACACGTTCAAACTAAAGAGGACTAGTTTCAACAAATTTCACATTTATTTCAGGCTCATAAATAGATGGATTAATAGTTACTTAAATAAGTAATAGTTTTGCATTGCATGCCGGTTTATAGGCCTAGGCCCAATAACACTACTAGCACAAAGGTATTGCAATATTCAGAGAAATTTTCTGTACTGGTATTTGCATAATCTAATGCTTCTCTCATTAAATAATGATATCATTACATTAAGATAAACTCCCTTTTAGACATTGACTCCTGTGTCTTCTGCTCAAAATATTAAATTCATTCTTATGAAAGGACTGCTTTAACACTAACTGCTTTGTCTCTTCACTTTCAGACATGGTAAATATACAAACCATTTCTAGGATACAGAGTATTTTACTGATACATAAATGGAATAGTATCTTGCACTTTTGATAGCAAAGGAAAAAGCTTCTTTCAATCAATCTTTCCATTTTCTCAAAAATACATTTAGGATTAACTATGAAAACAGTTTTGAACTTGAACTTTATTCCAGTTATATGGTTTTAAGGAAATTTCAAATTAGTTGTTCAGGTTCTTGAGTCTACAGACCACCTCAGCTCCACAATAAAAGGAATAACAATTTTAAAAAATGGTTCTCCACTTCAAAATTGCAGATATATGGATCTCAGTTTATGTTATTTAGAAACTTTTTCATACCCCATGATAACCCAGTTTCAAATTTCACTATAACTGTCAATTAAAACATAAACATACTGTGAGCACCTAATAAAAAAAAAGGACAAAAATATGAGCTAAGTTTAATCCTCTCCTTTAACTATTATACATTGGAGTAAATGAAAATTAATTTATTTTACATCCATTTTCAGAAAATAATTGCTTTGGAGTCATTCCAAGACCCACATAAAACTGTATATTCCTGAAACTGTCAGGTATGCAATTTTGATTAGCTAGATAACAGCAGCACACAGCTGCATTCATTTGTCAATAATCCCTCATATTTCATATATTTGCTTTATTCTACTATTTTCCCATTAACCAAGACTTAGGAGTCAAGGAAGGCCCTTATTATGAATTTATGAAAAAAATAACATAGATTCAAATGTGAACTTCAAGGTGCTACTCCAACACAAGCCAAAAATGTGAAGATGTTTGTGACTATGTTGGTTTTGCGAAATTAAGTAATTTGATGTCAGAAAAAGTGAGATAATAGATGCTACCAATTACTTTTTAACAGTATGACACACAATTTGAATGCACAAAGAGTACAAAGATACAAAAATGTAAGGCAACATACCTATACAAAATATATGGTTATAGGTCCCTGAGTTCCACTATAAGACCTGCTCCTGATCTTAGATACCCAAGTAGGAAATCTTTTTAAAAGGTGCATGGCTCCAAAAGTACTTTCTTTACTTTCTGATACATTAATTATAACATTGCTTCAGTGGAATGGCACAGTCCCCTGTATTTTCTGGTGCTTCTACTCTTCCCTTATCTATCCACTCTCCCACAGGTTGGATTGGCATAAATTTTACACATGTTAAAAGGGTTTCCATCCTCACACACTGACATAGGGGGAAGCAAAGACTCGGGGAGCAAGCCCCATCTTCACTGAAAAAAGTGTCCGGAGGCAGCAGACGGTAACTTGTTTGTGTTGGCAACTGCAAGTGGCCATTTTAATTTACGGGCCTTGGGACCTGATGCTGCCTCCTTCGTGGTGTCCGGCTCCACCTCCCTACCGTCACACCACTGGGGATGCAGGGAGGTCCCTACCAAGATAAGAAAATACACCTGCGGGGGAGGAAGATAAGCAGATGGGTCCCAAGCACAACTATCGCTGAGGAGCGCGTTGCAGAAGCAGCCCCCACACGAGGCGGAGGCTGGGAGCAGTCCCGAGCACTCACCCCCAGGGGGTGGGGAGATCCCAGTTAGGGACTGAAAACNACTCAGAAGCTGAACCAGTGGTACATGATTGCCTGGAAACCATTGAGGCTGTGTACTCCAGCCACCCAGATCTGAAAGAAGAACCGCTCCCAGGTGCCGACAACTGGTTCACTGATGGCAGCAGCTTTGTGAAGCAAGGGACACGGAAAGCTGGGTATACTGTGATCACTGTCTCTGAGGTAATTGAGTCAAATTCATTACCTGCAGGAACTTCAGCTCAAAAGGCAGAGCTGATAACTCTAACCCGAGCGTTAGAGCTGGCTGAAGGAAAAATCATCAATATTTGGACAGACTCCAAATATGCTTATGGGATTATCCATGCTCATGGTGCAATTTGGAGAGAAAGAGGACTCTTAACAGCACAGAAGAAGATCATCAAACATGCAACTGATGTCCTCAGACTTCTCAAAGCAGTGAAACTCCCATCACAAGTGGCAGTTATGCATTGCTGAGGACACTCTAGAGGTAACACCCTCCCTGAAGAAGGTAACAAATTTGCAGATTCCCAAGCTAAATTAGCTGCTGAAGGAAATAACTCAATGATAACAGCCTTGATACCCAGTGAAATAGATACAAGCCAGCAGGGAAACTATCAACCATCAGATTACAAATGGATACAGGGTAATAAAGGCAAACTTCTAGAAAATGGATGGGGGCAGTTGGAAACAGGCCAATTGGTGATACCTGAGAAAACTTTGAGATACTATGTGAAATCTGAACATGATAAGACTCACTGGGGAGTAGATCCTCTTTACCAGTATCTCAAAGCACGGATTGCAGGCCCACGTCTGTTAAAGGTTATTAAGGAGGTAACCTCACAATGTGAAATCTGTCTGAAAAACAATCCCAATACAACAGTCAGGTTAGAACAAGGGGTGATTGACAGGGAAGCCTTTCCAGGGGATGCATGGCAAATAGATTTTTCTGAACTCCCAAGAAAGGGGGGTTTCTGATATCTATTGGTGCTTATTGACACTTTTTCTGGGTGGCCAGAGGCATTCCCTTGCAGAACAAATAAAGCTCAAAAAGTAGTAAAAGTACTGTTCAATAAAAGTATCCTTAGATTTGGAATACCCAGAGAAATTTCCTCTGATAGGGGAATGCATTTCTGTGCACAAGTTGTGCAAGCAATCAACAAAGTGTTAGGAGTTCAGTGGAAACCTCACAACGCCCTACAAACCACAAGCCAGTAATCAAATAAAAAAAATGAATCATAATCAAGCAGCAAATAGCCACAGACATACATGCAATCTAATAACATGCAAAAATGCTTCACAAAGTGACAAAAGATGACACATCTTAGACAAACCAACTTTTAAAAACACATCATAGCTTCCAAATTTAATTAGCTAAAACAATTATTTACAAGAGTCTTATTTTTAAGATGGATCATCCTTTGTACATGTATAATCACTCAGTGTATTCTGTAGTGTTGTAAACAAACAACGACCTCATATAATGATTAAAAGAATTACCAGTTGAAAAACAGATTAGAGAAAAAAACGTATTTCAAAAATAAAAACTCTAATTTGCTCTATCTCGCTTGCCTGCAAGCGGTCACGCGTGGGGAACAAGGGGAAAGGTTCTTTGCAAATTGCTGCGCTCAGTGCTGGGAATCGTATCTGCAGGCTATGTATAGCGAAAGGCAGCATACAGTGGAAGCACCTTCCACCAAGTATTCCCAGGAGAGTTCTCATTTGCAAACACTCTAATTTGCTCTATCTCGCTTGCCTGCAAGCGGTCAGTGGATTCAAGCTTTGGGGCCTATAGCTCTTGTACGTCTCTAGAGTGGAAAACCAGATCAAAAGAGAAAATCAGCCTCCATTGGAAATTCTTATGTAGGGCCTTATGGAACTGAATGTACTCCATCTGATAAAAATTTGGCTCAAGTGGCTAATTCAGTATAATCAGGTGAGTACTGAAACCATTAATAAACAATTGCATTCAATTCAATACTGGGTTTGAGAAATCAACCTAGCAACAGATCATAAATTAATGCAATTGATCCCTGGTGACTGCCGCGTATATGTAGAATTTTTCACGGTGAATCTCTACGGAGAAGTGGGATAGACCTTTGGAAAGTCCTTCTGACAACTCACGCACGTACGCATCAACAGAGAGACCCACCTGGAATCCACTATACCCTGGGTCAAGAAACTCTCCTGTCGAAGCGTTGGGCTGCAACAACTATTGACTCTGAAGGACACTGAACTAAAGCTCAGTCATAAAGTATGGGACCTCTTTGGTATTCTTTGTTTTATGGCCCAGTTTACAGTGACTTTGATACTAATAAATTATGAGCTTGCTTGGATCCATAGCTAACCATACTGGAATAAGGGAGTTGCTTGGTTTGTGGAGAGGTACAACAGTTACGCCAGGCCGTTGCTGGGAGTAACCCTCTAGCAATGGACGAGTAAGCCCATATTCCCTGTATGAGACAACAGGCACCCAATGGTGGGAAGCCTAAGTTCCCCTATGGGATACACCTCCTTCAGTTAACACTTGAATAATCAATCTGCACTTTAAAAAGTTAAAAATCAGGCCTAATCTTGGCCTATTTGGACTAGCACCACAATTGGACGTAAAATTGGCCCCTAACCATGGGTCTTCGTCTGATATAACCCTTGTATTTGTGCCCTCAAAACAATGGCATAACTATTGTATGCCAAACCATACAACGACCCCTTAGCCAAATTACTGTGAGTTATGATTTGCCAGAATGGTTACTGGTGCTGTGTGGAGACCTGATAGCCCCGTAAACAATTTACTCGTACCTGGACAGGACAATGTACCATGGGGTACTTCTCCCATCTATCCAGATGATAAACAACACCAATGGAATACAGGATTGTCAGGGGATTTGGAAACAACCGATTCAGCGAAGTGGTTACCATCAATCCCCTACTCAGATACAACACGAGGGTTCATAGTTTGTCAGGGCCTAGTGTTTCCACTAGGAAAAGCACAACCTAGAAAAGGCAATGTTACACTCAGCAGAGATGGAAATAATTGCAATACAACAGCAGATGCCATTAGGACTATGCTAGACAGTAAGTTAATTCCTGAAAGAAGTGGATTTTTCTTCCAGGCCAAATTCTACGTATGGTGATCCTGCAACCCCCATGGTCTTCTGGGAACAAACCTTCTCTCTCTTATGAACTCAATCTAACCAAGAGCGCTTCCCGGGAGAGAAAGGGGAGGCCCTGGCTCCCTCACCAAAAAACCTTGATTTAATAACCTGAATCTTGGGTCAAAGGGGGCCTCCCAAGGCTTGCCTCGGCTCGTATCCAATTGGCACCCACTTGAAAGCCCATAAAAGGATCCCAAACCGAAGGTAACCAGGTTTGACCAAGCCTCGCCTGGCTTTTTTTCTCCAACTTGTTTTTTCGGCACCTTGCGGGAGGGTTCATTATGGCAGGGTTCAGTGATTATTCTGGCTCTGTTCTTCCTGCTGGTTTGTTGGGAGGGGGCCCCTGGTTTTCATATTCATTAGGCTGGAGGCGTTTACCGATGGTTGTTTATAAATTTCCCTTCTGCACAAGGGGCACTTGGGCAGGCCCGGTGTGGGTTGGGCTTTTTGCGGCGTCCAGGGCCAGAACCTGGACAGGGGTGTAAAACTCCCGTGGGGGTTTCCATGGCTGTTTTCTTGGCCATCACCCCCTTCCTCTATCTATGGAGGGCAGGGTAGAGGGTTATTGCCGCCACGCTGAGGGGAAGACGTACTTCCTCAAAAGGCCCCTGGGTGCATCTCCCTCATTCTTTCTCCTTTCCACCAGTACCTTCACCCACTCTGGGGGCTTTTTGTGGGTTTTTCTGACTGTTAGAGGTTGTTCAGCCAGGGGTCAGGGGCAGTGAAGCAGGGTTGTTCTGGCATTGCGGATGGGTCAGGGCTTCGTCGGAGCAATTCCCTAGCCTTTCTTGGGGAGCGGATTCCCTGGGTCTCCGTTCGCCCACTTCCCCTGGTCTCCGTGGGGGGGCCCACCATCCTGTGCTCTGGGGGCCCACCCATTTCTCCTTGGTCTCCGTGGGCAACCATTCCCCTTGGTCTCTGGGGCGGGCAAGATGTGATTGGTTGGCCGAGGGCAAGTCTCACCAAATTTTTCCTTCAATTGTGTTAAAACAGGAAAATAACGGGGCTAATTAGCATTTCATTTAGGTGGGCATCTAGGGGGGGAAAAAATTGGGACCCTCGAATGCTTGGGGATGGAAGTAGGCCCCAATTTATGGGTGAATAGGGGGCCTGGGAAATGATTTCCCCTGGTGTTTTTCCGCTCCACAGTAAGGTTACCCATTTTAATTAACCAACTCCAGAAGCATGGCATTAGTGTGTTGATTAAGGGCCCCTGGTTTATCATGTACCTGCTTTGTCAGAAGAAAGTATTGAACAATCACGAATTTCCTTCCAACCTTATTCACCCATTTGGCGTTGGAAATGAGGGAATTATGGGGCCACTTGTTGGTCTTAGGTCAAAGGAACCCATTGGTCGGAAAAGGAAAAGCTGCAAATGGAAAAATACAGCCCCACCGGGGGAACTAATGTGCCCACCCAAAACCAAGGGTATGCTAAGGACCCAACATGATGATTCGTCTTTAGTTTAAATTCCTACCACGTGGAACAACAAAGGGATAGCTCACCCAAAAATGTTATCCTTTTTGCAAAACCCTTTTTCCCTCTCCGTGCCCCTCGGAGCCCAACCACTTGGGGCGGCCAAATTTGTCCTCATTTGAAAGGGGGAACAGGTATTGTAAATGGAAAGGGCAGGGGGGACCCCCTTGGAGTGGTAGGGCTATGGCCCTTTTCCCTACCAGAATTATTTTACAGCTTTGGAAGAAATCCACGGGGTTTTCAAGGGAGGGATATTGGGTAAAAAGGAATAAACAGTTATTTACTAAATATATATTAATATATATTAAACAAGATGGAAAGAAAAAAAAGGTATCAATAACAAATGGCAAAACAAAAAACAGCGCTGGTCCCAAACCTAGTGTATTCAAAGCCTTATTGGGGAAAACAGGGTCTTTCCCTTTTTTCTTGGCAAGAATTACAAAGTTTGGTTTGGCCAGCGGGGCCCCGCCGGGCTGGCCCCCCGGGCTGAAGGGGCATGGGAGGGCACGGATGGCCTCCTCACAGGTGGCAGGGACGTGGTGGTTTGCATAAAATCCGGGGCTGGCTTAGAGAGATTGTCCGGGGCTGGAATAATTATAAACCAAGATGGCAGAGGGTGGATGAAGGAAAAGTTATCTCTGCCAATAAATACTCCCTACAGCGGAAAAAAACCCGCCGGTGCGCTTCTTCTGGTGGAACCAGGGAAGGGAAAATCCAGAGGGAAGCCAAAGGAAGGACCGAGCAAAGAATCCCGCGGAGGCGGAACGGGAATGGAGCAGAAAGTTTCACCCATTCCCTTGAATCTGGAGTTCCTAGCAAAAAACCCCCGCCGAAGCAAAAAAGCCACCGCGGACGGCCAAGGGGCAGGAAAAACAAAACCCCTCTCCTTCTCCCAAACAAAACTCCGCGGGAAAGCACGGGGGAAAAAAAAAAACCACGCCCCAATCCCCACCCCACCGACACAAAAGGCTGGTGTCGGGCATTAGGTGTTTTTGCCCAATAGGTTTGTCATTGGTTCTTCAATCGGGCCCGGGCCATTAAACAAAAAGAGCAAATTCTCGGCCATTAAGGGATTCCCAGCAACAAGGGGAAGGAAAAAATTTCCAAAATTTGGAACAGAAAAAAAGAAGAGAATTAAACCCACAAACAAAGGCAATGGGGGACCACGGGGGGAACGGCCATGGAACACAGGGGACAGGGCAATGACACGGGGGGACAGCAATGGGGAACGGGAGACAGCAAATTGGGGGCAACAGGGGGGACAGCCCAATGACCACGGGGGGGACAGGCAATTGGGACCACTTGGGGGACAGCAATGGACCACGGGGAGACCAAGCAAGGGGACCACGGGGGAACAGCCAATGACCCACGGGGAGATAAGCAATGGAACACAGGGGACCACGCAATGGACACAGGGACCGCAAATGGACATGGGGACAGGGCAATGGGAACAAGGGGGACAGGCAATGGGGGACATGGGGGGACCGGCAATGGGAACAAGGGGACAGGCAATGGGGACCCCACGGGGGACAAGCAAATGGGAACCAACCGGGGTGGCTTTGCCACTTTTGATTGGTGGCCACTGTGCCGGGCAAAAAACCACCCACTGATGTCCAAACTGAAAACCCAAGGGGGGACACTTCAAACAAGGGGGGACCGAGTTCACGAGAAGTTGGGTATTTGGCCTTAATTTGGCAAACCGGTGTGTTTGGGGGATGGGCTTCCGCCACACGCCACCACCCAGCCACCTCATAAGCGCAGTATTAAGGGCTAAAAATTTAATATATTCATCAATTCCTTGGGATAGGAAGGTGGTTATTATTAAATTACTTTCTCAGCAAATCATCTTAATGGCATTGATACATATTGGGTTATATTCACAGTTGGGGGGAACAAAGATGCTTTTTGGGGGGGGGCCTTTAATTGAAAACTTTTCTTATTTAGGGCCTTTATATGTTGCAATTTATCAATATTTAAAGAATGTAATTAACTTTGTAAAAATTTATTAAAAAATAAGTGTTAATTCACTTTTCTTATTATCAAAATGGAAATTAGGGGGGCTTATTAATATATTGTTATAAAGTTTTTATAAATTATTGTATTTAGCAAACCATTTATGGGTACAAAACCAGTGGGCACATAATCCTAAAGGAAAAACTCGTTTAGTTTACAAACAGAAATGTTGCAACCCAAGGGGGCAATAATTCAGAAAAAGAATTCTTGAAGGAAAGTTAGGGAAGGTTGAGGGGCTATAAACAAAAAAAAGAACCAGTACGATGAGCCACTTAATGAGGGGACGGCAGGGAAGCACAGGATAGTCAGTGCAAAATAATAAATTGGGAATTACGACTTGGAGGGGACTGGAAAAAACGCCATGAATAATCACAACTGCGCATCCCTGAAGACAAAGGGTTAAAGTCCACCTGATGAGGAGGATGGTCTCTCATTAAGAGAAACTCATTATGAAGTACTCAGGAGAGTATTCTCTTTAGAGGGATATCTCTCGTGGAGACCCCCATGGATCCACTGAATTGAGGAATGACACATGCCACATTTGTAAAACTGTGATATCGATGTATTCTGTGCCCATGTATTGTGGTGGGTGTATCGGCGTGGGGCTAGTGACAATAGTATCCATGTGTACCATATGCTTACTGGTAAATATGGCCAATGAAGCAAAGGCAGGTGGGTTAGGAGAGAAATCCCTCTCACCTCCAGGGGTAAACCAGACTTAACAAAGAAATACCTGCTCTATAGACACCGTAGTCTATGGAGTTTTATTTCTGACCTATTTTCGGGACATCAGTTTTGGGCGAGCATGTGACTCTCTGCCTGCGCTGCAAGATCCCTGAGCAGCGGACTCCCTGGGCACCCCTGAAGATTTCTGGAGGACTCCACGCTTCCACCAGCTCTCTGCGGGGTAGGACAAGACTCACCACTCTAAATTTAATGTATTGCCTTTGAGTGTTTGTTTGTTTGGGAAGTTCCCATAGGACATATGTGCACATAGCCGGGCGCGATCACAGGTGAAATTCCTGAGTTGATACAAGGAGTTTTGAGACTCTAGGTGGGGGTCGGAAGCCCCTAAAGAAGTCGATGACCGGTGGATTAGCCTGGGCTTTTGTTTATGGTGGCTGTTGTGTGTGCATTAAGTCAGTGGTTCTTGTCGGTGCTGATTAATGTTTTTGGTATTTGTATAATTGACTGTTTGTTGTGGCTTGTTTTGGTTGTCTTGTTTTTGTATGAATACAGTGTTCCTGTTGTGTTAACAGCTGTTACTGGCTGCGTGTGTCGAGGTTTTGCTGTCTGTGTCTGTGTCTACACGTACGTGGTATCTGCCAGGAACTGGTTAAGCTTTGCTAGTAGTTTTAATTTATGCCTGTTGCTCTCTACTCTATCTCCCATTACAGACTCTCGGCCCTGTTTTGTTTTTGGGGTACTGTGCAGTTCCAGTATCCTCGGGTATGCAGATTCTTGGGTGGCATATTGTGTCAATTGTAAAAGAAATTTGGAATCGGTCGCACGCCTGCACAGCTGGTTGGTGGTAACGTGTTACTGTGGGGATTGGGCTGATGCAGTAGTCTTTCTTGCAGAAGAATCACCAGCATTTAAGTATACATAAGAGTACAGTGTAAGGCAACATGGTAAAAAGGAGCCCTTATAGGAGTGACTTCTAGCACCACTGGAATGTGGAAAAATAAAAGAAGTCTTGTTTTGCACTGTGGTATATGGACAGAAGTGTGATAGGCAAAGAGATCTATTGAAGAGACAGTGCTTGTAATGTTCAGGATTTAGCAAAGTATGGTGGAGACAGCGCCATACTCCCCCTCAGCTCCTAGCAGAACGATGAAATACGATAAATAATCCGGGGAGGCAATCGAGTCATGACCCCAATAGCAGCATGGCGAGTAAGTAAACAAAAGAAGTTTTGCCCTCTAGTAGCCCTCTGAGAGAGTATAGTTCCTGGGAGTGCTACGCAAGTGAAAGTTCCCTTTTCCATAATAATTTGAATAGTGAGAGGAGATGTTAGAATTATAGGAGAGGATGGTTAGTTTGCCTAGAAAGGTTTGAGTTGGTTGTGAGAAATCAAGACTCTGACTGGAATTGCTATTGATTTGATGCTGTCGGAGCTTACAGAAACAGAAAAGATTGGTAATAAGCAGAGTGTGGGGCAGAAATTAAATAGCAAAGCAGGCTTAGAAAATGCATCCTGAAAGCAGTAAATCGTCAGTGGTATTTCCAGGTTAAGCAGGAAGGCAGGAGTCTCCACTGCGTTTATGGACAGACTCCATGCAGCCCTGGGTACAGTAAATACCACACCCTAGACCCCTTATCAGATATCGGGCAAGCAGCAATTAGTTTCTCTAATGTTAGAGTCGTCCTGCCCAGACATTAGATTTCCAAGTTTCAGAAAATGACGAGAGCCTGCAAGCAGAGATCTAGAAGCATTAATAAAAAAGGCGTTGCAAGTATACAATAACAGAAATAAGCAGAAACAGAAAAATCTGAGTACAGTTATAGTAGCTGCCTTGGATCAACATCAGAATAGTGGGGGTAGTCAAGGCAGAGCAGAAGCGGGAAAAAACGAGGGGGCTTCGAATCAACCACAAATCCAATTGGATAAATCAGTGTACATTCTGTAAAGAGGAGGGACACTGGAAAAAACAGTGCCCTAAACTGTCAAATCAAGGGTCAGGGACCCTTGTTGCCACTTTGCATAATGGTGAATGACGGGGACCGGCAGACCTTACCCTTAGCGAGATCAGCTGGTTAAAAAAGCATGCTAGGGAATGAAAAACAGAGTTTGAATTTCTTATCAATAGCTGGAGCCACATTTTCAGTTTTAAATCAAGCCTGGTCTCTAAAAGTAAGAAATACGTTCGTTCAGGGAGCCACGGGCCAAACAGAAAATGCTTTCTTTTAAACCACCTTGATACAGAATTTGGGAAAGAATCTGATCAGTGTTCAACACCCCTATTATTGCCATAAAAAAATAAAAAAAGGGAAAAAACAACAAAAAAAACCCCCCAATAGAACTTACCAGGACAGTACAAGATTGTGAGCAATCAATGAAATACCGAAAGCACAATCCAGGTAGTGGACTAATCCTTACACGTTGCTAATAAAATTATGAGAGGATTTAATTTGGTTCTCATCCATAGATCTTAAAGATGTTTTCTTTGCACCTATCATCAGATAGAGAATATTGTGATTTCTGTGTGATTTTGCATTTGAATGGGAAAACCTAGCACAGGAAACAAAAGCCTAGCTTACCTAGACAGTTGTAGCCTCCAAGGTTCAAAAACAGTCCCACGCTCTTTGGAAGCCAATTGGCTAAGGAGTTAGAGCAATGGCAATCGTCACCTCGGGAAGGTGCACTTCTACCAATATTGGATGACTTGTTAATCGCCACATAAAACTTTCTGAAGAATGTCTTGAATGGACAGTGAGCCTTTTGAAATTTTCTGGACTAAATGGTTATCGAGTGTCTCCACAAGAAAGCTCAGTGTGCAACAACAGGTGATCATCCAGAGGATCTCTGGAGAGCAACATCCCTGGGAACCGCACAAAGGAAGCTGTCTGCCAAACCTTGAGCCACAGAACTGTAAGAGAAACTTCGCGCTTTCCTTAAAATGAAACAGGTTGGTGTCGGTTTGGATACACAACTATGACTTCATTGTGAAACCTCTCTATGAGCTGGTGAAAATCTCCAAAAATACTGTTGTATGGACTCCTGCAGCTACAAAGGCCTTCAACAGAACTGAAGCATGAGCTTATGAGAACGGGCCAGCACTCGAGACTGCCTAAGTGAATAAGCCTTTTAGCTGTTTTCACATGGAGGAGGGGACAGCTCTCGGAGTCTTGGCACAGTGGTTGAGCCCCTGTACAGAGGGCAGTGGTGTATTTTTTCCAAGCAAAACTCGACACTGTGAGCGTGGGGTGACCTGCATGCCTCAGGCTGTCGCAAGCAGTTATAATGAAACTCACACGAGGACAGAAAATGACTGTTCTGGTATTACACACAGTGTCGGCTGTCCTAGAGCAACAAAGAGGAATCACTGGCTGTCTCCTTCAAGATTCCTGAAATTCCAAGCAATTCTGGCCGAAATCTGATGACATTGACATCCAAGTAACTAAACTTGTTAACCATTTTTCTAGAAAACTTCACTCTTCCTGCAAGGAACTCAGAAGCTGAACCTGGTACATCGATTGCCTGAGAAACCTCAATGAGCTGTGTGCTCCAGCTGCCCAGATCTGAAAGAAGAACCGCTCCTCAGATGCTGACAACATGGTTCACTGAAGGCAGCAGCCTGTGTGAAACAAGGCAACTGGATGGCTGGTATGCTGTGACCCGACTGTGTGATGGTAATTTGAGTACCAACTCCTTTACCTGCAGGAATCAGCTCAAAAGGCCAGAGCTTGATAGCTCTAATTGGGCATTGGAGCTGGCTGAAGGAAAAATCATCAATATTTGGGCAGACTCCACAATATGCTTAGGGATTTCCATGCTCATGGTGCATTTGGGGAGAAAGAGACTCTTAACAGCACAGAAAAGATCAGTCAAACATGCAACCGATGTCCTCAGAACTTCTCGGTCAGTGGAACTCCCATCACAAGTGGCAGTTGTGCATTGCCCGAGTACACTGCAGAGGTACACACCCTCCCTGAAGAAGATAACAAATTTGCAGACTCCCAAGCTAAATTAGCTGCTGAAAGGAAATAACTTCAATAAACAGCTTTTATACCCACGATGAAATAGAACAGCAGCACGTAAATTATTCAACCATCAGATTACGGAAATGATACAGGATAATAAAGGGAAACTTCTAGAAAATGGATGGGGGCAGTTGGAAGGCCAATTGGTGATACCTGAGGGAAACTTTGAGATCATATGTGAAATTGAACATGATACAAACGCTGGGGAGTAGTCCTCTTTACCAGTGTCTCAAAGCACGGATTGCAGACCCACATCTTTAGAGGTTATAAAAGGTAACCTTCCACAACAAAATCTTCTGAAAGAACAATCCCAATACGGACAGTCAGGTTAAGAACAAAGAGTGATTGACAAGGACTTTCCAGGAGCATGACAATAGTTTTTCTGAACTCCCAAGAAAGGGGGTTCTGATATCTATTGGTGCTTATTGACACTTTTTCTGGGTGGCAGAGGCTTCCCTTGCAAGAACAAATAAAGCTCAAAAAGTAGTAAAAGTACTGTTCAATAAAAGTATCCTTAGATTGGAATACCCAGAGAAATTTCCTCTGAAAGGGAATGCTTTTGTGCACAAATTGTGCAAGCAATCAACAAGTTGATTGTGAGAACTCACAACGCCCTACAAAACACAAGCAGTCAATCAAAATAAAAAAAATTGAATCGTAATCAAGCAGCAAATAGCCACAGACATCAATGCATCTTAATAACATGCAAAGCTGCTTCACAAGTGACAAAAGATGACCATCTTAGGACAAACAACTTTTAAAAACACATCATAGCTTCCAAATTTATTAGCTAAACAATTATTTACAAGAGTCTTATTTTTAAGAGGATCATCCTTTGTACATGTATAATCACCAGTGTATTCTGTAGTGTGTAAACAAACAACGACCTCATATAATGATTAAAAGAATTACCAGTTGAAAAACGATTTAGAGAAAAAAACGTATTCAAAATAAAACTCTAATTTGCCTATCTCGCTTGCCTGAACAGCGTCACGCGTGGGGAACAAGGGGAAAGCTTTTTCTTTGCCAAAATTTGCTGCGGCTTTCTAGTGCTAGGAGACGGTTCTGCGGCTATGTATAGCGAAAGGCCAGCATACAGTGGAAGACCTTCCACAATATTCCCAGGACAGTTCTCATTATTGCACCTCTAATTTGCTCTATTTTCTCGCTTGCCTGCAAGC
>VKON01001695.1:114426-126054 GCA_009741485.1 Malurus cyaneus samueli
TATTCGCAAATCGAAGATGGTATATCGGATATTATTTACAGCCGACAATGGGAAGAGAGTATTGCCACACTATTGATATTACTGTTGCTTTGTAACTTAATGTAGTGATCATTCAGAGGCAAATAGCCAGCCATACATACATGCGCAATCGTGGGCAACATGCCAAAATAGGACTTCACATGGTGACAAAAGATGACACTTCTTTGGATCAAGCGGCTACCACAACCGCTGAGCTGGTCCTGGTAGCCCTTGGCAGACAGAGTGTGAAGATCCCTCTGGGCGGCTTCCAGGAGAAGTGTGAGTTGTGAAACATGGAACAGGGCTCGAGATAACAAAGGCATGATGTGTTGACTCTTTCTATCTTCAGCCGTCACGCAGGCGGAACATTCTTTTTTTGCTAGCCTTCTACACTTTGTGAAGCGCACTGATTGTCACATCTGGTCAGGCACCCTACTGCTCCCGCCGCCGCTGCTGCTTGTTGCAAACAAGTGTTCGTGTGATAGTCCCGTCAAAGAAGGAGTACTTGCGCTCGGAGGTGTGCTTGTTGCTGCTCTGGACACGGAGGCTTCTGGGAATCCTAACTAGCTGATAACCTCAACGCGCACCTTCACTGCCTGTGCACTCCTCTGAGCCATTTGCTTGTTGACCTCAGCGCCCACTGTCTGGTATACCTCAGACTGTGCTGTGGACCTCAGACCCTGCTGTGGACCTCAGAGCCCTGCTGCGCCCTCATGGTCTTAAAGCTTCCCTAAAGTGTGTCCCCACGATGTGCTCTAACACGAGCTGTGCCTTGATGTAAAAATCTTGCTTGAGCAAAGGGCTAAGATGTCTATAAGAGAAACCTTTCTTTTGCCTTCTGACATGCTGGGTAGCGGGAGCACCTGTGTGTCCCTAGGAAATTGAGGAAGTGCCAATACATTTGATTGGTTGTCCCTTTCTGTATCTCTGTGAATATCCTATTGGCCGAAGGCGCTATTCCATAGTCTCGAGTAAATTTCCTATTGTGTAAACAGGAAAGTCAACAGATTCAATCACAAGACTATCTGAGAGTCAGCAGAAGCTCGCAATGAGATGAATAGCGATACAAAGTGTGAGCTTCTGTGGGCACACTTCGACACAGAACCATCTTCATCCAGGCTAAGCCCATTGTACTCTTGATGAGTGATCTTGTTCCTAAATATGCTATCCTGATTCTCTACTCCAGTCACATTTGTGTCTCACTGAGAAAAGTCTGATTGTGCCCCAAAAGCTGATGTGGACTAAATCAAACCTTTGGAGTCTAACTAAATCCAAGATCTCACATTATGAACCCCAGAACCATTTCATATAAGTCCTTTCATAGGCTTGATCCCCTGTCTCACTGGTGCACGAGAGAAGCCTGGTTTCCTGCCTTATTCTCCCAAAACCAAGGAAGTTTTGACCCAACTGAAGGTCTCCCAAGTACAGTCTCGTCCATTATATCACACGGTAGAAGACGACATATAGGTTGTCTTTGCATGCTATTTCTCACTATTACATTTACACCTTATACCCAATCCATGTCTCATCTTAAACTATTGCCTCCTTTCTGGACACTCTGTCTGATTTCATTACGCAATGTGGAGTCTCAAAACTTTCATCGAGAACAAAATAAATTCAAGTGGTTGACGGCCGCTCCACTTGCAGAGCAGGCCAGCGACAATCCCTCCACTCCCTGGCCGACTGGCCACGTGGCTGGTGTGCACAGTGCATGGATGTCTCCCTGGCTTTGCTCAGTCGGCAGTCGCTGGTCACTCAACTTTTGATCCATCCGGGATTCCCGCTTCCCTCGCCGCTGCTGCTCTGCAGCGCTCTCCTTTCCCCAGCTGTGCCATACGTGCAGGCGGTCCCCATCATGGGGAATCGGCACTTCCCTTCTTTAACTATCATAATGGTTGGTGTTGAACAAGGCCTTCCACATCTTTGTTGCGTCAGGCCTGAGGCCATGGGACCTGAGTCATGGCTCCCTACAGCCCTCAGGTTAGACCCCCACTGTCACAGCATCCCCCACCGGCTCCGCCAGACTACAACCGTGGCATCCACGGCTGCTCTACCAGGCACCAGGCTAGGCACAGTGTTGACAGTGCTGTGTGGCTTTGTCTGAGTTGGTGCCACGCCCACACGCTGGACGTCCAATCAGTTCACAGGGAACTCAGACTGGGCCTAAGGCCTCCCTGCCAAGTCTGGGCTTGCAGATAAGCCACAGTCAATCCCTCCCTGCAGAACGGTAGGACACAGGCTCCTAGTATTTCGCAGGGTGCTGGGGATATGTAATGTGCACTAAGGGATAATCATAAAGCTGTAAATGTGTTCTATTGGCAGGAATATATGCGAGTGATGTGAAATCTTCAAGAGCAAAATCAGCCAGTCTCAAAAAGTATATCTATGGCGGTTGGATATAGAGTTCGTAGAGATCCAGTTAACTGCTATGTCTTACTTAGCTGATGACCGTTTGTGAATTGATGGTGGAGGAGTGGCTGTTGAGAGACAACCAGAAGTCGGCACCTGAACAGTTATTCCTTATAACCCTATCATGCACTGCTTTTGTGAGCCAATAGATGCTTGGTTTATCAGGATATACCTTTGGGGAGATTGTGTCAGGTGGAACTCAGGGCAACGTGTTTCCTGTCCCACCTGTTTATCCTGAGCAAAATAGGATGTCTATATCTACTCTCTCACGTCATTATTGACTTATATTACACTCTGTTCTATTATAATACGACCCTGAGCAAGACACAGGGTTTACTACTCAGAGGACAGGACATATTATCTTCCTGTTTGCCCCCCGCGGGGCTGTTATTGCCGCCTTGCAACTCGCGGTGGATCCCATCACAAACCCAGCCCCAAATTTTATATTTCTATTGCCTATCACCTTATTTAGAGTTATATTATTATTCTATCCATGATTAGAGTGGGATGCGTTTATCTTATCATCTATCATACTGGATTGTGGGACATACTGCTCTCTTCTCTACTATATCACACACGGCTATCTCTGTTGTCTCCCTATACTAGCAGGCAACTGCACCCGCGACCCTGCCGCTGATCTCTCTACAGCTCTCTCTATGCCTCTATATTGGGACGGTCATCTAAAGTCAACTAGTGCTCCGTTAAGGGATCGAACGTGCTGCAGCTTCCTTCGCTTGTCCTTCCGTCTGCCCTTTCTGGATGAGCATTTGGACATCTCTCATGTGCTCGCGCCTCCCAGGTTTCGAGTGCATCTCCATGCTGAGAGTGGGTCGGTCCAGGCGCGGTGCTTGCTGCTGTGCAATCTGTCTGAATTATGCTCTGTCTGTATATTCGTGCGTGGTGACGGCCGGAGTCCAGGCACCGATAGTGCTGCCAGGAGGAGGCTTCAGAACCGGCGATCTCAGCGGGATGGGTGACCAAGTCATGTACACCAGCTTACTGTATAAATATTTGTGAATTTTGAAGGGAATGCGGGTGGGTCATAGAAGTTCAGGTGGTAATCCGATGCCTCTCTCTACCTTCCAGCAACTGCATAGTAAAACACAAAGCCCCAATAACCTTGGCACTCCCGAGTATAGACACACCACTTCCTATGCACCGATTCTCTCTCAATGAACCAAGACCCACTATGTTCGGAGAGCCAAAGGCAGTCCAACTGGATAATGAGACAAGAAAATCCCGTCACGTTGACGATAGACACGTAGAATCAACTACTCTCAGAGAAAGTTCATGCTGGATTGCAGGTGTCACGATCATGTGCGACGGGAGGGTCTCGGACAGGAAGCTGGATGCATCTAATTAACTTTTAAGTCGCAATATGTACCTATTTTCAACATTAACAACTTACCCTACAGTAGCTAGCGACAGTCCACTCGTTAATTTTTGGGCACCAAAATCACCCTAGCAGGATTAATAATATAATGATTCCGCAAGAGTACGATACAAATAAAACCAGGACCAATTTTATAGTACATCACTTAGTATATTCTCGTCGACATCCGGTAGCCAGTTGTCTTTTTCCCAATGTACTTTACATACTCACGCGTGTCTGGAGTACTGTGTGCGGACAGATCGAAAGGAGGGGGCAGGACTGACTCCGAGAAGATATCCAAAGAGACATCATAGATAGTGATTCAGGACCCTGCCAAGAACGTTCTCCTCCTTCCATCAGAATGTCTTCTCCCTTCAATCATAGTGAGAGCGTTATCTACAGCTATCTTCTGGTCATGTGTGGGGAACAAGTGGAGAAGGCTCTTTGCAAAGTGCTTATTCCCGGCGGAAACGCTTCTGCACGCTATGTGTAGCGAAAGGCAGCAACACGTGGAGCACCTTGCACCACAGTATTCCCCAAAGTTCTTGTTTGAAACACTCTAATTTGCTCTATCTCGCTTGCCTGCAAGCGGTCACGCGTGGGGAACAAGGGGAAAGGCTCTTTCAAAAAGTGTGCTTATCTCGTGCGAGCACGCTCTTGCAGCTATGTTACGCAAAGGCAGCACACGTGGAGCACCTTCACCAAGTATTCCCGAGGTTTTGTTTTGCAAACACTCTAATTTGCTCTATCTCGCTTGCCTGCAAGCGGTCACGCGTGGGAACAAGGGAAAGGCTTTTCCAAAGTTGCTTTCTTCGAGGAACGCTTCTGCAGCTATGTATAGCGAAAGCAGCAACAGTGGAGCCACACCAAAGCAGTTCCCATGAAGTTCTTGTTTGGCAAAACACCTTAACTTATGCATCTCACCTGCCTGCAAGCGGTCACGGACGCAGAAGCATGGGACCGATTCTTTGCGAAATTTCTGCTTTCCATGGGGTAAAATCTTGCTTCTTTGCATGCTTTTTGAGTTGCAATGCAGCATACAATGGAAGCACCTTTGGTTATGCATTTCTCTTAGTGATTGTTCTTGTAAGGACTCTCTCTTGGTGCATCTTGCAGCCTGCAGTTGGGTACATCCTGACAGGACCCGGAAAACCTCCTAGCAATTGTGCTGCTTTACAGGGCGAGATCTCGCTTGTTTTGACGCTTTGTAAGCCACAACACCGCCGTCTTTAGGGCACCTTATAGAAAGAATTTTTCTGAGAGATTTTGGTTGTGAACACTCTCTCTGGGTGCACGTCACCCACATGCAAGCAGTCATGCGCTCGCTAAATGGAAAAACCCTGCTGGCAAACGTGCTGCTTTCCAGGGCCAGATGTCACTTGTTCACATGCTTTGTAATGAGCAATGCAGCAGACCATTCAGGCACCTTACAGAAAGCATTTCTCCAAGAGATTTTGCTTGTAAACTCTCTCTCTTGCTGCATCTTGCCTGCCTGCAAGCAGGCATGGTGCTGTCTAGACCAGGAAAGTTTCTAGCAAAAGTGCTTCTTTCACGGCGAGATCTCTTTTATTCGCACACTTTGGAAGCCGCAGCTATGCTGCAGTCTTTGGTGTTGCAGCTGAAGCTTATGCCCTTCAGGTAATGCTAGCAAATATTGTTCTGTGACCTGTGTATGTGTTCCATCCATGGATGTTTTGTATTTTGGAAGAGGGTATCCCATTTGTTTGGATGTGGTCTTGAAGTTCTTCCCTGTTGGCCCCAAAGAGAAGCGAGTTTTGGAGTGCATTGGCGGGTGCATGTAGTGAATTTTATTGGCTTTTGCCCATATGCAGCTCTCTGAAATAGAGCTGTTGAACTCTCAGTAAGAATGCAAACATCAAGTTGTTGAGCTCTGTGTCCTGGTCCTTTTTGTGAGCAGTCCCTGGAGCCATTCCGTTTGGATCCTAACTGTGACACTGAAGGCTTAGGATAGTACCTAGAGCTGAGAAGGAAAGTGCCGCTAGCAGGGACTTTACTGTTAGTTTGATGGTGCAGTAGAAGTTGCACAGCAAGGATTTTTCTCGGTTGCATGTTGTTAGCTTCTTTTTTGCCAGATGTGTTCAAGTTTGTGGCTGGACTCTGTGAGAGTGAAAGGATTTGTGAAGGCAAAATAGCTAGTGCTGCCTTTGAGTGCAGTTCAAATAAGAGGTTTCAGTTGGAAGGGCAGATCAGCGGCATTCTTTTTAATCCTGACACAGTTGATTGAGAGCAGGGACGTTTCAACTTGGCTTCTGCCTTGGGGTGCTTTTTCCAAAATCGAATGGTATTGGATATGATTACAGCACAAATGGGAGGAGTCTGCACACTGGTGAATACTAGTTGCTGTACTTATGTAGATCAATCAGGGCAAATAGCCACAGACATACATGCAATCTGGCAACATGCAAAAGTGCTTCACGAGGTGACAAAAGATGACACTTCTTGGACAAACCAACTTTTAGAAACACTTACATCCTGGCTTCCAAATCTCAATTGGCTGAAACAATTATTTACGGGAGTTTTATTTTTGGGACTGATCATCCTTTGTACATGTGTGATCACTCAGTGCATTCTGTGGTGGTGTAAGCGAACAATGACCTCATATGATGATTGGAAGAGTTACCAGTTGAGAAATAGATTAGTGAGGGGAACATATTTTCAGAAATAAGTGTTATATGCTACCTTATGAGGTTGTGAAAGAATTCACAAAAGAATAAAGAAAGGGGGGAAATGATACATATGAGCTATATCAAAGTGGCAAGGTGCTTATGAGGCCTACTAATTGAAAACTTTCTATAGCCTTTTTATATGTTATCAATATAAGAATGTAATAACTTTTTACATATTATTATAATACAATGTAATCACTTTAAATATATTATCAATGATAGCTTTTTATATATATATTGCTATAAGTTTTTTTAGTGTATGAGCAACATGTAGTATACCAGCTGCACGTAATCTAACCAGCTGGATTAGTATATAGATAAGTGAAATCACCAAGAGGCATAAATCAGAAAAGTTCTGAAGAAAGTAGACAGGTAGATGCTATAACAAGGAACAGTAGCATGCACTAATGAGAACTTGGCAGAAGCACAGGACAATCAGCAAAATAATTGGAAATGATGACTTGGAGGACTAGAAAAAACCCATGAACATCGCAACTGTGCATGCCCTGAAGACAAAGGTTAAAAATCCACCATGATGAAGAGGATGGTATCTCATTAGAGGGAGACCCCCGCGACCACCGAATTGAGGATGACACATGCGCACTTGTAAAACTATGATATCATGTATTTCCGTGCCCATGTACAGTATTGGGTGAATGGTGGGCGTTTGGGGGGCAGTGACAATGTTCATGTTACACCATGCTTGCTGTATAAATATGTGCCAATTTGAAGCAAAGACAGGTGGGTTAGGAGGAGAAATCCCCCTCACCTCCAGCGCTGCAATAAACAAATACCTGCTCTATAGACACCGGTCTATGGGGTTTTATTTCTAAGCCTTTTCGGGCATCAGTTTTGGTGACCGAGCANTATGTGACAACATATGCCAGGCGCTGTATTACAGGTGAAATTCCTGAGTTGATACAAGGAGTTTGGAGACTCCTAGGTGAGGGTCGGAAGCCCCTAAAAGAAGTCAGATGACTTTTTGGTTTGGATTTGGCCTGGGCCTTTTGGTTTTGGTTGTTGTATGTGTTGTGTTATGTATTTTGTATAAGTTTAGTGTTTTTTGTTTGTGTATCTTTTAACAGCTGTTACTGTGTGCTTGCCAAAAGAATTTCCCTGTCCGAGTTTGAAACTATACGGTTGTTATTTGTGTCCTTGAAGAAGGGATTTCCCTATCTCAGTTTGTGTTTTTATAGCTGATACTGTGAGTCTGCCAGAGGCTCTTACGGCTTTTCTAGTAATTTCAATTTATGTCTTGTCCAGTTCGCTTCCCCCATTTCATTGCTATAGGACCCCTGTTTTTTGCTCCATTTGTGGAATACCGTGCCATTTTGGTGTTCCTTGGTTGCGACTTCAGTGTTTTCGGTGTGGGAGGAAGTATTGGTGTCAGTTGCATCTCCAGTATCCACTGTGTGCCATGTGTTATTTTCAAGGGCTGAGAGTTGAAGGGAATACTCTTTATATTCCTGCTATAAGGTGCAGCCACTGTCATTTGAGGTTGCATTAGGATGGGTGGTTCAAGTAGCAAAGAGATAACCAGGAAAAACCTCCTAGGATGTGTTTTAGCTCATTGGAAGAGGTTGGGAGGTATACGTGGAGGTAATTTAAGAAAGAGGGATTTGATCAGGTATTCTGTATGGCTTTGGCCTCTTTATTGATTGGAGCAAGGGCTTAAGTGGCCTGAACATGGAACCTTAGATTACAATACCTTGTTGCAGTTAATGTTGTCTCTAAGGAGAGAAGGAAAATGGGATGAAGTTATGTATGCAGACATGTTTTTCACTCTGAGAGACAAACCTGAGTGGCAGAAGGAGTGTGGGATAAACTTGGCTCCACGGGACCCTTTTGTTTTAGCCTTGGAGAAGGACAATAAGTGAAAAGAAATGATGAGGTGCTGTTCCGCATGTACTTTAGGACAGAAGTGTTTGAAATTGGCAGATGGGTATGAAGAAGACAGTGTTGTGGATGTTCAAGATTTGCAGACAAAGTATGTGAGGCCAGTTCCACCCCCTTCTCCAGCTGCTTCCTCCTCTTCCAGCTCTAGCAGTAGTAAAGATGAGATGGATGATCCCAGGGAGGGAACGAGTTCAGGGACTCCAATAACAGCAATATTGTAGTATTGATGTATTATTGTATCTTACCAGTGAGTACAATGGGATCTTTGGGGAGTAAACCTGAGAGGGCACCCATGAAGGGTAGCACAGGTAAAACAGGGCACCCATGGAAGGTAACAAAGGTAAAGCTGGTGATGCCTTAGGCATCACTGGGAAGGGGTCCTGCAAAAGGGATGACAATCCCAAATACCAAGAGTCCCTCGGAGAGAATGCTGAGGCTTTGGGACAGATTATGCATTCCCCCAGAGGTAACTAAGGAAATAATGGTAAATATTGTTATTTTGTGTGGCCAGAGTATGATTTGCTAAAGGGGCTTAAATGGCCACCTTATGGAACAGAAGACCTCAGTTGTGTCCGAGTAAAGGGCTGCTAGAAGTTGTAGTACAGCCAATAGCTACACCCCCACCCGCAGAAGAGCACCCTCGGTGTCGCATAGGCCGCCACCACACTTGAGGCGCGAATCCTCATGCGCGGGATGTTGCAAAGGCTCTTGGGAGTTGTAGTTCCCCTCGCTGAGGCCCGGGCGCGAGAAAGAGCCTGGTTTTTAGAATAAACGCTGCATGTACCACCTCTCCTGCCTGTCCCCTCTCTCCCTCCCTCCTTCCATCATCCCGTGTCACACCTACAGTCACACCGCACCTGTACCCGTGGACTCATATTGCAAAGATAGGGTCAGTTTCTCATTCTTGCCTACAAACCCACAACACACTACAGTAGGTAGCTCGAGTAACAGAAATCTAGGTGAACCAGGTCATTATTCCCCTTGCCACATACTGGTGTTGTTCCCCACACACTGCATGTGTCAATATTCAAAGTGATACATATGGACTATATCAAAGTGCAAGGTGCTTATGAGGTTATATTGAAAACTTTCTTAGCCTTTTTATATGTTATCAATATAAGAATGTAATAACTTTTTACATATTATTATAATACAATGTAATCACTAATTTAATTTATTATGATAGCTTTTTATATATATGCTATAAGTTTTTTATAGTGTATGAGCAACATGTAGTATACAGTGCACGTATTAATCAGCTGGATTAGTATATAGATAAGTGAAATCACAAGAGGCATAAATCAGAAAGTCTGAAGAAAGTAGACAGGTAGATGCTATAACAAGGAACAGTAGCATGCACTAATGAGAACTTGGCAGAAGCACAGGACAATCAGCAAAATAATTGGAAATGAAACTTGGAGGACTAGAAAAACCATGAACATCCAACTGTGCATGCCCTGAAGACAAAGGTTAAAAATCCACCATGATGAAGAGGATGTATCTCATTAGAGAGGACCCCCCGACCACCGAATTGAGGATGACACAGCGCACTTGTAAAACTATGATATCATTATTCCGTGCCATGTACAGTATTGGGTGAATGGTGGGCGTTTGGGGGGCGTGACAATGTTCATGTTACTACACATGCTTGCTGTATAATGTGCCAATTTGAAGCAAAGACAGGTGGGTTAGGAGGAGAAAAATCCCCCTCACCTCCAGCGCTGCAATAAACAAATACTGCCTCTTATAGACACCGTTATGGGGTTTTATTTCTAGCCTTTTCGGCATCAGTTTTGGTGACCGAGCACAGCAGGACCTCTCTGCCTGGCTGCAAGATCCGTTGGAGTTGGGGACTCCCTAGGGTGCCCCCGGGATTTCTCGGAGGGACTCCACGCTTCACCAGCTCTCTGCGGGGGTATGACAGGACGACCGACTGCATAAATTTAAGGTATTTGCACTTTGATTTGGTTTTGGTTTCTTTTGGAAGTTCCCGTAAGACGTATGTGACAACATATGCCAGGCGCTGTATTACAGGTGAAATTCCTGAGTTGATACAAGGAGTTTGGAGACTCCTAGGTGAGGGTCGGAAGCCCCTAAAAGAAGTCAGATGACTTTTTGGTTTGGATTTGGCCTGGGCCTTTTGGTTTTGGTTGTTGTATGTGTTGTGTTATGTATTTTGTATAAGTTTAGTGTTTTTTGTTTGTGTATCTTTTAACAGCTGTTACTGTGTGCTTGCCAAAAGAATTTCCCTGTCCGAGTTTGAAACTATACGGTTGTTATTTGTGTCCTTGAAGAAGGGATTTCCCTATCTCAGTTTGTGTTTTTATAGCTGATACTGTGAGTCTGCCAGAGGCTCTTACGGCTTTTCTAGTAATTTCAATTTATGTCTTGTCCAGTTCGCTTCCCCCATTTCATTGCTATAGGACCCCTGTTTTTTGCTCCATTTGTGGAATACCGTGCCATTTTGGTGTTCTCTGGTTGTGTAATCCTTGGTTGCGACTTCAGTGTTTTCGGTGTGGGAGGAAGTATTGGTGTCAGTTGCATCTCCAGTATCCACTGTGTGCCAGGTGTTATTTTCAAGGGCTGAGAGTTGAAGGGAATACTCTTTATATTCCTGCTATAGGTGCAGCCACTGTCATTTGAGGTTGCATTAGGATGGGTGGTTCAAGTAGCAAAGAGAAAGCCCCCTAGGATGTGTTTTAGCTCATTGGAAGGAGTTGGGAGGTATACCTGGAGGTAATTTAAGAAAGAGGGATTTGATCAGATATTCTGTAAGGCTTTGGCCCCTTTATCGTCTGGAACAAGGGCTTAAGTGGCCTGAGCATGGAACCTTAGATTACAATACCTTGTTGCAGTTAATGTTGTCTCTAAGGAGAGAAGGAAATGGGATGAAGTTATGTATGCAGACATGTTTTTCACTCTGAGAGACAAACCTGAGTGGCAGAAGGAGTGTGGGATAAACTTGGCTCCACGGGACCCTTTTGTTTAGCCTTGGAGAAGGACAATAAGTGAAAAGAAATGATGAGGTGCTGTTCCGCATGTACTTTAGGACAGAAGTGTTTGAAATTGGCAGATGGGTATGAAGAAGACAGTGTTGTGGATGTTCAAGATTTGCAGACAAAGTATGTGAGGCCAGTTCCACCCCCTTCTCCAGCTGCTTCCTCCTCTTCCAGCTCTAGCAGTAGTAAAGATGAGATGGATGATCCCAGGGAGGGAACGAGTTCAGGGACTCCAATAACAGCGCAA
>VKON01001695.1:126079-136329 GCA_009741485.1 Malurus cyaneus samueli
ATGTGGTTGTATTAGAGGGAATTGGAAAGGGATTGGATTGAAAGGGAATGTGGAGCGATATGGTTGAGACAAGCAACAGGAGAGATCTATGTGTTCAGAAAGAAGGAAGAAAAGGAAAAGAGAGAGGAAGAAGAAAATAGTGAGGATTGGGATGTTTTTCAGCACTTTCCCATCTTGTCCTCCAATTTTGCCAGCTGATCCAGGGCCAGCTGCAGGTCCCTTGTATCCTCAACTTCCAGAGCAAGGAGATCAGGGAAATACTGTTCCTATGGCCCCCCTGAGGATAATGATGCTGAAGGGGGAGGAGGGCAGCATATCATAACTCCCCCCTAGAATTAGAAGGGGAAATCAGTATAGGACATCAGAAGCCCCTTGGATCCAAGAGACGGGGTCCACCAGATGCCCCTATGCCAGGTTCCCTGTGGGGGGGTCAAGGGGGAGGGTTTGGGTTTGTAATTGTACCACTTACAACCCAGAATATAAGAGAGCTGGATGTAGAAGACGTAGTCTTGCAACAAAACGGACACATTCTGCACCAGCCATAACAAAAGAGGCCTGCTGACACGTAGGCCAGGTTAACGAGCGAATCAGCCAAGGAAGAAAAGAATTTTATAAGCGAGATAGGGAGTAAGAAACTCGAGTGATAAGGGCCCCGAGAAGCTTTTTGTTTAACTATTTCTTGCCAACTTGACGTAAATAATGCTAGCCAACCATAGAAGTAGTTTTGCTGGATGAACGCTGTGTGAACAGTGCATGTAACAAATCATACATGTAGTCGCATGTACAGAAGAAGTTTTGGTTATAAAAAGGTGTAAAAAATCACAATAAATGGACTAATGCTTGATTCATATTGAATTGTGTGGTAGTTTTCTTTTTTTCTCTCGCTCGTACAGTGGAAAAGGAATTGCCCCCATATTTGGATGATCCCATAGGGGTGGGGGAAAAGATAGAAGAGTATTTGGGAAATGCAGATTATACATGGAAGGATTGGGATTTTTGCTTTGGGGGATTTTGTTTGGGTCATCAGAGAAACAAATGATTTTACAGAAAGCTTGGCAGCTGTGGGTGGATGATGCAATCCCCCAGGTGGACCCCCAATGGGACCCAAATAATTAGGCCAGCCTGTCTTGCCTCCAACGTTCCTGTGCTTATTTAATTAGAGCGATCAAATCAGCATCTCCTAGAACTAACAATATAGTTATGGCTATGTTGTTAGAACAGGAAAAGTATGAAAGCCCCTGTCATTGGCTGGAGAGAATTAGAGATGCCTTGTGGAAGCACGGGGGGATGGATCTTGAGGGACCAGCCTTTGACACATTGCTAAAGATGCAATTTGTTACTAAATCCTGGCCTGATATAAGGAAAGCAGCACAGAAAGATGAAGAGTGGCAAAACAAACCTTTAGAAAAATTGGTTAGAAAAACACAACAGACATATGTAAGAAGGGATGAAGCCAAAGGTGATGGCAGAGGTTTTACAGCCCAGAAAGAAAATAAACCACAGATCCAAAGCCCACCGCCCCCCCCCCAGGACCGAGCAGATGGAGGTTGGCCCCAAGGAAGTGGGGCAGAGGCATGTCAGCAATCGCTCAGCGGGGGAGAGCCAGCCGAAATAGTGGCTGGGGAGGAATCAGTGTGCTATCTGCAGGGCAGAGGGACTCTGGAAGCAGGAATGTCTGCAGAAACAGCTGGATCCTCAGGAGGAGGAAGTCCAGAGGATACTGGAGATAGATTGTTAGGGGTGTCAGGGGCTCCCATTATACCAAGGACCCACCACACAGGAGCCCTTGATAACTTTTAAAGTGGGTCCGGATCGGGAGGAGGTGTGTTTCCTGGTAGACACAGGGGCCTCTCGATCCACTTTGAATTTTATGCCCTAAGGGGGGGGGGGGGGGGGGGGCGGGGGAACTGTGAAAAAGGTCTTTGATTATTCAAGGGGTGAGTGGAAAGCATGAGCCGGTGAGTTTTATTCAACCACTATTGGTAGATGTGGGGGATAGGTTTGAAATGCATGAATTCCTCTTTGTTTCTAATTGTGATTGTAATTTACTGGGAAAGGATTTGATGGCAAAAGTGGGAATGCAAATAAATTATGGGTGAAAACTGATACAGAGGAGCTAACACTGTGTATCGTTGTGTAAAATGTCTGAGAAGGCTTATGCTGAAATAAACCCAGAAGTGTGGGCAGCCCCAGGGAAATGTGGAAAACTAGATATGGCGCCTCTACAAATTACTTTGAAGCAACCAGGACAAGTGGTGTCTAAAAAGCAATACCTTATTTCAAGGGAGGGGAGGAAAGGGTTACAGCCTGTCACTGAGTCCCTGCTAAAGGCAGGTCTCTTGGAGCTATGGATGTCTCCCTACAACGCTCCTGTCCTGCCTGTAAAGAAACCAGATGGAACCTACAAAATGGTGCAGGATTTAATAATAATAAATGAAATTGTCAAACCAAGACATCCCACAGTTCCTGATCCCTATACTATCCTGAATCAGATCCCTTCTTCACATCAGTATTATTCAGTACTGGATTTGAAGGATGCTTTCTGGGGGTGTCCGGTTACAGAGGACAGTAAACAGTATTTTGCCTTTGAGTGGGTGTTGTGGTTCAAATTCCATTTTTTGCCCAGCCAAATGGCACCAAAATGTCGTGGTTTGAACTTTGCCAAAAGCCAAAGCACCCAGGACTTTCCCCCTCCCTCCTCCACTGGAGAGGCAGAAGGGAGAGCAAAAAAAGTCCAGTTAACACTAAAATTTATCGCTTTTAGCTAAGATAACATAATTGAGAGAAAGATACATAAGTGCTCCAGAAAATGGTCAGACAGGATCAAAAAAACCCTTAAGTTGCAAAATAGATTATTACTAAGGACTACTAAGAATACTACGGCTCTGGGGAGGGGAAACAGAGATAGGAGAAAATTTACAAGGAGAAAGAAATAATGGACATTTTAAGAAACAGCCTGTTAATTCTCTCTGCAAACCTGTCTCTCCCAGGTTTTCCCTCCTCACCCCTCCATGCCTTCCCAGGTGCAAGGGGGCAGGGATGAAAGTTTTAACATAGATCAGACTACTCATTACGGTTATCATCCTGCACCATAGGAGAAGAGTTCTTACAGCTCCAAGCTGTGGGAAGTTCTTATTTTTCCAAGAAACAGTCAGTGTAAAACTGCTGATGGCAAGGGAGCTTTTCTTTACCGTGGCGCCAAAGAAGGGAAGCAGTCCCCAAGGCCAGCTGCCTTCATTCTGAGCAAGGGCTCGGTCTCTCAATCTCCTGGCAGAACACAGTTTCTTCTAGGCATCTCACTTGCTTCAGACGTGGGGCGGGGCTGGGGGGGGCACCTTTTTTCCCTGTAGAGAGCAATTTCTTCTAAGCATCACTCGCTTCAGACGTGAGGGGGGGCCAAGACTCTTCCCCTTTTTGGCTTATGATCAATCCAGTCAGCAGTCCTCCAAGGCCATGGGGGGAGGTTTTTATCTCGAGTGCAGGGCCTCTCCTTTTCTATACAGGTGTCCCATTGAAGAAATAGTCCTATCAAGAACAGCTACAGCGCACAAGGAGTAAAACCAGGGAAGTTTGAAAGTTATGCCCATAGTAGCCCCCCTGAGAGAAGATATAGGTCCCAGGGGAGAGGCTGTGCGAGTGAAAGTTCCTTTTTCCACTAGTGATTGCCGCAGCCTGCCGCAGGAAAGACGACACGAACTCCGAGAGAAGCAGGTCCAGGTTCTTCTTTATTCACCTTCTTTACCAGCAAACTAGCATGAGTTATATACACTTTTCTTATCTCCCGCACATGCAGTTACACCAATCACACACGCCTCAGCCAATCACATGGCCAGGCAGCTTCCAATGTCCACGCACCATGATCCTTGCTGTAATTGGTGGCCAGCTTCATTTGACCAATCCCGTTCACCTCCATTGCTGGTTGTGTCAGCTAGTCCGTGCCTGCACTGCTCAGTTAGTCTGGCCCATACTGGGTCCAAGCCCAGCCCCCACACACAGCTGTAAGTCAGCCAGGGCCCCCACAAGTGATTTTAACAGTTGGAGAGAAGAGGCTAAGAATTATAGAGAGGACCCCGGAAAAGTTGCTAAAAGATTTGATCTGGTTGTGAGGAATCAGGACCCTGATTGGGGAGATATTGATTTGGTGCTGTCGGAGCTTACAGAGACAGAAAAGGAATAGGCAATCAAAACAGCCAGGGCGCATGTAAGAGGGACAAATTGCCAGTGGAGCTCTGCAGGGTATGGTGGAACAGATATTTCCCACCTCCAATCCTGGGTGGAACCCGAATGATAGAGGGGAATATGCCTTGTTGGCTAGATATTGGAGTTTGGTTAAAGTAGGCTTAGAAAATGCAATCCTGAAAGCAGTGAATTGGTCAATGATATTTCAGGTTAAGCAGGGAAGGCAGGAGTCTCCCACTGCTTTCATGACAGACTCCATGCTGCCTTGGGCAAATACACAACCCTAGACCCCTCATCAGACACGGGCAAGCAGCAATTAGTTTCTCTAATGTTAGGGCAATCCTGCCCAGACATTAGATTTAAGCTTCAGAAAATGAGAGAGCCTGCAAGCAGGGATCCGGAAGCATTATTGGGGGAGGCTTGGCGAGTATACAATAACAGAGATAGGGAGGAACAGAAAAATCTGACTACAGCTACAGTAGCTGCCCTAAATCAGCATCAGAATGGTGAAGAAGGCAGAGGCAGAGGTGGAAATAGCAGAGGGGGCTCAAATCAATCACAATCCAAACTAGGACCAAATCAGTGTGTATTTTGTAAAGAGGAGGAACACTGGAAAAACCAGTGCCCTAAATTAGCAAATCAAGGGTCAGGGACTGTTGTTGCCACAGTGCACAATGATGATTAACGGGGACTGGCGGATCTTACTCTAGCAGATCCGCTGGTTAAGATACAGCTAGGTGTTGTGGGTTTAAATTCCTCTCTTTTTGTTCACTTTGGAATTTTTTTTCTTCTTCCCCCCATTTGTTGCTGGGTTACGTAATGGCCCATCATCCTTTTAATTGCTGGGTGTTTAAAAGACAATGATACCTATGGCCACACCAAATGGTCCGAGACAGCTTTTGTGTGTGGGGTGGGGATTGGGGTGGTTTGTTTTTTTTTCTCGCGGTTGGGAGAGAGAGGGTTTTTCCTGCTGGCCTGGTTTTGCTCGCTGTGGCTTGCAGTCCAGCTTCAGGAGGGTGAACTCTGCTCCATTCCCGTCTCGCGTCCGCGGGATTCCTGCTCGTCTTTTTGCTGTCCTGGGTTTCTTGCTGTCCAGAAGAGCACCGGCATTTTTCCGCTGTAGTTTTGCAGAGAAACTTTTCTCATCCACCTCTGCCATTTTGTTCCACCAGCGCGGGAGATCTGAGCCAGCCGGGATCCGCACCACCACGTCCCCTGCATCTCTGAGGAGTCCCACGCCCTCCCTGCTCAGCCGGGGCCAGCGGCGCTGCTGCAACCAAACTGTAATTTGCCAAGAAGGAGACTGTTTCTTAAGGCTGTCACTGGTTTGGACTGCGCTGTTGTTGCATTGTTATTGCTACTTGTTTCACCTTGTTATATATATATATATAGTAAAAACTGTTATTCCCTTTTTTACCCATATTTGCCTGAAGCCGTGATTTTTTTCAAAGCTGTAATAATTCGGAGGGAAGGGGGGTCATTTCCACCACTCCAAGGGGGGTCCTGCCTTCATTAGCAAATACCTGTCTTTCAACGAGGACACTAGGGAATGAGAAGGAAGTTGAATTTTAATTGATACTGGAGCCACATTTTCAGTTTTAAATCAAGCCTTGGTACCTGCAAGTGAAAAATGCATTCGAATCCAGGGAGCCACAGGCCAACCAGAAAATGCTTTCTTCTTAAAACCACTTGAATACAAAATTGGGAAAAGAATGGGGGTACATCAATTTCTTTATTTGCCAAATTCACCTAAATCCTTGCTGGGTAGATATTTACTTGAAAACTTTAAAGCAATGATTGAATTCACAGATGGGGCAATAAAAATAGGTGTCAGAGGATAAATTAATCTTGTGTCTCGGTTTGAGACAATGTTTTCAGAGAAAAACGTTCAGAGAAATGTTTCCTCTGAATGAAATTTGATAATTTTTTCCCCCACGGCAACAAGAAATAGATACTGGGAAAAAAAAAAATGAAGAGAAAAAAAGTAATTTATTTACACAGTGCCCACAGGACACAGATAAAAAGTAACGGATAAAAAGAAAAACCCCGCACGCGGCGCGACAAGATGGCACCTCCCCCCTGTAACAGATACAGGTAACGGTTAGATATTCAAAAACCCGCACGCGGTGCCAACAAATGGCGCCTCCTTCCCCGGGAGAAAAGAAACAAAAAAGAAAAAAAAAAACAAACCGTGGCCGTTTCCGAACAGTGGCAAAAAAGAAAAAAAAACCAAAAAAAAAACTGTACACAGTCTTTCTTCCCTGTGACGGGTCAGAGGACTCGGTGTGTTTCTGTCGCCAGCCCGCTTTCGCTTCCACAATCCCTGAGGAGGTGAAGCCGCGCGGCTTTTCTCCCGGCGGGAGAGGAATCGCAGGAGAGGCAGACCGGGGGGGGGTCTGAGGAGAGCTGCCGAAGCTAACAGCCGAAACTGTAACAGTGTAACTGCGCTGAGCTCCTCAAGCAGAAGGACTCCCACGGAGAGAAAAGCTGAGCCAGAGCGGAGCTGGAAAAAGCCCGGAATCGTGACAGCGCTGGCTTTTAAACCGCCCGCACTGCCTTTCCCAGCAGCCCGCGCTCTTCTTCGGGTTCATTTAAAGTACAGAACATCTTTTGGGCGTATATGCCAACAGAAAAGGAATACAGAACAAAATTGGCACAAAAATCAACCCAAGACATTCCACCCCTTATTCCATATCTGTGGGTTTAAGCCCAAACTAATACATTTTAACTTAAAAAAACACATATATAATACTATATATCAATATTACAAAATAGTGACATCCAGCAAACATTAATCATAGTCATCCCAACATTACAAGCAGTTTTCACTCAAGATCAAATCCCCCTGAGGTACACAAGAGTTTCTCCATCCTCCCTCTATCCACCATGTGAACCTGGCCCTGAGCAAAAGCAACCCCACGGATGGGTTTGTTTTGCTCGAGGCAGTGATTAATCCACACTCCTGTCCTAAAAGACCTTTGAGGTGTACTGCTGGGACCCTGCTCCATCTACTGTTGCAAGGGTCGACTGGGCAGGGCCTGCTGGTGGTGGACCCGTTTACATCCAGGTAGCTTTGCTAGTGTTGTTCCCATTTTTGAAAGTCCTCCGCCCATGCCTTCAAGTGTTTTTAAGAGTCCGTTGCACCGTTCTACTTTGCCAGCAGCAGGGTAGTAAGGGATATGGTATACCACTCAATGCCATGTTCCCTGGCCCAGGTGTTTATAAGGTCTGTTCTTGAAATGAGTCCCGTTGTCAGACTCAATTCTCTCTGGGGTACCATGCCTCCAAAGGACTTGTGTTTCAAGGCCCAGGATGGTGCTACGGGCAGTGGTGAGGACAGGGTAGGTCTCCAACCATCCAGTGGTGGCTTCTACCTTGTGAGCATAGGCTTGCTGATGGGTCTGGGCAGTGTGATGTAATCACCTGCCAGGCCTCTCGTACTTATACTTGCCCACTTCCCCCATACCACAGGGTTCACCCTTGGCCTGTTGATGGCAGCGCATGTCTCACAGTCGTGGATAACCTGGGAGATACTTCCATGGTTTGATCACCCCTCGGTCTCGTGCCCATTTATAAGTGGCATCTCTGCTTGGTGCCCCAGGATCATGGGCCCATCGAGTAGGAACAACTCACCCTTGTGCTGCCAATCCAGGTCGATCTGGGACACCTCTATCTTTGCAGCCCGATCTACCTGCTCGTTGTTCCGGTGCTCCTCATTAGCCCGACTCTTGGGGACATGGGCATCTACATGGCGGACTTTCACGGGTAGCTTCTGCACCCGGGCAGCAATGTCTTTCCACTCTTCAGCAGCCCAGATCGGTTTTCCCCTACGTAGCCAATTGGCCTTTTTCCATCTGTCCAGCCATCCCCACAGGCATTGGCCACCATCCATGAATCAGTGTAAAGGTAGAGCTTTGGCTCGTTTTTCCCTCTCAGCAATGTCCAAGGCCAGCTGGATGGCTTTGAGTTCGCAAATTACTTGATCCACCTTCTCCTTCTGTGGCCTGTGCTACCTGTCGTGTAGGGCTCCATACAGCTGCTTTCCACTTTCGGTTCATCCGACATGCGACAGGAACTTCAGTGAAGAGAGCGTAGCCTTATCCTCTGCTGGCAGTTGGTTGTATAGTGGAGCTTCCTAGCGGTCACTTGTTCTTGTCCTCTTCATAGCAAGACCAAAGTCTTCACTTGGCCAATTTGTAAATATTTCCAGGATCCCAGGCGATTCAGGTTTCCTATAGGGCGCGCTGAGTAATGAGAGCGATCCATTTGCTCCAGGTAGCATCGGTGGCGTGGTGGGTAGAAAGGGACCTTTGCTTTGAACATCACCCCAGCACTGGTAATCGGGGTGCCAGGAGGAGTTGGGCTTCAGTGCCAATCACTTCTGAAGCAGCTCGAGGCCGAGTATGTGGTTGTATTTAGAGGAGAATTGGAAAGGATTGATTGAAAGGGAATGTGGAGCGATATGGTTGAGACAAGCAACAGGAGAGATCTATGTGTTCAGAAAGAAGGAAGAAAAAGGAAAAGGAGAGGAAGAGAAAAATAGTGAGGATTGGGATGTTTTTCAGCACTTTCCCATCTTGTCCTCCAATTTTGCCAGCTGATCCAGGGCCAGCTGCAGGTCCCTTGTATCCTCAACTTCCAGAGCAAGGAGATCAGGGAAATACTGTTCCTATGGCCCCCCTGAGGATAATGATGCTGAAGGGGGAGGAGGGCAGCATATCATAACTCCCCCCTAGAATTAGAAGGGGAAATCAGTATAGGACATCAGAAGCCCCTTGGATCCAAGAGACGGGGTCCACCAGATGCCCCTATGCCAGGTTCCCTGTGGGGGGGTCAAGGGGGAGGGTTTGGGTTTGTAATTGTACCACTTACAACCCAGAATATAAGAGAGCTGGATGTAGAAGACGTAGTCTTGCAACAAAACGGACACATTCTGCACCAGCCATAACAAAAGAGGCCTGCTGACACGTAGGCCAGGTTAACGAGGATGAGCAAAGGAAGAAAGAATTTTATAACGAGATAGGGAGTAAGAAACTCGAGTGATAAGGGCCCCGAGAAGCTTTTTGTTTAACTATTTCTTGCCAACTTGACGTAAATAATGCTAGCCAACCATAGAAGTAGTTTTGCTGGATGAACGCTGTGTGAACAGTGCATGTAACCAATCATGGTATTTGTAGTCGCATGTACAGAAGTTTTGGTTATAAAAAGGTGTAAGAAATCACAATAAATCAGCTTATGCTTGATTCATATTGAATTGTGTGTAGTTCCTTTTTTTTCTCTCCTCGTACAGTTGGAAAAGGAATTACCCCCATATTTGGATGATCCCATAGGGGTGGGGGAAAAGATAGAGGAATATTTGTGAAATGCAGATTATACATGGAAGGATTGGGATTTTCTTTTAGGGATTTTGTTTGGACCATCAGAGAAACAAATGATTTTACAGAAAGCTTGGCAGCTGTGGGTGGATGATGCAATCCCCCAGGTGGACCCCCAATGGGACCCAAATAATTAGGCCAGCCTGTCTTGCCTCCAACGTTCCTGTGCTTATTTAATTAGAGCGATCAAATCAGCATCTCCTAGAACTAACAATATAGTTATGGCTATGTTGTTAGAACAGGAAAAGTATGAAAGCCCCTGTCATTGGCTGGAGAGAATTAGAGATGCCTTGTGGAAGCACGGGGGGATGGATCTGAGGGACCAGCCTTTGACACATTGCTAAAGATGCAATTTGTTACTAAATCCTGGCCTGATATAAGGAAAGCAGCACAGAAAGATGAAGAGTGGCAGAATAAGCCTCTGGTAGAGAATTGGGTTAGAAAAACACAGCAGATACATGTAAGAAGGGATGAAGCAAAGGTGATGCAGAGTTTTACAGCCCAGAGAAATAAACCACAGGATCCAACCCCCCCCCCCCCAGGACAGAGCAGATGGGGTTGGCCCCAAGGAAGTGGCAGAGGCATCCATCCTCAGCGGGGAGAGCCAACCAAAACAGCAGTTGGGAAGGAATCAGTGTGCTATCTGCAGGCAGAGGGACCTGGAAGCAGGAATGTCTGCAGAAACAGCTGGATCCT
>VKON01001695.1:147182-168211 GCA_009741485.1 Malurus cyaneus samueli
GTGCTAGATTGTAGAGAATGGAGCCGGGCCAGAGACTGAGAGGTTCATGACACAAGTACGCATAGCTCCCTTGGCAAGTAGCTAGTCAGTAGCGTGACCAGGGATACGGGTTCAACTTGTCATTCGCTTACGCACATGGCAGCAATGCAGGTAGTGTAGCTGTGTCAGGTGTCGCGCAGTAGCTGCGGACAGCTGCGATACCCGGGGGCGATGTAGGGTGGGTTAGGGGAGTTCTATGGTAGGAGGTGCTGGTGTATCCGTGGTGTTAGGGTGAATCTAATGGGGTGGTCCCTTAAGCACGAATAGTTTTCTGGGGTTCAGAGCTCACAATAACTTCGTTAGAGTAGAGCTGGCTGCTGTGAGGTTATTGGCTTGCCACATCAAGATCATCCTATGGGGCAGAGGATTGTAGGGGGATATGGTGGGGTTGTGGTGTGGTTGGTGTTCTTTTCTGATAGCGGCCAACTGCTACTGGCGTAAGCTTCACTGTCGGGTTTAGCTGCACCTGACTGGAACTGGGGTGTCTGCTGATGTGTCCTTTGGTCCCTCCGGCTCTGTCTCCACGCCCTACGCATTGCAGCAGTGTGGATACAGTGACAGGACCCAGCATGATTGCAATGAGCTTCTTTTCCTTACAGTGCTCATTGCATTCTCTTCAAGATATTTCCCTCATCAGCTGGGTTAGGAAACGGTAATAATTTCAAGGCGGGAAGTGGAAAGCCTCATTAGGTTCCCGAAAATTCTCACATGACCATCAGATATTTGGCCTAATATTTCCATATCCACACCACTACAGATTGCCACAATGGGGGAAGGTGTCGGGGTACCCCTCTGGAAATCTCAGCTCTGATTTTGAATGCTGCAGACCATATAGACATTCCTACTAGATAAAACACAGGAAAGTCATCTTGTATAAACATACGAGGGGAACCTGAACATCCTCCAAAGGTGATGTGCCAGATTTTGAAGGGAAAGAAGGAGAGGATGAAGGCTGGGCAACACATCCCGTATTTTTTCTCTGTCAGGCTCAGGCCCTGGCTATAATTTACTAAGAATACCCAAGAACAGGGTTCACACAGATAGGAACGAAGAATAACATCGCAGTACGCGACCGCTTCAAAAGCCACTACTCCATTAAACCTCTTATGTAAATCATCGACTAAACAACTATTAAATAAGCAACAACGAGTATGCTGATAGATCCTGATCTATAATCTTCCATGCAAGGGACAAAATTGTCCCTATATATGGATAAGGGCATAGACTAAGACCAAAATGACAAATCTACTCAAGAGATGGTGACTTCTAACGAGATAGAAGCAAATTCCAACATTTAAAACCATATAGCAATTATTTACATTTTATCCTCTTCACTTTTCAGCCGAACGTGGGCGTCCAAATTTGTCTGCGGTTTTTTTGTGAGCGACACGATCATGGTATTCAGAGAAAAACGTTCCAAGAAACGTTTCCTCCTGAATGAAATAAATTATTAGATCTTTCTTCCCCCACAGGCAGACACGAAAATAGATACTGGAGGAAAAAAAAAAGAAAGTGAAAGAGCAGAAAAAAGTAAATTTATATTACACACCAATGGGCCGCAGGGAGAGGCAGATAAAAGTACAGGACTCAGAAAAACCCCTGACTAAGCGGTCCGCCAGACAGAGGATTGGCAGCTCGCCGTCCCCGGGAGAAAAGAAACAAAACAGAGAAGAAAGAAACACAACAAACTGGCGATACGCGCACAGAGCCGGAGACCAGTGGCAAGAGGAGGAAGACATAAAGGACTAGCCAGCACAAACACACAAAGCTGCTTTGGGACACACGTCACAATAATATCCATCCCTGTGAAGGGTTCAGAGGCACTACGGTGATGTTTATCTGCTGAGCCCGCACAACGCATCTCGTCGACACAATCCAACAATCCCCGAGAAAGTGAAGACCCAGGCCGGGTTCTCTCTCGCACCCAGGACGGAGAGGATCGCAGGAGAGGCAAGACCGGGGGGGGTCTGAGGAGAGCTCCCGAAGCTAAACAGCCGAAACTGTAACACGTGTAAGCTGCGCAGGACGCTGCCTCAGGCAGAAGGATCCCACGGAGGAGAGACAAAGCTGAGCAGCAGAAGTCGGAGCCTGAGAAAAGCCCGGAATCGTGGCAGCTGCTGGTTGTTAAACGCGCGCGCACTGCCGTTTCCAGCAGGCCCAAACGCGGCTTCTTCCGGGTTACATTGTAAAGATACAGAACATCTTTTTGGGGTATATGCCAACAAATAAGAATACAGAACAACAATTGCACCAAAAATCACCCAAGACATCTTGGCATTGGGATTCACAATTGGAGCAGAGAACAGGGAATGGATAGTACCCTGTGTGTACCGAGAGCAAGAAACTAATCAGGGGTGGTCAATAGGAGTGTTGGGATACCGATGAACTCCAGGAATGGTCCAAATTGCTATCCTATATAATTGAGCTAGGCAAACAGGAGTTAAGACCAGCTTTAACCAAGAATACATATAGTCTCCTTGAGTACTTGAGAGATAGTGGAAAAGAAGAGAATTGAGCGTATAATCAATATACGTTTTCTAGCATGTTGGGGGGTATATGATGAACGAGGAAGTTGCGAATCAGAAGTTTAACACCTGGCTATATTGCCGTAAAGAACCAATGGAACCTACAGATCTAGTGCAATATTTACGGGATCAACTGAATTACTGAAGGCATTCATCCGGTAGTGGCAAATCCTTAACAGCTGCTAACAAAATTACAAGAGGATTTTGATTGATTTCAGCATAGATCAAAGAGCTTTCTCTGCCTACCATCGCAGAATAGATGTCATAGTGATTTTTTGCACATTGAATGGAAAACCCTAGTACAGGAAAGAAAAAATAAACTTCTCACCGGTCTGCCACTCCAGGGTTCAAAACAGTCCCACACTCTTTGGAACCATTGGCTAAGGAGTTAGAAGCAATGGCAATTCGACACCTTGGGGAAGGGTGCACTTCTGCAATAGTGGAGATTTGTTAATCGTCACAAAAACTGCCTGAGCAATGTCTTGGAATGACAGTGAGCCGTTTTGAATTTTCTGGACTAATGGTTATCAAGTGTCTCCACATAAAAGCCAGAGCTGGTAGCGCACGAAACAGGTGTGTACCTATTCGGGTAGAGAATTCTGGAGGACAACGAATCCCCTGGGAACACGCACGGAGGAGAGCGATGCTGCCAACACCTGAGCCACAGACGTAAGAAGCAACTTCGCACTTTCTTCGTAATGAAGTGGTGTCGGTCTGTGGATCACAACTTGGACTCATTGTGAAACCATCCTGTATGAGCTAGGTAAAAAATCTCAAAAATGCTGTGGTAATGGGACTCCTGCGAGGCTGAAAAGGCCTATCAAAGAACTGAAGCATGAGCTTATGAGAGCCCACAGCCTCGGACTGCCTGAACGTGAGTAAGCCTATTTCGGCTTTTTTTTCACATGAGAGGGCAAGGGATTCGCGCTTGGAGTGCTTGGCACAGCGCGGGTTGGGCCCCTATAGGAGGGTCAGTGGCATAGTTTTTCCAAAGACTCCGACACTGTGAACAAGGGCGTGGCCTGCATGCCTCAGGGCGAAGGTGTGCAAGCATGTTATAAGATGAAACATTGAAGAACAGAGGAAACTCATGCTAAGGAACAGAAAATGACTGTTCTAGTGTACAACACAGTAGTCGGCTGTCTATGAGCAGGAAGGAGTATCACTGGCCCTGTCTCCTTCAAGATCTGAATACCAAAGCAATTCTGGCTGAGTCTGATGATATTGACATCCAGGTAACTAACATGTTAACCCTGCTATCCTTTCTGCAAGGAACTCAGAAGCTGAACCAGTGGTACTACTGATTGCCTCGAAACCATTGAGGCTGTTGTAACTCCAGCCACTCAGATCTGAAAGAAGAAACCGCTCCCCTAGGTGCCGACAACGTGGTGTCACGAGGATGGCAGCCAGCCTTTGTGAAGCGAAAGGGGGAACGGAAAGGTCTGGGTATGAGTCTGTGATCACTGTCTCTGAGGTAATTGAGTCAACTTCATTACCTGGCAGAGAACTTCAGCTCAAAAGGCAAGCTCTGATAACTCTAACCCGAGCGTAGAGCTGGCTGAAGGAAAAATCATCAATATTTGGACAGACCCAAATATGGCCTTATGGGATTAATCCATGCTCATGGGGCAGATTTGAGAGAAAGACGGCTCTGACAACAAGAAGAAGATCATAACAACGAACATGCAACTGATGCCAGACATTCTCAAAGCAGTGAAACTCCCATGCACAAAGTGGCCATATTGCAATTGCTAGACACTCTAGAGGTACACCTACCTGAAGAAGTAACCCAAATTTGCAGATTCCTCAAGCTAAATAGCTGCTGAAGGAAATACTCAATATAACTAGCCTTGAATACCAGTGAAATAGGATACAAGCCAGGCAGGGAAACTAAGCAACCATCCCAGATTAAAATGGATACAAGGGTAAGTAAAGGCGGCAAAACTTCTAGAAAATGGATGGGGGGCAGTTGGAAAAACCAAGGCAATTGGGTGATACTGAGAAGACTTTGGAGATACATGTGAAATTGAAACATGGTAAGACTCACTGGGGATAAGATCCCCTTTACCAGTATCTCAAGGCGACATTGGCAGGCCCACGTTCTGTATAAGGTTTATTAAGGTAGGTAACTCAACAATGATGAAATCTGTCTGAAAAAACAAATCCCAATACAACAGCCAGGTTAGAACAGGGTGATTGGCCAGGAACGCCTTTCCAGGGGAATGCTGGAATGATTTTTCTGAACTCCCAAGAAAGGGGGTTTCTGATATCTATTGGTGCTATTGGACACTTTTTCGGGTGGCCAGAGGCAATCCCGTTGCAGAGACAAATAAAGCTCGCAGAAGTAGTAAAGGTTTACTTGCTGCAGAGAAATGATCCTCCGATTTGAGACACAGAGAAATTTCCCTGATAGGGGAAGCATTCTGTGCACAAGTTGTGCAAGCAATCAGTAAAGTGTTAAAGCGAATTCGTGGCATCTTCACACTCCACGACCACAGGCAGTGGTCAGGTTAGAAAAAAGATGAATCAATATGATCAAGCAGCAAATAGCAAATTTGCCAAAGACCATTTGACTGGTACCAAGCTTTGCGCCTTAGCTTTCTTGTACGATCAGATGAAACCCAGATCAAAAGGAGAATCGTCATTTGAATTCCTTTATGGTCGGCCTTATGGGAGCTGAATGTTTACTGCATGATAAAAATTTCTGGCCAAGTGGCTAATCAGTAATATCAAGTGAGTACTGAAACCCATTAATAAACAATTGCATCAAAATCAATTACTGTGTGAGAATCAACCTAAGCAACGCAGATCATTAAATTACAGCAATTGATGCCTGGTGACTGGTATATATGTTAAGAATTTTCAGGTGAAACCTCTAACAGTGAAAGTGGGGATAACTTTGCAAGGTTTGCTGACAAACTTCTACTGCAGTAACGCATCAAAGAGAGACCCACCTGGATCACTTACCTGGGCATAGAAATCTTCCCGTGTCAACGTGTGGGCCTGCCACACTATTGATGCTGAAGGACTGAAACTGAAGCCTGCAGTCATAAAGTATGGACCTCTTTTGGTATTTTTTGTTTTTATGGCCAGTTACAGTGCCTTTTTGATACTTAATAATTATGTAGGCTTTGGCTTGGATCATACTACCATCACTGGAATTACAGGGATTGCTGGTTTGTGTGGAGAAGGGGTTTTTTTTTTTTTTACAAAACAGTTACGCCGAGCCGTTGCTGGGATTACCCTCTAGCAATTGGACTGAGTTAAGCCCATAATTCCCTGTATGAACACAGCACCAATGTGGGAAGCTAGGTTCCCCCTATGGGAAACACCTCTTTTCAGGGTATTATTCGATCCGTTTGGTAGAGGTGTAGTTCATGTGTCTGTCACTTAATATAAATTAAAATATTCAGGGCCAAATCTTGTGCTATTTTGACAGCACCAACAATGTGGGTATCGAAGAGGAGGTGGTGTCGTCGCTTTCGGGTGGGCGGGTTGGGTGGTTGTTGTGTCTGGTTTCGGGGGTTGTGTTTTCTGATTTATATGGGGGTGATGTCTTTGAGGTAGTGCTTGTGTCTCTCTGATGATGACGAGAGTGGTTATTAGGACTGGTTGTTTGGGTTATGGCTCGATCGTGGTTGCTAGGTCTGGGGGTAGTTTTTTGGTTGCGATCTGTGGTAGATGTGTTGTGTAGTTTATGTGTTTGTTCTGTAGTAGTGGATTGTGTTTGTGTATCTGTGGTGGGCGTTTGGGTTGGGTGTGATGTTGGGGTTATGAGGAGGTGGGGGGTTGTTTATGTTCTAATTGTATCGCGTGTGTTGATAATCTGGGATCGTGGAGTGGTAGCGTAGTTGGGTGTTTTTTTTTTTGTTGTGCGTTTGGTGGTGCTGGTTGTGGGGGTGTTCGATATGTATTGGGGTGTATATTGGTGCTGGTGTGCGTTCCATCTATGGTGCATGATGGGATGTTCAGTCGGTACGGAGTCGCCGGAGAGGTTGAAGTCTTATGCAGGGAGTGTCTGGGTCGAGCTGTTTGTGAGGTATTGGTGGGGCGTTTGTGCAGTGTATCAGGCCGGTGATTTCAGGGCGGTCCGGGAGTGTGCTCAGGCGATGTGTTGCGCTGGGAGATGAGTAGGACGCTATGGTTTGAGGTGATGGATGTGGTTGTGAGGGGCTTCAGGTGTTTCACTAGGAAATAGCACACCTAGAAAGGGCATTGGAACGAGTTCTTGTGTGCAGTTAGTGAGTTTTGGACGGATGAGTGGGGTTGGGCAAGAGGTATCTAGAAGCAGCAGTTGCTGGTCTGCCAGGGTGAACGGTGATGGGAGGGTTCTAGGTAATATGTTTTTGTGTAGGTCCTTGGGTAGTAGAAGGTGTTTGGGTTGTTTGTTGCATCCAAGAATTGAAGTGTATTGGGGGAGTTATGGATTGGTTACAAGCCGCAAGTGTCGTGGAAGGCATTGCTGCGCGGGTGAGCGAGGGGCTGGTGTAATACTCGGAGTGTGGTGGCTTGCTGGTAGCTGTGAGTGTAGTAAGTCGAATCAGTCGGGCATATGGTGAGTCCACTAGATCAGACGAGTTGTGCATATCGTTGGCAACATGCAAAGTGCTTCACGGTTATGTGTTGACAATAGAAGAGACACTAATTCTGTGGACAAAGCAGCTTTTAGGAAACAACTTACATCCCTGGCGTTCCAAATGTCCATTGGCTGAAACATATTATTTAGCCTGTGAGTTGTATTTTTGTACTCCGATCAGCGGCGCCGTTTGGTAGGACATGTGGTTGTCACTCAGGTGGGCATTCTGGTTGGTGGTGTATGTAGCGACTAGATGGACTTCATCAGGTCATGGATGGATTGGATTAAGTTACCCGATAGTTGAGAAATATGATTACGTGGGGGGGGAGACATAGTGTTTTGCAGAAATAGTGGGTTATTGAAGGCTGTCTACTGCGGTTGGTTCGGCTTGGTTGTCGTCATTATTGAGTTTGTTGAAGATATGTTCATCAAAAGAGTGAAAAGAGAGGGGATAGATGACTAGTGAGGGCTAGGTGAGGTAATAGGGCAAGGGGTGCTTATGCCAGCCTAGCTAGTTGAGAGTCGTTCTCGTGTGTATGTTGTAGGCGTTTGTTTTATGATGTTTTGAGTTCTAAGAGTGAAGAATGTGCAATGAACTGTTTTACATATATATAATACAATGTAATCACTTTAATAATTAATCAATGATAGCTTTTATATATATATGCTATAAGTTTTTTTATGTATGAGCAACATGTAGTATACCAGCTGCACGTAATCTAACCAGCTGGATTAGATAAGATAAGTGATAATACCCAGAGGCATAAATCAGAAAGTTCTGAAGAAAGTAGACAGGTAGATGCTATAACAAGGAACAGTAGCATGCACTAATGAAAATGGCAGAACCAAGGACAATCAGCAAAATAATTGGAAGAGATTGACTTGGAGGACTAGAAAAACCTGAACTCGCAAGGTGCATGCCCTGAAGACAAAGGTTAAAATCCACCATGATGAAGAGGATGGTATCTTCATTAGAGGGAGACCCCCGCGAACCACCGAATTGAGGATTGACACATGCGCACTTGTAAAACTATAATATCATGTATTTCCGTGCCCATGTACAGTATTGGGTGAATGGTGGGCGTTTGGGGGGCAGTGACAATGTTCATGATTACACCATGCTTGCTGTATAAAATGTGCCAATTTGAAAAGCAGCAGTGGTTAGGGAGAATCCACTCACCTCCAGCGCTGCATAACAAATACCTGTCTATATGACACCGGTCTATGGGGTTTTATTTCTAAGCCTTTTCGGGCATCAAAAGGAGTGAGAGGGAGGTGTCTTTACAAACAGTGTCCCTGCTGGTAGATAAAGCCGAATACTGGACAGTGAAGAGACGCAATGGAGAGGAACTATAAATTCCACATGAATTCCACTAATTGACACAGACTGTTGCTCACCCCCAAGGCCGTGCAAATTCCTCGGACTTGGAGAAAGAAACAGGAGACACAAAGAATAAAAAGGGGGGAGGGGATTGCACATTAGAAGGGGGTCTGTATTAGGCCAGTTGGGAAGTCTGTACCTCTCAAGTACCTCAGCCAATGGGGAAAGAGAGAGGGAAATGTGTCCGGGAAGTTAGGATTAAAAGGAGGCTGTGTCCTCTAGCAATCTGAGAGACCCCATGAGAAATTGCCCCATGACTTCTCCCTTTATTCATGAATAAAGCTACGGGATTCCTCTGTCTCCTTTTCAGACATAAACCTGTGGCATTTCTGGATTAATTTTCTTAACAAATTGGGAGCTCATCTGGGATCCTTCCACTGTCCGGGGGCAGCGGGCAGCACGCAGATCTGAAGGCACACCTCGCCCAGTTTGGGTGATCAGCTCCCCTTGGTGGTGGCCGGCACCGGGCAATTGATTGGGTTCCCAAGACTGTCCAGGAGACAGACTAGTGGCGGACTAGTGGGGTCCGTGAATAGTCCACAGGGAAGGACCACTGAAAATCTTACCAGTGAGTACAATGGGATCTTGGGGAGTAAACCTGAGAGGGCACCCATGAAGGGTAGCACATGTAAAACGGGCACCCATGGAAGTAACAAAGGTAAAGCTGGTGATGCCTTAGGCTCACTGGGAAGGGGTCCCTGCAAAAGGGATGACAATCCCATAATACCCCCAGAGAGTCCCTCGGAGAGAATGCTGAGGCTTTGGGACAGATTATGCATTCCCCCAGAGTAACTAAGGAAATAATGGTAAAATATTGTTATTTTGGTGTGGCCAGAGTATGATTTGCTAAAGGGGCCTTAAATGGCCACCTTATGGAACAGAAGACCTCATTTGTGTCCGATATGTGGTTGATTTAGAGGAGAATTGGAAAGGATTGATTGAAAGGGAATGTGGAGCGATATGGTTGAGACAACACCAGGAGAGATCTATGTGTTTCAGAAAGAAGGAAAGAAAAGGAAAAGGAGAGAGAAGAAGAAAATAGTGAGGATTGGGAGTTTGTTTCAGCACTTTCCCATCTTGTCCTCCATTTTTTGCCGCTGATCCAGGGCCAGCTGCAGGTCCCTTGTATCTCACTTCCAGAGCAAGGAGATCAGGGAATAACTGTTCCTATGGCCCCTGAGGATAAGATGCTGAAGGGGAGGAGGGCAGCATATCATAACTCCCCTAGAATTAGAAGGGGAAATCAGTATAGGACATCAGAAGCCCTTGGATCCAAGAGACGGGGTCCACCAGCATGCCCTATGCCAGGTTCCCTGTGGGGGGGTCAAGGGGAGGGTTTGGTTTGTGTAATTGTACCACTTCAACCCAGAATACAAGAGAGCTGGATGTAGAAGCCGTAGTCTTGCACAAAACGGACACATTCTGCACCAGCCATAACAAAAAAGGCCTGCTGACACGTAGGCCAGGTTAACGAGGATGAGCAAGGAAGAAAGAATTTTAATAACGAGATAGGGATTAAGAAACTCGAGTGATAAGGGCCCAGAAGCTTTTGTTTACTATTCTTGCCAACTTGACGTAAAATATAGCTAGCCAGCCATAGAAGTAGTTTTGCTGGATGAACGCTGTGTGAACAGTGCATGTAGCCAATCATGGTATGTTTGTAGTCGCATGTACAGAAGGTTTTGGTTATAAAGGTGTAAGAATCACAATAAATCAAGCTTATGCTTGATTCATATTGAATTGTGTGTAGTTCCTTTTTTTCCTCTCCTCGTACAGTTGGAAGAAGAATACCCCATATTTGGATGATCCCATAGGGGTGGGAAAAGATAAGGAATATTTGTGAAATGCAGATTATACATGGAAGATTGGGATTTTCTTTTAGGGATTTTGTTTGGACCATCAGAGAAACAAATGATTTTACAGAAGCTTGGCAGCTGTGGTGGATGATGATCCCCAGCGTGGACCCCCAATGGGACCCAATATAATTAGGCCAGCCTGTCTTGCCTCCAACGTTCCGTGCTTATTAATTAGAGCGATCAAATCAGCATCTCCTAGAACTAACCATATAGTATAATGGCTATGTTGTTAGAACAGGAAAAGTATGAAAGCCCCTGTCATTGGCTGGAGAGAATTAGAGTCCTTGTGAAGCACGGGGGGATGGATCGTGAGGGACAGCTGTTGACACTTGGTCTAAAGATGCATTTGTTACTTAATCTGGCCTGATTAATGAGAGAAGAGCCAAGAAGGATGAGGTGGAGAATAGAGGCCTCTGGAGGAATGGGTTAGAAAACCAGCAGATACATGTAAGAGGGATGAAGCAAAGGTGATGGCAGAGTTTTTACAGCCAAGAGAAATAAACCACAGGATCAAGCCCCCCCCCCGGACAGAGCAGATGGGGTTGGCCCCAAGGAAGTGGCAGAGGCATCCATCCTCAGCGGGAGAGCCAACCAAAACAGCAGTTGGGAAGGAATCAGTGTGCTATCTTGCAGGGCAGAGGGACTCTGGAAGCAGAATGTCTGCAGAAACAGCTGGATCCTCAGGAGGAGGAAGCCAGAGGATACTGGAAATAGAATTGTAGGGGGTGTCAGGGGCTCCCATTATACAAGGATCCACCACACAGGATCCCTTGATAACTTTAAGTGCGTCCGGATCAGGAGGAGCTGTGTTTCCTGGTAGACACAGGGGCCTCTCGATCCATTTGAATTTTATCCCTAAGGGGGGGGGGGGGGGGGGGAACTGTCAAAAAGATCTTTGATTATCAGGGGTGAGTGGAAAGCATGAGCCGGGAGTTTTTATTCAACCACTATTGGTATGTGGGGATAAGTTTGAAATGCATGAATTCCTCTTTGTTTCTAATTGTGATTGTATTTACTGGGAAAGGATTTGATGGCAAAAGTGGGAAGCAATTATAGTGGAAAATGATACAGAGGCTAACACTGTGGTATTCTTTGTGTAAAATTCTGAGAAGGCTTATGCTGAATAAACCCAGAAGTGTGGGCAGCCCAGGGAAATGTGAAAACTAGATATGGCGCTTACAATACTTTGAAGCAACCAGGACAAGTGGTGTCTAAAAAACAATACCTTATTTCAAGGGAGGGGAGGAAAGGTTACAGCCTGTCACTGAGTCCCTGCTAAAGGCAGGTCTCTTGGAGCTATGGATGTCTCCTACAACGCTCCTGTCCGCCTGTAAAGAACCAGATGGAACCTACAGAAAGGTGCAGGATTTAAGAATAATAAATGATATTGTCAACCAAGACATCCCACAGTTCCTGATCCCTATACCATCCTGAATCAGATCCCTTCTTCACATCAGTATTATTCAGTACTGGATTTGAAGGATGCTTTCTGGGGGTGTCCGGTTACAGAGGACAGTAAACAGTATTTTGCCTTTGAGTGGGTGTTGTGGTTCAAATTCCATTTTTTCCCAGCCAATGCACCAAAAATGTCGTGGTTTGAAATTGGCCAAAAGCCAAAGCACCAGGACTTCCCCTCCCTCCTCCACTGGAGAGGCAGAAGGGAGAGCAAAAGCCCAGTTAACACTAAAATTTATCGCTTTTAGCTAAGATAACATAATTGAGAGAAAGATACATATATGCTCAGAAAATGGTCAGACAGGCTGAATAACTTAAGTTGCAAAATAGATCTATTACTAAGGACTACTAAGAATACTACCGCACCAGGGAGGGGAACAGAGATAGGGAAAATTTACAAGGAGAAGAAATAAAAATGGACATTTTAAGACACCTGTTATTCTCTCTGCAAACCTGTCTCTCCCAGGTGTCCTCCCCCCCTCCATGCCTTCCCGCATGCAAGGGGGGCAGGGGATGAAAGTTTTACATAGATCAGACTACTCATTACGGTTATCATCCTGCACCATAGGAGAAGATTCTTACAGCTCCAAGCTGTGGAAGTTCTTTTCCCAGAAACAGTCAGTGTATAACTGCTGGTGGCATGGGATTCTTTTTCTTTACCTCGTGGGAGAAAGGGAAACAGTCCTCCAAGGCCAGCTGCTTTCATTCTCAGAGCAAGGGCTCTCTCTCAAAATCTCCTGGCAGAACACAGTTTCTTCTGTCTACTTGTTCAGACATGGGGGGGGCACCTCTTTCCCCAGAACACAATTTTCTAACATCACTCTCTCAGACGTGAGGGGGCTCACTCTTCCCCTTATTTCTAGTCAGCTCCGTCCTCAAGGCAGGTTTTTTCTCTTAGTGCAGGGCTCCTTTTCTATAGGTCTTCCCATGAAGAATATCCTGTTCTAGATCAGCTTTCATCCAGTGTTCATGACTAAGCAGGCCATGTTGTGCTCCTTACTATATCTTGGGTCTCATGGGATTTCTTAATCTCCTCACGTCCTCTGTGTTGTTTTGTCTGGCTCGCGGGCACCTGTCTTCCTCTGTCTTTGAGTCTAACTTACAAATGTTGGGTGTTAACATAAAACTAAATGGCTGCCACAAACTATCTTGTTTTGAATTGTTCTTAAGTACAAGATCATACATCATCACAGAGGTGTAACTAGCATGTGCAATTGCCCAGGCCTGACCACAGCCTGTCCATCAACCTCAGAGCCACAATGGATTGGTTCTAAAACACAGGGGGCAAGGCTCCTTTTGCTGGAGAAGAAGGAGAAAGCTTCTAGAACTTCCTCACAGGAGCCATCTTTGTGGTTTCTTGGTCCCATCCCCCACCACCAAAAACCGCACTGAGCAAAACCAGGACAGTGGGAACAGGAAGAAGGAGGGAAAATGGTAAAAGAGAAATTGACACGGACAGTCCTCCCACAGGGATATAAAGAGTTACCAGTTTTGTTTGGGCAAGCCTTGCAGAAAATATTAAGAGAGTTTACTCCACCCTCAGGTGTTAGGTTGTTGCAGTATGTGGATGAGTTGCTTTTATCAGGGGAACAGGAAAAGGTAGTTGAAGAGGCTACTGTTAAATCTGCCTAATTTTCTTGCTAAAATGGGTCTTAGAGTGTCTAAAAAGAAGGCACCTTTGGTAGAGAAAAAAGGTTCAATATTTGGGAAACATTTTGACTGGAGGTTTACGGTGTATTGATCCAGAAAGAATGCAAGGAATTTTACAAGTACCATTACCCCAGACTAAAAAAGAATTACGGCAGTTTTTAGGGTTGGTGGGGTGCTGCAGAGCATGAATTGAGGATTTTTCTCATTTAGCCAGACCTTTATATGACTTTTTAACCCGATAGTCCTAATGTTGTGGTATGGACACCAGAAGGAGAGCAAAGCCTTAGAAAATTAAGACAAATTGATTAATGCCCCAGTCTTAGTTCTTCCAGACTCAGAAAAGGAATTTGAGCTACATGTAGATGTTAAACAGGGCCATGCTAAAAGAATTTTGGTATGAGAACACAGGGGCACATGGCGGCCTGTTGCTTATTTTTTGAAACCATTAGACCTGGTAGCCACAGACTGGCCGCATTGTCTGAAGCACTGTAGAGCCACAGCTTTGATGGTAACTGAGGCCTGAAAACTGACAGTAGGAAGATATCTAATTGTTAAAGTTTTGCATCATGTTAATGCTTTCTTGACTGAAAGAGCCTCTAAGTGGATGACCAGTGCTTGGTTATTACAGTATGAATCTTGTTTAATGGAACAGGAGGATTTAGAATTGAGTTGTGGGAAAGGGGGCCCTGAAGAGGGGGGCCAGGAAGAAACTGATGCCTTTATAACTTGGGTCAAAGTAACAAGATGCTTATATAGCTTGATTTATAAAATACTTATGTAACCTGAATTATAGCTTTTTAATACTTATGTAACCTGAATTATAACTTTTAATACTTATATAACCTGAATCATCACTTTCTATACAATGTAATAGCCAAATGTAGTTAACTAGTTACTTAATGCTTAAGTGAGCAAAAACTCGCCAGGTGGATAACCTTGAAAATAGACAAGTATAGCTAATTTGGAAACAGCAAGATGTACTAATAAGAAATTGGCAAATGTGAAGCCAATTAGCCACAAGATGAAGTATTTAGACCGGTTAGATCCAGAAAGCCCAAGGAACACCATAACTGCGCATGCTCCGAAGGAAAAGTTGAAAAGTTCAGATGCGAGGAAAACCTTGAGCCTTCATTGAAGAAGACCCCCAAGACCACCTAAATTGGGGAAGTGCAGCCGCAGTACAGAAAACTATTTATAACCATGAGGTAACTTTATGTAAATTAGTTCCAGACACGTATATGATGATGTTATGCTGACATAACAGTATTAAACAATATTTATTGTATAAATAAGCCACAACATTTGACAAGAGTGGGTGAGTTATGTGGAGAGATCCCCCTCACCTCCAGCACTGCAATAAATTAATACCTGCTCTATAGACACCGATCTATGGGGTTTTATTTCTAGCCTATCTTTTTGGGCATCACAACCCCTGACGGCAATCTTAAGTGGTAGATTTCCAGACCCAGGCTAGGGAAGATTTACGAGAAACTCCCTGGCCTGAGGGAGAAAATGTGTTTATTGATGTATCTTCAAGGGTGGTAGAAGGGAAGTGAGTGACAGGATACCCTATCATTAATGGAAAGGGAATTAAGAGGAAAGGGGGGAGGTTGCACGCCCAAGATGTCAGCTCAGACAGCAGAGCTGTATCGCTTTAGAGTCTGTGAATTATATCGGGACAAGATAGTGAATATTTTTACTGATTCTAAATATGCATATGGGGTGATACATTCATTTGGGAAATTATGGGAGAAAGAGGTTTATTAACTCAGGGAAAACATTAGCTTGAGAGCTTAATTTCTCGCCTATTGGAGGTGGTGAATTTACCAAACGGAGTGACAATAATACACATTAAGGGACACCAGGCAGGGTGCTCAGATGAGGCAATAGTTAACCAACTGGCTGATCAAGAGGCTCAGAAAGCTGCACTGTTGCCAAAAATCTCTACGATCCTCCCCTTGCTCCCAGTAGCCCCACTACTGCCAGAGAAACTGTCTTTTCCACCAGCGGAATTTGAGAAATTAAAAAGAGTGGAGCAGAGGAAAGAGGGGATAATTGGTTTACAAGGAATGGTAAGCAGGGGATACCAAAAGACCAAAATCTCTGGCCTTACAAATATTAAAACAACTCCATGAAGGGGTCATTTAGGCTCTCAAGGATTGGCAGAAGCCTTCCTCACAATGTACGCTGCTGTAGGTCTTTTTACTCTGACAAAAAGAGCTATTGAAAGTTGCTTGATTTGTGCTAAGCAAATAATGGAGTTAAAAAGAAAACTGCCAGGTGAGGGAAGCCTTGGGCTGTGAGTCCCTTCCAAAGATGCCAGGTGGATTTTACTGAAATGCCCGAGTTCAAGTTTAAATATCTTCTGGTAGTAGTATGTCAGTTAACAGGGTGGCCAGAAGCATTCCCAACTGTTTCAGCAACTACAGGATAGTTATAAGTATTTTTGGAACAAATAATTCCAAGATATGAGAGTGTGGAAGCAATAGACTCAGATAGAGGAACTCACTTCACAGGAAAGATCCTTCAAGGAGTTATGGCTGCCTTAGGAATACAATAGAACCTCCATACTGCCTGGCACCCACAGAGCTCAGGTTGGGTGAAAGAATAAATGGAGAAATAAAGAAACACATTTTGAAGTGTGATAAAACTAAGATGTGGTAGCTTTTGCCACTGGTTTGCGAGAATAAGGGCAGGCCAGGGATGATATCAATTATCTCCCTTTGATTGATGTTTGGAATTCCTTACCCTTGTAATTATCAGCCTATTGGGGGGGTGGGGGTGGAAATAAGTGATGTATATTTAAGACAATATGTGGCCAGAATACTGTCTCTTTGAAATTTTTTGACAGGAAGCTCACCTGGCACAGACCCGCCTTTGGACTTGCTGTTCACACATCCACACCAGGAACTGGGTCCTGAGTTAAGAAGTGGAAAGAAGCACTACTGGTGGCAAAATGGCGTGGACCTTTCCAAGTGTTACTGACCACAGAAACAGCTGTCAAGGCAGCTGAACATGGGTGGACCCATCACACTCAGGTCAAGGCCTCTAAAGCCCTGGAGATTTGGACATCTCAGCTAGAAGAGAAGGATGGGAGGCTGTGACTAACATTCTGCAGGAGCAGACCAGAGAAGTAGCCAGTGCATCGACATTGGGGGAAGCCCCATGTGCCTACCCACAGACGGTCTGCTGAAATAGTCTGTGTGAGCATCCCTCCTTTCGCATCTCACATTGGGAGCTAATCCTTGCTGTCATTGTTTTTTTTTATGTTAAGTTGTTTCTGTGCCTTCACTCACCACAAGTGGTGCAGAAGACAATGTGGTAATTAGATTACACCATTAGAATGTTTTTCTTAAAAATCTTACCTTTATATTGTCAGTTAGGTTCAGGCCAGAAGTGGGAGAATAGATTTTTACCCTAGGAGAGAAGTAGCAAAAACCTTTAATCTTAGCAATTGTTGGGTATGCGGAGGGCCAGGAGGATCTGAAGACTGGCCATGGGTGGCCAGCCCAGTCAAACCTAAAGGGTGGGGCAGCACCATAACAGGATGGGATTTTGGGAGAGGAAGGAAGGCATGGGGACTTCATTGTTCTGAAAGAGGCATAACATTTGTCCAAATAGAACAGGGGCATATATGTGGGAAAAAGTGTTTGTCACTGAACTTTATCTGTGGGTATATATTGTTGGACCCCCAACTGCCCTCCTTACAATTGTTCAAAATATCAAGGCAGATGGAATCAAACATATGTTAAGCTCACTAATGGTAGCTGGGTAAGGTGTTCCTACCATAATTACCTGTCTTGGGTTGATTTTATGATAACACTCTATTCCTATATTCCATCGGCTTGTATGCCCAAAATGTGTCTGTGCCTTTAAATGTGACCCGGAAGAAGGGGCAGGGACAGCTGGGAAGGCAGCACGGGCAGTTAAAAGCTGGGCTGCTGCTCACTCTGGCGTTGGGAGCTCAGCTGGGCAGACTCACCTTGCTGCATGCAGGGCAGTTACATTGTTGCTGCTTAGCTAGCTCGGGTTTGTTAGCTTGGGCAACAGCTTCCCTGGACTCATCCACCTTCAGGCTCCTGTATTTCTTCTGGAGCAATTCAGCAGGGCTTCAGTCCGAGAACTGGGAGGCAAGTGCCATCAGCCGGGGGCCAGCAGGGACAAGCCGCGGGCACCGCTCCATCTCGTCCTGGACTCTGGAGAAGCCAAGCTGGTGAGACAGAAAACACACTGCCCTATGTTTCATCCACTAGTGAGGACATACAGGTTCCACTGTTGCCTGAGGGCCACATGGACTTTTCTTTTGTTCTTTTTTTCCTGGGACAAGAGCCACGCCATCTTTTCTCCACACCACATGCCAAGCGGCTGTGGGTGGAGGGGGCGGTGTGCGTTCCTGGACTTTTAAATATCTAACAGTTACTCTTTTTCGGTTTTTAATCTGTGTCCTGTGGGCCCCTTGTTTTGTTAATAAACTATTTTTCTCTTCACATTTGCCCAAACATCTGCTTCATATTGTTGGGAAAAAAATTATCAAACTTTTTCACTTCAGAGGAAACATCTATCTTGTAACATTTCTCTCTGAAAATGTTGTCTCAAATTGAGACATTACCGAAGGGATTTTTAAGGCTGTAAAGCAGTGGGGAGGAACAAGTATTTGACCATTTATTTTTAAGCTGCCCCCGAGATAATTCCACAAGTAGGACACACATTGTCCCTGACTTACAGTGGAAGTGGCAACACCAGAATGGAACTCAAACCCTTTTTAATAAGTTCTGGTCCAGATCTAACAAAACAGATCTAGGATGTAACTGTAGGTGGAAACCTCATGTGGGTGCTTGGAAATGCAAATATTGTGATCCCTATGGTGGGGCAACTATTGTTGGAGGACTGTTAGGCCCAGGAAACAAGATGTATTTTGACCCACCAATCGATGATGAAAATTAGAAAGGCCCCTTTGCTAATGGAACATGGGCTTTGAAAGGGCATCATGGGATTTGTGGCCAACATGCTTATCGTAGGTTGCCTCCAAACTGGTCAGGGATACGTTATGTGGATATATTAGACCTTGTTTTTTTGCTACCACAAGTTCAGGAAATCAGTTAGGAATCGAAGTATATGATCTCTTTAGAGAAAAGTGGTCAATTGATGCATCCTTGGCTGGAGGGAGCGCCCAAAAATGGGGGAAAGATGAATAGCCACCAGAGCAAATCCTACAACACTATGGACCAGACACTTGGAATCCAAATGAACTAATATCAGGTGCCAGAGAACCCATTTATAATTTCGATCAGATAATTAGGTGAGTTAGTTTTGCATGGCCTGTTTTTTGCAGCAGGGGGGCCACAATGATGGCTTCTGTGAGAAGCTTTCACCATGTTCAGCAGAGCAAATCCTCGATGGCTCTGAACATGGACATGCTGCTGGCCAAGGCCATTAGAGATGTTGGTTACACCTCTGTGATACATATTTAAGAAGAAATCAAAAAAAAAAGACATAGTAGTTTTAGCCAGAGAAGAGGAGGAGGTGAGAATATGTGAGAACAACATGCAGACACCACGGTCAGTGGAGAAGGAGGGGCAGGAGGTGCTCTGGGTGCTGGAGCTGAGATTCCTCTGCAGGCCGTGGTGAAGACCATGGTGGAGCAGTGTGGTAGTTTTGCTTGGCCCAGTTTTTTAGCGGGGGGAGCACAAAAATAGTTCCTGTGCAAAGCTTCTGGAAGTCTTTACCATGCCCAGCAGAGCTCTGTCCCACCCCCCCTGCACTGTAGAGCCAATCTCTGATGGCTCTGAAGATGATGGTCATGTTGCTGGCCAAGCCTGGGCCAATTGGAGATGTTGGTTACATCTCTGTGATGAAAAATTTAAGATGAAATCAAAACAAAGTTCACACTGTAGCTGTCTTTAGCCAGAGAAGGAGGAGGAGGGTGAGGAGATGTGAGATATGGAGACACCAAGGTCAATGGAGAGTGAGGGAGAGGAGGTGCTCTGGGCACTGGAGCTGGGATTCCTTTGCACGCTGTGATGATGACATAGTGGAGCAGCAGGCTGTCCCCCTGCAGTCCATGGGGGTTTACGGGGGATGCCTGGAGGTGGCTGTGTTCCAGTGGGAGACCCACAGAGAGAGAGAGGCCTTAGAGGACTGACTGTAGCCCATGGGGGAAGAGGTAGCCACACGCTGGAGTGGGGGTGGAATGCCTGGAGAAAGCTGTGTTCCAGCAGGAGACCTAGAGAGAGAGAGAGGCCTTGCTCCCCAGATGGAACAGCCTGGCCTTGGAGGACTGCCCCCTCCCATGGACATCAGCACTTTTGAGACAACTGTCTGCCCGTGGGGAAGAAAGCAACACAGAAAAAGATTGATACGTTAAGCAAAAAAAAACAAAAAAAACAAAAAACCAAACCTACACCCTGTCTCCCCGCTGTGCGCAGGAAGGCAGGGAGGGGGTATGGAGGGGGGACAGAAACGGTGTCTTAAGAGTGCGTTTTTTTTTTCCTCCTCATTATCCTTCTCTACTCTTTAGTAATAAATTCATTTTGCAACTTAAGTTAAAGCCTGTTTTGACCTTAGAGCATTTTTTCTCCCAGTTCCTTATCTCAAATTCATGAATCCTTGTGTTAATGGTTGGTTTTTTCCTCTCCTCTGCTCAGCTGTGGTAGGGGAGAGTGAATGAGCAGCTGTCGTGGATGCCTGGCATTTGGCCAATGTACAAACTATGATAGCACCAAATGATGTGCAATGTCATCATTATGATATCTTAATATTACTAAATCTCATCATTAACAAAAAATAAGTACAGGCTCCAGTATGTAACATGAGAAGACAGAACACGAAACCACTCAAACTCCAACAGCATGCTCAGCCTATTGCAGTTTGTAAAGGCTGCTGAAAGTCTTCTTTCACAAAGATGGGAGCAGGCGACCCTTTCCCCACCTCCCCTCCAAACAGGTGTCATTTTGGTTCATCTCAAAAGCTGTTGCATACTTGTTTAGATGAACTAAACCTACCACCCTTTCAAATCCTGACACAGGAAATGGCATCACCAGGGCACATATGATGCAGTATTCTGGTGTAAACATGCTACAGAAGTAGGCAAGACTGTCAGATTATATTTTTAAGGGGTTTTACTTGGAGGGATTTTAAAAAGTAACTGTTTAGAACAGAAGCTGACATGTATTTTTTAACTTTTTTCCCCAGCACTTCAGACATGCATTTGACCCAAGGTGACTGCCAAGCCAGGAGCCATAAGGCTCACCCGTGCCCCAAACGCAAAGCCTGCCAGGAAGAAAACACTCAAGTCACACGATGACAGAAAGGGGAACCGGCACTTTTCTGAACAGCGCCCTCAGCGTGCTGCGGTTTCAGTATGCAAAGTCGACGCAGCTACACCAATGTTTCTTCTCCTTCCCTCGGGCACGGCTGCAGGTGGGGCGGTTCTAAATGAGATCGAGGAATCGCTGCAGGGTGCAAAAGAAAACAACGATTTACAGATTTATTTTTAAGCGCTCCTTTTAGACATGAAGGGCCCTCCTCTCGGTCCCCTCTCACAGTAC
>VKON01001702.1:0-45006 GCA_009741485.1 Malurus cyaneus samueli
ACCAATCCATGAATCGGTGTAAAGGTAGAGCTTTGGCCACTTTTCCCTCTCAGCAACGTCCAAGGCCAGCTGGATGGCTTTGAGTTCAGCAAACTGACTTGATCCACCTTCTCCTTCTGTGGCCTGTGCTACCTGTCGTGTAGGACTCCATACAGCTGCTTTCCACTTTCAGTTCATCCCGACAATGCGACAGGAACCATCAGTGAAGAGAGCGTAGCCCTTATCCTCTGCTGGCAGTTGGTTGTATAGTGGAGCTTCCTCAGCCCGGGTCACTTGTTCTTGTTCCTCTTCATCAACAAGACCAAAGTCCTCACCTTCAGGCCAATTTGTAATTATTTCCAGGATACCAGGGCGATTCAGGTTTCCTATACGGGCGCGCTGAGTAATGAGGGCGATCCATTTGCTCCAGGTAGCATCGGCGGCATGGTTGGGGTTAGAAGGGACCTTTTTGCTTTTGAACATCCACCCTAGTACTGCGTAGTCGGGGTGCCAAGAGGGTTGGGCTTCCGTGTCCCAATTCACTTAGTGACTGAAGCAGACAACTTGGACTCCCTACAATCGGCTGCCAAGTATCTCCTCTCTGTTTGTGGTGTTAGTGGTCCTCGACCCTCGGGTAGCTGTTCGGCTCCTAGAATCCTATGTGGTCCAGGCCTTCGATGTGTTCTCACCAGACGCCTTTTGCCAGAGGCTCCAGGAAAGACCATTGCTCCCAGCTTCAGAGTAGAGCACATTCTTCACCTCTGGTCCTGTCCTGACTGGGCCGAGAGCTACCGCATGAGTGATTTCCTGCTTGATCTGGTGAAGGCTTGCTGCATGTTCAGGGGGCCCAGTGGAAAAAATCATTCTTTCTTGCGGGTCACCCAAGTTGAGAGGCTCGGTTACGATTGTGGGCTTTGATATTCGTTTCGGTTGTTTTGTGTCATTCTCGCCAAAAAGGCCATATGTGCTACCCAGGGAAAGCTTGAGGATGTGTCTCCTTTTTGCCTGGGTCGTTTTACACTTGGAAACAAGTGATCTTATTGACCCTGACCTAACCTGTAGGTGATCTGACGTCCGTCCATCTTGCCATCGACTCCCCAGAGATACTGGGATCTCATCGAACGCATTAATTTCCCTTCTATTCACTTTTGCTTCCTGTTTTTATTAGCTATAAGCCTGTTGCTTTCTTCCCGGTAAGAATGCGCGATGTCTTCTGCCGCCCTGTTCTCAAATACTTTTACATGCGTGGCTTGATTCCCCCACACAATATGATTGTTTCTATTCTTGATGACTGAAGATGTTCCGGAGGCCTCAACCCTCTTTTACCAGCGCAAGCCTTGGATCAAGATTTTCCGCATATGGGCAGGACATGGCTGGGGCTAGTAGCTTTCCCCACCCTCTGGTGGGGATTCAGCCGGTTCCAGGTCTGTACTGCACACCCTCCAGGTGATAAGCAAACTGAGGCCTTGCCAGTTATCTGCTGCCAGGAGGAATGGGAGGAGAGAACCGCAATGTGTTGTGCTAGAGTGTCAAGATGTGTGGTTCGTAACCACTTGTCGCTGGCTTTGGACTCCAGCTTGTACTGGAGCTACAGCATGTCTGGCATGGCAGTGCTCAGTGGTGGAGTCACTTCTTTTACGCCACGATAGTCCACAGTCAATTCTCCATTCTGCCTTTCAGATTTGCGTTACGGGCCCAGACGGAGTCTGTTGGTTTTAAGGTGTGTGAGTTGGACGGCTTGCTGACCGGACCCCTTTGGCTCTTCCAGCTTCTCGGATCATCTTAGTGAAAGAGGAATTTATTCTTAGCATCTCTGTTCGTTCTGTACTGCCGGCATTGCACTGTTGATGTTGCAACTAGAACATGCTGGTCGTCCACCTTGAGGAGTCCAACCACAGATGGATTTTCAGACAGCCCAGACAAGGTGTTTAATTGCTTGATGCATCTGTCTCTACAGCAGCTACTCCAAAAGCCCACTAGAATCCCTTTGGGTCTTTGAAATACCCACTTCGGGAGGGAATGTCTATTTCCCTCATATGTTGCGAGTGGGGGAGCCTCATGGTGTACCAGTTTTACTAATGGGATTTGTCTCCACTCCTTTTCCAGCGGCTCATCTCATCTTCTACCAGAGTCAGGTCTTGCGATCCTCCTGTCACCCCAGCAATAGAAACAGAATCTGTCCCGACATGTCTTGAAGGAAGGAGTGTGCACTGCGCGCCAGTGTCTACCAAAGCTTCATATTTCTGTGGCTCTGCTGTGCCAGGCCATGGATCCACACAGTCCAATAGATCTGATTGTCCCTTTCCTCCACCTGGCTGGAGGCAGGGCCCCTCTATTTCTGGTGATGGTACTCATTACTTGCTTCTAGTAAATATGAGCTGGAGGTCCCTTCAAGAGAATCAGAAGTAACATCATCCCTCCTATTCTGTCTCAGAATGGCCACTGGAAACTGGGTTGACATCTATTTTGAAGAATTTCCTGTGGTGGTTGCTCTTCCTCTCAAGTCACATCCCCATGCTGTTAGGGCAGAGGTGGGTTTTCCGTCCCACTTTCTCATGTTTTCCCCATGCTGTAGTAGGAAGTACCAGAGGTTTGCTCAGGGAGTATATTCTCTTTGGCTAGCTGGGGTACGTCTGCTCCTGGTGACAGTCCCTCTGGTCTGAATGGATGTGATTTGGAGAAGGCCTTCCCTAATCTCTTTCCTCAGCTGCTGATGGTTCTCCTCCATTTTGTTCTCCACTTTCTGTATGCGTTCTTACAGGCTTGTTTCCACAGCTGAAATCCTTGCATGTGTGGGGCCATGCACAGTATCTGCATATGCACGGAGCTTTTTTGCCACAGCAAGCACGGTCTCGTTCCCCTCATTGCATTTCATCATTGCTAAAGCAGAGGCATATTCTTGTGGCCCAAGTCGCACAAGTTTTAGCCACATCAGCGGTGTGCATTTTACCATGTCTGGGATCCTGATTGTTTGATCATTTTAGAAAATGATCTCCAACACTGACAGCTCTCTCAAGCATTTAATCCCCTGTTCTATGGTTTTCCACAAGGTCTGATGTATCTTGAGATCTTCTACACACATGTATTTTTCCCTCACACTTTTTAGGAGCCGGGCCCAGAGACTGAGAGTTTCAGACCCCCTTGCCATCCCTTGGTCAATAGCAGCATCACCTGACAAGGATCCCAACTGCATCGCTTCACCACCATCCAACATCATATTATCACCTGCGGTGTCCCAGACACGGACCAGCCAGCCCAATATAGATTGATTGGGCAGTCTTCTGTAATCTACCCTTAAGCAACGAATGTTTTCCGGGGTCAGACACTCAACAATAACTACCGGTTAAGATTCCCCTGCTACCTGTGAGGTTATTGGCTGCCCATCATCATCCACTGGGTGAGTGGATTTGGTTTTGTGTTTCTTCCTCTGGATAGGGGCAACTGCTACTGGCTTAGACTCGCTGTCTGGTTTAACTGCAGCTTGAGTGACTGGTGTGTCTGCTGACTTGTCCTCCAGCCCCTCTGTCTCTATCTCCTGCCCTACCGTATTAAGCAGTGTGTGATAAGCATTAGCCAGGGCCCAGCATATTGCAATGAGCTTCTTTTCCTTACAGTTCTCATTGCATTTCTCTTTCAGGTATTTCCCCACCTCAGCTGGGTTCTGATTTTTTTCAGGCAGGGATTTAAAAGCTATTGGTTCAGAGGATTCCTTCAGTATTTGGCCTATATATTCCCATATCCCACACCACTCAGATTTTTCCACACATTGGGAAGGTGTCTGGGTAGCCCCTCTGGAAAACTCAGCTCTCATTCTAGACATGCTGTAGATGGTATAGAGCATTCCTACCAGATGGAACATCAGGAAAGTAGCATCTTTAACATCGAGGGGGAACTGAACATCCTCATAAGGTGGAAACAGGATCCCAGACTAGGACGGAGAAACAAAATAGCATACCACTTTTTAAAAACTCCCAGTACCTCTCCTAAACTTTTATTTATAGCCTATCTTAAATCAGCGACTCTGCCGATAGAGATTTTTATTGGTATAACAAATCATGAATTTCGTGAGATCTCTTTATCTGTTTTAAATTTCCATAGTTAAGGGACAAATTGTCGGTAGTAATAAGGGAATATCGCTCATGAATAGAGCCTAGAAGACCCAGAATGAAAAAAAATTACTCGGTTCAAGTAGTCATTGAGTGACTTCTAATGGTTGAACAATTCCAAAGCATTTAAAAACACAAATAACATATTAATAGCAGGAATTTTTCTTCTTATTCTCACTTGTCTTACTTGCCCCACACTTTGGGCGCCAAATTCTGTCTCCGTTTGGAGATAATGTTTTCAGAGGAAAATAAATTTGATAATTTTCCTACCACGAGGAATAGATGCTGGGCAAAAAAAGTGAAGAGAAAAAAATAGTAATTTATTATTAAAATGTTGATTTATTTATGCATACAACAACAAATAACAACATTAGTGTCCCACAGGATTACGGATAACAGGAAGTAACAGTCCCAGTGGGGAACAATTTAGTATTACAGATAAAAAGTTCACACCTTTCAGTAATATTCAAAACTTTAGGAAAAGGATACTCGTCCCTCGCATTAGCCAAAAGTCTCTCTTGGCGACTCCTGCCCTGCGGCGAAATGAATACAACAAGGTGATTAAAAAAACCCATCTGGGTGCAAGGTTCATAGTAACTATGTGGTCAAACGGGAAAATAAAAACAATTCCGGAATAAAAAGAACATTTTTTAACTATTAATCTACTTTTTAGTTCTCATTGCATTCACCAGTGAATGAATCTATAGAGAAGAGGCCCTCTCGAGCGTTTTGGCCTCCGCTAGTGATCCCCGGTCCACCCCGATTAATCCGTACGGGGATGGAGCCGTGAGCCCCTGCGTCGGACGAGGGAGAACCGCTGATGTTAATGCTGAAAGCAGGGAAACAGCAGTGGGTGATGTTTTGAGATAATTGAAAAGCCGCCGATTCCACAAACTGAGCCAGCAGAAACTGCGATAATGTAACTCTGTTCCACGTAGCAAAAACGAGAAAACCGAGAGCCAGAGAGAAGCGCAGCTCGAGCACACCGACCCCGCGCCAGCACTGGCAGTTAAAAAACTGTCCTCTGTGGATTCCCAGCAGCCCCTGCTTCTTCCTTCCAGGTTGCATTTAAAGAGATAAACATTTTTGAGCATATGTGCCAACGGAGAAGGAATACAAAACAAAACTAGCATCAAATATCAACCCAAGATCTACGCTATCAACTGCCTTAAGATTTTGCACAGACCCTGAACACCAATGGAAGAGGTAAAAAGAGAAGTTAGAGTCTGTCTAGATGTTTAGAGTGAAAGCTTTGAATTCAGTGATAAGGTCGTAGGAACATCCGTCCTCTGGCTAGCGCAAAGGAGACATCAAATCAAGAAAAGATCCCCAAAAACATCTTGAGACAAACTGATCTCTCATATGGACTCAGTCCTAAAATGCATGTTAATAATCCATCAAAATACCCCTGCTCCCACGCGTGACACAATATGGACAGATTTCAACTCCCTCCCATCTGCTAAAATGACAGAACAAGAGGTCAAACACGGCGGACTCCTCACAACCACAAACACAAGAACTGCATGTACTCTAAAAAACCAAATCCATACTAAACAATTCCTAGAAAAGTTCAGATATCCAGTTTAAATTATGATTTGTAAATAAGGACTATTTGTAATCTTTATGGAATTAGAAATATATGCTTTAGTATTTAAAGAGGTTTCTGTCAATAGCAGGTGCGCTTTTCTCCAATTTGCCAAGCCCCTGGTGCCATTTCCTTTTGCTTGATTCTATATCTTATTATCATTTTAAACTGTTACATTTTAACAAAAGAGCAAACCTCGTTTTTCAAAGAACTGTAGCTCTGGTGTTTCTTTGGCGTCTTCTGCCGCTCGCAGCGTCCAACGCTGATGGATCCCAGGAACAGCTTCCTCCTCTGAGGTGGCCTCTCCCGGGACTGAGAACCCCGGTCCAGCGGAGCCCCTGAGAGCCCTCGGGGCCGTTCTGATGTCACAGAGGGCTCCGGGCACCGCGCTGGCCCGGGTCACAAACTCGGTAGCGCGCGCCGATTTGAAACAGAGCTCTGTGCCCGATTACACAGGTTGGGAAGCTGACTTGTGAGCTCACTCTGGGCGCGACAGGAGCACTAGCTGCGTGATTTCGTGGGGATTAAGTGGGCCATTTGAGCAGTCGCTGCGCCGCCATTCGGGATTTGTAGCGCGCGTGAGCGCGGAGCCCCGGTTTTCTTAGGGGATATTGTTGGGCACCTGGAACATGTGCTCTTGGGAGTTAGCCCTCCGTGTTTGTAAGAGAGGATGCATAATGGATTATCCCCTCACATCACAGGCGGGGTCGGTGGCAATTCCTCGCACTGCTGATACCCATAAATTATGAGGGACGATTTCTGGTATTTGGAGAGAAACATGCGAGAATTTCCGCCATAATGCTGAGTGATCCTTGGCAAGTTAGTCGCGAAGAAGGGATATTATTAACTGAATCTGTCGAGAAATAGTCTGTGGTAAATGGAATATGTTCCTCTCTGTTGATTTATCCATATTACATATTTTGGTTTAAGTTTTTTTTTTTCCCAGTTTCTAAGTAATTTTCCCATCCCACCAAAGATCCCCCACCCCTGGAGACGCCTCCCAAGGGAACTTATTTGGTGTTCTTGTCAGGACTGACCCCGTCTTAATGGTGTTTTCCAGCCCTCCGAAGCCCACGGAGGGAGGGGGAATGGAAGGAGGGAAGGGATTGTGTTAAGGGATAGGTAAGGGTAGAGTAATGGGTAAATATCGCGACATGGGTAAAGAGTGATATTTAGTTTGGATATGGGAAGATTAGTGTGATGGAAGGGATTATAATTAAATATATTACCCTGAAAAATTGGGTGGAGATAAATCATGAGATATTATTCAAAGGGGGGGGAAATATAAAAAAGAAAGTGGTGTGTAAAGGTGAATGTTGTTGTAAGGGAAGGAAGGAGGAAAGTGTGAATGGGGCTAAGGTGATAGGGTAAGTTGAAGGGGATGGGAAATGGAAGGGGGGAATATAGGTGAAGGGGAAGGGAAGGTGTTTTATATATTAGGTATGTGAGAAAGGATATTAGGGGTAATGGAGAGGAGGGAAGGGAAGACTATACCCACAGTGCATATCATTCTTCTTTGCGTCTCTGTTTGCTTCTTCTTTTCACTGTGGGGTCAGTGCCAGCTGGGCACAGTTGACCCCAGGCTGGGGTGTCCACCTTGAAGGTTTGGGATTTCACCCTGGGGGATTGGATTTCTGCGCTTCCCTCCAGTGTATCCGACACTCCCCGAAGTGAGGTCCCTTTTATTCTTTTACTTTATTCGGTATCCTAGAATTTAATCCCCCGCCGCCAGGCGCTCTGAGAAGATCTCACCGATGGATGCTCTATCTCTTGGATTTTCTGTTCCTCTCAGTATTGATAATGGGATAACTCAATCTCCTCAGCGGGGCATTCTGTCCTCCTCTACGCTAGTTCTCCCACCTTACAAGTATTACTTTGTTCCTGTGCCTCGTCCCCCATTTGTGGTGATAACATCTTATCGGCTCTCTCGCCACTTTTATTACTCTCGAGGTAATCCTTATTGAATAATTCGACTGTTATTGGTGTGTCTATATCCCGCCTTTTTCTCTCAATTTGTTGTTGGTCGTTTTTAATTCAAATGCTCGATCTTTTGTAATATTAATTTCGTCAAAAGGAAATTTAGTCACTCGAGTATAGGGGCAATTCTCTTCTCATTTCCTTAATATAATATCTCCCAGCCCCAAAATCAGGAGAACTCCCCCAAAAAGGAGGTGGGGACGCCACAACGCCCCCCCAGCACAAGGTCCGGGGAGGGGGGGAAAATGAAGGAAACCAGGGCAAAAGGAGGAAAAAAGGGAAAACTGTGGGAAAGGGGGTAAAAAATGAGAAAAAAAGCAGGAAATGGGAAAAAAGAAAGGAAAAAAAGAGTAAGAAAGGGAGAAAATGAGTCGAGATACTGCCCCAAGAAAAAAAAGGAAATTAAAAGAATGGAAAATAAGTGGTTTGGGTAATGTAAGCCATATTTACTATTTGAAGTGAGAAAATTATGGATAGGGGCGGCTGAAACATATTAACGAGGTAGAGAAAAAAGTACTAACTGAACGGTTAAAAATAACAGGGAAGGATGGGCAGGAAATAAGTGGGTAAAGAGCCAATGACAGATCCAGGAATTCTTTGGGATCATTAACGCTGATTCTTTGGGATGGGTGGAATCTCAGGGTTCTCCCTGGTCGGGCAGGACCGGGATCTGACCCCGGATTTCCTCCTTTTGTGTATGGTCAAACGCCGAAAAGATGTTGTTTTCCACCTGTGGATTTATGTGGGCGATCCCAAATCCGTCCACTACGGATCGGCCACCAGTTCGAGTTCATATGATTTGAGTTCGCTAATGGATTGAATTTGGTTGGTGTGTGTCATGGAATTTTCCCCACTGCTGGTTGGAATTGGGGGTCCCTGTGCCAGCTCGTCCTTGGATGTCTCGGCTCCTTTAGGGGACTCTAAGAGCTTGGCAATATTGCATTGCCTGAGGAACAATTCTACGGGAAGGGGATATTCCTTTTCCGCGTTCATCCTTTTTTATTCCCATCCATCCCCGGCTCCTCTGGCGCCGGGTATACCTTGGAATTCCCGCTGTCCCCGGTTGCTTCTGCCGCTGGATTCCCGTTTCTGTGTGGGTATTTTGGCCTGGTGGATGATCCTCTCCCAAGAATTCCCGTTTGTGGTGGGCTTGGGAGAGAAGCCGGCCAGGGCTCGCGTTATTATTACGGTTGGAGAAATCTTGATGTCAGAGCTGGGGTGGGGAGTTGCGGTGGGAATAATCAGGGAAAGGACATTGTGGTTTTTATTTCTTAAAATTTATGGGTTAGATCTTGTTTGGATCTTGGGAAGGGATTCCCAACCAGGCTGGAATTCCCAGGGAAAGCTGGGCTTTGCCCCTGGATCCCCTGGAGTGTTCCGAGGATGAATTTGGTTATCACCATGCCAATCATTGGAGTTGTGTGGGTATTGTGATTATGGGATAGTTGAATCGAAGGTTGAGAATCCCATTAGAGTACTGTCTCTGTGATTTGTGTGATTGGATATAGAGGACGCTCCGAATTCCGAATCCCGAGGGGATTTTGAATGGAAGTCGGGGAGAAGAAAAGTGAACAGTGAAGACCTGCTTGGAATTTGCTCCGGGATGGATTGACAATTGATGACTAAGGCCCTGAATCCCCCAAAAATTCCTTTCCCAGGGAGGAGTCGGGGGTTTGGGTGATGGATTCTTTGAGTTCTGGGTGTGACTTGTGAGAGCTGGGGAAAATGATGTGTGGACCGGGGAATTCCCTCAGGATAAGGGTGGGATTCTTTGTGTTTTATGGAGGTACCAATTGAGGTGTGAAGTGAGAGTGTGCCTCTTGCTTCTGGGCTGTTGTAATTTTCCGGAAATTTGGAGAATATCTTGGTGATGGGCGTGTCGCATGAGATCAATCTCTGTGGTTTATGTAGTCTCTCTCAAGGGAAAAGGCGAGAGGCCCTGGGTTAGGGGGAGGTGTCCCTGCCCGTGTGGGAATGGCCTGTTTTTGGGCAGGAACTGGACGCGAATGATCCTCGAGTCCCCTCCCCACAAAACCATTCCAGGATTCAATGATTGCCGGGATCATCCTACCAGGAATGTCACTCTGAATCCTCCCGTTCCTGGAAAAGCAGCGGCTCCTGGAGAGGCCGTGAGCCGGGGGTGGCCCATTGTCCTTAAAATCCGGGAATTGTTGAGGCTGGAAAAGCCCTGGAAGCCGTGGAGTCCAATCATTCCCAGCCAAGGCCACCCCAGATCCACATCCCCCCAAATTCACCGCATTTCCATCCTCCACAATGGGGATTCATTTCCAGCAGGAATTGTTCCCAAATCCAACCTGACCCCCAGATTGCAACACCCAGGGTCCAAATTCCAGGCAAGCCCGTGCAGCCCTGCCTTTGAGGCTTTCCATAAAAACACTGGTAACAAGGATTACTGAAGATCTTCGAGCATCAGAAAGCCTTGGGAAGAGGAATCCTCAGCATTGTCCCGTCTGGAAAGGTTTGGGTAGGAGAGACCTTTAAATCCATTCCATGGGCTGGGACGCCTTCCCTGATCCCTTATCCCAGCCTGGGACACTTCCCAGGATCCAGGGGCAGCCACAGCATGCCAGGGAGGATCGGAGGATTTGGGATTTGCTTCCAGGTCTGATCCAGCTCCTCCTCCCTGGTGTCGGGAGTTCAGGTTTCTCCTTTTGTTTCCTTTCTGGGGAATTTTTTTCCCATTTTGTTGCTGGATACATTGATGGCCAAGTGGTTTTTTGATGGCTGAGTGAGAAAGACAAAAGAATTTGCCAGGCCCTGGGGTGGAGGAAGTTCCTCCTTGTGTTGGTTTTGCTTGGCCCAGTTTTTGGAAGCGGGGGGACCAAAAAGATGGCTCCTGTGAGAAGCTTCTGGAAGGTTCCACCATGTCCAGCAGAGCTGATTGCTGTTGGCTCTGAGGATGATGGACATGCACTGACCAACCGGACCAATTGGAGATGGGGTTACCTCTGTGAAAACATATTAAGAAGAAATCAAAACAAAGGGAGCACTCAGTAGTTTTGCCAGTGGAAGGCTGAGAAATATGTGAGGGGACACCAATACAGTGCGAGGAGGGGGAGAGCTGCTCCAGGCGCCGGAGCTGGGATTCCTTTGCAGGCCGTGGTGACACCATGGTGAGCAGGCTGTCCCCTGCAGCTCCATGTGACCATGTGGAGAGCAGGGCTGTCCCTGCAGCCCATGGTGACCATGGTGGAGCAGGCTGTCCCCCTGCAGCCCATGGTGACCATGGTGAGCCGGCTGTCCCCCTGGCCATGGTGACATGTGGAGCAGCTTCCCCTGAGCCCATGGGTGACCTGGTGAGCAGGCTGTCCCCTGCAGCCCATGGGGTCCACAGAGGTGCAGAGATCCACCCACAGCCCGTGGAGGAGGGAGGTCCCCACGCCGGAGCGGCGGACGCCAGAAGGGGCTGTGTCCAGCAGGAGACCCAGGAGAGAAGGCCTTGCTCCCAGATGGAACAGCCTGGCCTTGGACTGCACCCAGTGGACGAGGGACCCCACGGTGCAGCAGTTTTGGGATGACTGTCTGCCCGTGGGGGGACTCACATGCAGCAGATGTGTGTGGCTGCTGCTCGTGAGAGTGGAACCACACGGAGAGGTTCACGAGAACTGTTCCCGTGGGAGGGACCCCAGGCAACGCAAGGGAAGGACTCCTCTCCCTCAGCACCGCAGTGATCCGGTGATGAACTGCCAACCCCACACCCTGAACTGACCAACCCACACCCCGAACTGACCAACCCACACCCTGAACTGACCAACCCACACCCTGAACTGACCAACCCCACACCCTGTTCACCCCCCGCTGCTTTGTACTGTAGTGGGAAGGGGGGAGGGAGTGGGGAGAAGATCGTGTCTTTGAGGGTTGTATTTTATTTCTCATTCTCCTCCTCTGACTTTGTTTTAGGAATTAAATCACTTCATAATTTAAGTGTGCCTGTTCTGTCCATCAGTGTTTCCTCCCCGTCCTATCTCAACCATGAAACCCTCTTGTAATTTTTTTTATTTCCTCTTCGCTCTTCTCCCCAGTTGGTGAGGGTGAGACGCTGAGATGTTTGGTGGCCTGCTTTTGGCCAGCTTCTAAACCACAACACTGTTCGAGACAGAATGTTCACTTCTACCGGAGGTTTGGTCCAACAGTCAGGAATCACTCGATAGAAAGAGCAGTAAAAGAATGGCAGAAAGAAGAAATTCTTCTGTATGGATGGTTTCATGGCTGCCCGTTGGAGCTGCTGCGGAAATACATTGGTTCATCACTGCAATCACTGCAGCTGTGACTTCGTGTGTGTGATTCCATGTAACTGCTGTAACACTTCTGCTGGGAAAGAGAATTAGACTTGTCGAACAACACGTCCCAGAATGAAGGAATTGGATAACATAGAGAACAGACTAATAGGGCATGTTTAAAAAGAAATGAAATCATAAGCTCTGAAATGACTGACACACTTATTGAAGATCCAAAGCCAATCCTTTATGCCAAATACCTTAAATCTCAGCTCTTATAAAGAACGTTCTGAAGTGTGTTCATCTGTAGCTGAAGGGACCCATTGAAGTACAAAGGCCTAAGAACCCGAGCAAAGTGCCTCCAGATGAATCTTCCAACCAAATGTTATATTTGTATGTCCTCATTAATGGAGCATTAATAGCAATATGATCTATTTGCCTGTTCATTGCTTATAATGCTGTTACTTTCGTATTAGAAACTACACAGGCCACATCTGCCTTGTTTGGGGTGATAGGATCAAAATCAACTCCCTGGTTGCCTCCCAACCCTGCCTTTGGAAACCAATAGCGAGAAATGAAACAGATGTTCTCAACCCTGAAGTGCTGTCAGTTTTTATTGACCCCTTCACAGCTGCCCCCCACAGCATTCTCTTTTCTCGCTCTTTTGAGGTTCTTCACTGCGTCCAGTCCTACCCCAAGAACAGCGAGACAATGATCCTACTACAATCAAACCCTTAACCCTACAGAAGTGTCCCTATTAAACTCTGCTCTTCTCCAGCCTCTGGAGCCACCATTCAACTAATCTCCCGTTGTCACAGAGCTCACGAGAATGAGCAATCCCTCCTACCTATGTCTCTGAGTTTCTACTGCACTGCCCCCCAAGCCATGGAATCCTGAGCAGCCCCTTTTTCTACAGCCCACGGGGTTTATGGATCAACTTACTTTCCGCACTCCAACGCCTCCACGCTCCTTGCCCAACATTTCCTTGGCCCTGTGGGGGGCCCCTTGGGCACTGATGCAAGATTCACTTGGCACCTGTACCGATCTACGCTGGAGTTTGTAACGAAGCCGTAAGGTTCTTTGAATCTCAGTGCAAAGAAAACAAGAGCGCAAATTATATGCTATAATCAGCAGGACCACAACGTTATTGGGTATGCCGAAGAAGAGTGAGAGGAGAGAAAACAGAAGAAAAAGAGAAGAAAGATGAGAGGAGAGATGCGAGACAGAGAAGATGAGAGAGAGAAGTCGTGTATAGCTGACCAAGCTGAGAGAGCTTCCAAGTCCACGAGTTCGTCTCCAAGTACCCAGTTGATAGGCAGAGAGTCTCAAAGGTGGTCTCTCGGGGAACTTTTTATAGTCCGTTTCAAGCCAGCGAATGCATGCAGGCCAGGAGGGGGGCATCTGATTGGTGGCACGTAGAAATGGCTCAGACCTTCCCACAAGAGCCCAGAGTGTGCCAGTAGCGTGACATGGTGACCTTATGCACATTTTTGGGGGCAGTGAAAAGATAAGGGGCGTTCTTCATAAAAGGCGCAGTGATGCATGTGGGACTCGCTTCCGAAAAGCTGTCTGGGACCCCCTTCAACAAGAAAAAGTTCCTCGCCCCCGTGTTCTGTTTCTCCACCAAGGTCCCTTTTTGGGGTACAGACGATAATCATTGAACAGTTCACGGATTTAGCACGTGCTCTTATACAACACCCCTTGTCTCACAGATTGTCGTTATAGACACTCCAGCACGATCCACAGGCATACGGAGGTGAAGCTTCATGACTCGTCAAAGCCGGCACATAACCCGAAAAGACATAAGACATGGAAGAAGAGAAAAAGAAGAAAGAAAAGAGGAAAAAATAAATAAAATATAACAACATTAAATCTGATTAAGCTTGTGAAGCAACAATTCTAGCAGATATTATCAATCAAAAAATAATCTAAATAAGCAACAATTGTTTACCAACAAGACAAAAGTAAATAAAAATTGAGTGTAGGGGATAGTATGGAATGAATCTATTGATCTTCTGTACAAAGCGTGAGACGGCCATCAAAGAAGATGATGGGACTCGAATCAGATCTACCATGCGTCGTTCATTTAGAAATCAAATTCGGTAATCGTCCACAATTCTCCAGTATGAATATAAATGCTGACAAACAAGCCTGAATAGAACAAAAGGAAGACAACGGTGTGAACAGAATGTTCAGACACTCTGGCGGTTGCGACCAGCCAACAAGGTTCCAAGCAGACCATATGTATTGCGCACCTTTCTTCTCTTTCAGAACAGATGTATTTCTTTCACTATGTGAAATGTTAGGCAAGCGTTTGCACATCCGCTCTGTGATATTTATTATTTTTTCTAGTTAATTTGATTCAAGCCTGTAAGCATCAAATTGCTTCACCAGTGAGATTCATTCCAATGGGTGCATAATTTGGTTTATCAGCGAATAGTTTGGATTGCAGGAGTGATAAAAAATAACTGGGGCTGAATAAGAAAAATCGCATCCTTTGATTTTAGTGAAATTACAAACACAAAAATTTAATGATTTTTATGCACACTAATGCTCTCTAAATAGATTTTTCACAGGCAGTACTAAACATTACGCAACATCTGCCTATACTATACACACTTTTAGTTCTTCTTAGGAGATATTTTCAAAGTGACCGATATTTGACAGATCTAAACAAATATCTTGAGCTTCAATGTGTTGCTGCCCTCAACAGATAAACCCTTGTTGTTCACCACAATACAAGCTTCTAATAACTGTTTGCCATTCCTTATCAATTGACGGGCCCATTGCTTATTCAAAAAGATAAGACAGTTTACCAATTAGTCCCAAATGATAGGAATATTGAATAGATTGAAGCATTACATATGGTCAGCACGAAAGCTTTAGCTACATTTAAGTTGTAAGTGAAGTTTACCAAATTCCACCACGATTGATATTCTTTTTCAAATTCAGTGGCATGATCCAAATATTTTCCGAATTTCAGTAGGAAAAGTACCTTCTCGCCTCATTGGCTTGAAGTGCAACTAAGAGCAAAGAGATGTTATTGCGCAGCATTAGTGTATTTGTCTTTTGTGTTACCTTTTCCAATCTCGCAGTATGTTTGATGGCAAGCCACTGGTGGTGCCTAGGCACATAGGGAAGCCATTATTCATTAAATTCTGAATCATGCATTCAAGATTCCCATCTTCTTTTCACACCACTGTTTTCTCTTTGTTACTTTTCTTAAAGTGTTTCACTATCGTAACAGGTGTCCCCCTCAAAAGAGGTTTTCAGGAAGTGAACAAGCTGCTGAATTTCGAGACATGTCATATTAACAAATTTGACTTGTTTGAGAGACCATACGGATTAAGCAATATTGTGTTGCCAATTCGCTTACTGTATTGTCAATCCAAAATTTCAGGCTAGCATAACCGGAGTTGGGGAGTAGATTACAACATCAAGTTGTTTCTCCCCACGGTTTTGTTTGTTTTAGTTAACACATGATTTATGGAATATTACACAGCAGTAAATTAGCTAACAATCTGATTTTCATTTTACGAAAATGAAAAATGGTCCACGAAGGTCAATGATAACTGGTCAATTAGTATCTATGTGTAGTCCCTCGGAGTTCTCCTGCTGAAAGTAAGCACAACAGATCTGCCGCAAGAGCAGAAAAGGTAAACACAGCAAAAACTGGTAATATGCAACAAAAAAGTGATCTGTGCCTCAGATGGAAAAGCTCCAAGCTTCACAAGCTTGGACACTCTCCCCCCCTCTGATAAATGTCCCCGTAGGAGTGTGAGGGAGCAGCTTTGCCTCTCTACCCTTTACCTCTGCCTGGCCAGAGGCATCGGAACAGGTTTGCGATATTTAGGGAGAAGCGGGGCCACTTCAACTGAGACAGGTTGTCTTGGCCGTCGTCCAACTACCTGCTAGCCAGCTCCTTGTTAATGAAAAGATACAAATAATTTCGATTTGAGCATACCACTTTCTAACTGGGTCTCTGGCCACTCGTCAGGTGGGAGTCCGGTAGAACTGCCCGATAAACTCGAGAAGAGCCTCTCAAGACTATTGCTGGCTTTCGTGGGATCTTTTCCACAGCATGAGAGCAAAGCCAACCAAAACAATGCCTTTTCCCAGGCATAGTATCTTTTTCAGCATCTCTGAAACCAAGGGAGTAAAAACCAACAGGCACATCGACACCTCAGACCCTGCTGCGTGTGCTATGACAGTTCTGAGGCGGCAAATCCCCATTCCATGAAAGGGATCTCTAGGAGGAATAGGGCTCAGGGCTTGGTGACAGTTTGCTTCAAACAATAATTGCAGTGCTTTCATCTTACTTTTCTGTGAATGCTTTTGACTTTTCTGGAGATTGAATTAAGGCTTTCTAAGTGGGAGTGATGTCCCATTGGACATCTCCCACCCGCTTCTACTCCCCTCTCCACAAGGAGATCATGAGCAGAGGTGGGGGAGTGTTGGTAGATTGGGGGATTTGTCTAACTGACTGTAAAAGTAAGTGTTATTAGTTCCGCTAGGTTTGGGACTGTGCTTGTAGAACCGGTTGATAGTTTGTTTGGCAGCCAGGGCAAGGGGTATTGTTTTAGGGAAGGTGCGGTTTGGAGTAACATGTTGCTAAATGGAGAAGTGCCAGAAGACCACAGAGAACCTTCTGAGTCTTCCGACGTTCAGGGGTCTATGCAGCCTTTCTATAGGCTGCAACTCCAATTGTTTTCTGAAGGAGATTACTGTAGCTTTGAGCGACTCTGGGAGTCTCGAATTAATGGGGTACAGGAATTGGATTTGGTCTCTCTAGTGAGTGACACTCGGAAGGTAGGAGGACAGCAGTTTCCCCACAGTTTTTACTAGTATTAACTCTTTCTGGGGTTAATTGTCCTTTTTTCTCCCTCTGTATTTGTGGTAAGTCCACATCTTTGATGTCTTAAGATGTTCGCTCTCAAGCAGCTTGTAACAGTGAACTTGATCTTTTCGTTATCCAATTGTCTCTGCAAAGATTGAACATGATTTCTTTCTTCATTTAATTGCTTGCAAATTTCAACTAGATTTGGAGAGACCTATATTGCTTCTCTCTGCTAAACCGCTTAGGCATGATCTATAGCTTGAAGCTGAAGTCATGTTTACTGAAGCAATTAAAAAAACTTAGGAGGAAAATTCTAGATGTTAACCCTATATAGACAGAATAGAGATATATATCCGTCAGTTCCCAAATTGGTAAAAAATCTACTGCCAGCAAACAGAAAACTGTCACTTGCAAACTCAGCACCCAGCAGATTAAGGGTGCGGTTTTACACGAGTAAAAAAAAACAACCTGAATCGTCAAACAAAAAGCCAAAAACCACGGACAATAGCCAAGTCAAAAATTACCTGAGTAGTCAAACAAGAATTACAAATTCACAGTCAAAAAACTCAACAGCAATGAATCCTGAGGCAATAATAATTCAACAACACAATACAGAAAATCCAAAATTCAGCAATAATAACTTCAACAACAGCAAACTCAGAAATCAAAAATTCAACATCTCAAGTCAGTAATAACTTCAACAACAGCAAAATCATAAGTCAAGAAAAAAAAAGTTCAAAATATACGAGCCACAAATCCTATAGCCAAGATCAGAATCCATAGCCAAGTCAAAAATTGCCAAGGAGTCAAACAAAAGGTTATAAATTCAACTTGTTATGTGATGTGTGTGGTGGAAAATCTTGTGAAGACAAAAGGTTATACTTGAGCTTTTTGCACACAGAGATTTTTTTTGCGAAAATTCTGAAGAGAGAGATAACTCTCGTAGAGTATAGGTTTTCACCTGATTATGCAGTCAGTGGCCCTTGTACAGACTACAAAAATCCTGTAAAAACCCCTTTTTTGTCAGAATTGCTGAGTCCGTGACGCCATTTTATGTCACGATCCGCTGGAGTTGAAGCGGAGATCGTGATAGGTTCTTTTGGAATCTCAGATGCAGAAAGAAACAAGAAGGCAAATGTATATGCTTTCAAATAATCAGAGACAATATTTTATTTTAATTTGCGATAGAGAGGGTGAGAGAGAGAGAAAGAGAGGGAAAGAAGAGAAAGAAGAAAGAGAGAGAAGAGACGAGAAGAGGAGAGAGAGAGAGTGAGTGGTCCATAGCTACCAGCTGTGAGGTCTCCAAGGTCCCACGATGGTCGTCAGTCATTGTAGGCGAGATCTCAAGGTGTCCTCAGGGGAGACTTTATAGTCTTTTTCAAAGCGAGTGGCTGCAGCCAGAGGGGGTTGCAAGTCTGAGTTGCCACGTAGATTGGCTCAGACTTCCCCCAAAGCAGTGCCATACGGTGAGCATGGTGACCTGATGCAGATTCTTGGGGCATGAAAAGAATAGGGGTGTCTTCAAACAGAAGCCAGTGATGCATGGTAGGACTCGCTGTCCCAGAAGCTGCGGCTCGGACCCCCTTCAACAGAAAAGTCCTCCCCCCCTGCTTTTCTCCACTCAGGTCCTTTTTGGGGTGTACATGATAATCGTGAGACAGTCCAGGGTCTTCCATATGGTCTCTTACAAGATGGGATTATAGAAGTAATTGATTCGGACAGAGGAACACATTTCATGTCCAAGATTGCTAGAAGCATATCTGAGGTACTTGGAATTGCTTGGGAATATCATACTCCCTGGCATCCCCAAAGTTCAGGAAGGGTGGAAAGAATGAACGGAGAAATAAAGAAACAACTTACCAAATTAATGCTGGAAACTAAAATGAGTTGGATTAAATACTTACCCTTAAGCATTGCTGAACATTAGAACCCAGCCTCGTGCGGACATAGGAATATCCCCTTATGAAATGTTATATGGAATGCCATTCGATCTGGAATGCGCAGACACCACCATAGCAGATATTCACTTGCAGTCCTCTATTACTCAATTGGCAATTCGGAGAAAAAAACTCCGCAAAAAGGGGATAGTAGTCTAATGGCCTCCTCTATGGTTACCCATACACTCATTTCGACCTGGAGATGAGGTAATTATAAAGTCCTGGAAGGAAACACCCTTGACCCCTCAGTGGGAAGGCCCATATGTTGTGTTACTTACCACAGAATCGTCGGTCTGGACAGCAGCGAGAGGCTGGACTCACGCAAGCCGAGTGAAGAGGTTCAACAGAGACCCCACGTGGAGGGTGGTAGAACAACCACAGGACTTAAAGATAAGACTTAAGAAATCATAATTTCCCTGTATATGAACCCTGTAACTATACACCTAAGGAGTGATGATTTGTTTCATGAGCAATATGCTAGTAACTGTTCTGTTAAGCGTAATACCCCAGATTGCGGTTGCTATTCTTTGTTTGTTTTATTTGTAAAGTGTGCCGGGAGCAATGATGGACCCATTGTCAGAGGGCAGACCCCTAGAAGGTTTGCCGCAGTGTTATGAATTGGAACGATAACAAATGTGGTGTATATTGCAATTGGCAACCCAAACCGGACAACTGGAATAAGGATCCCCAGAATAGTGGGATATTTATGCATCGGGGATACATCCAGAACAGTATTGTTATTATGCTAATGAACCCACACCAATGGTGGCAGAAATCATTGGTGGAAACTGCAGAAAGGTTCTGGCGCACCTGCCTTGTTGGGGTGTCATGGTTAAACACGTTAACTGGGACAGCTATAAGAAAAGATCCTTTTCCCATTGATCCCCAGAGGGATACTCCTGCTGCCGAGAAGATGGAAATCCCCGTGTCCCGCGGCAACCGGGTCGACAGGCGAGGCAGAGGAGTAAGAACAGAAAGGGGAAAAGAGACATATGAAATTAGAAAAGATAGAATGAGCTGCCCCAAAATTGCAAAGAACCTGGACAGCGGAAGGCATGACAAAAGAGGGATAAATTTAAAATGGATGAGAACAAAATACACAAAGACATGGGACCACCACCCTCCTATTATACTTTTATTATAATATTATGCTGTGTTAGTATATGTGCCCCTGATTCACACCCGCACCAACCGTTTAAATGGACTTTAAGCCGCTGGGAGGACCAGAGAGTTATTCAGACAAAAATTGGGTCTGGACCTCCCAGCTTCACTGTTTACCTATGTGACTTGGTACCCATAGAACCGTGCCTTAACCTAATAAACTTTTAATTTTGTCCCAGCTTTAATCCTGGACATGGATACTATAACTACCCAAATTCATATTACTGTGCATACTGGGGTTGTGAAACCGCAGCCTCGAGTTGGGAACCGGGAGCGGGTCGGGATAAGTACATCACTGTGGGATAGGGACCTTTTGGATGTACCCATTACAATGGAGTAACACGGGGAACCTGCCTGTGGATATACTTGAATATAACCCTTCCAGATGACAAAGGCTGGCTCTTTGGAAAACCTGGGGTATGAAATACCACGAACCAGGACTAGACAGAGGTGGCTTGATTTTTATAAAAAAAGAACCCATCCCAAATGACTCCCAACCGGTGGTGATGCCTGATGATTTTTGCGTTTCCTTTTACAGCTTTCTGTACCCTCTATTCATCCACCTGTTCCTTACCCACAGTTGTATTCCTGGAGCCGATATCCCAGCTTAGTTTAGAGTTCTGCTAGGCAGAGAGACCAAACATCCTAAAGAAAGAGTCAGTGTGCCCTGTGCTATCTTAAACCAGAGGCTCCAGCCTTGGGTAAAGCCTTCTCTCTGAAACATCTTGTGTAAACTAGGCTCTAGCCTCATCCAAAGAAGGATTCATTAGAATAGAGAGACATTACTGCATTTGTAAAGTTTCTTATTAGAGAATCCTAGATAGGGATGCTAATTCCTGAAACCTATAAAACCTGTATCCGTGCTATACACGGGTGTGCATTCTGCCATCAAGTTGTGCACCTGGGATCCCAAATACCGAAGTAAAACCATTTTTATCCCCTTAACCGTGTCTGTGTCATTATTAAAAACTGGCCTTTCAAGGCAACAGTGGGACCCAACCAAGTTATAGCCAATGCTGTCACAGTAGCCACTGGAAGGCTAGATAGGGATAGCACAAACAACATGTCCCTGTCCTGAGGCACTTCCAACTTCACCCGAAAGTACAGATGGACTATGGAGACTCATGGTGTCTAGCTATAAAGTCTTAAACAAAACATACCCAGATTTAACAAACCATTGCTGGCTGTGTTATTAATACCAGGCCCCCTTTTTATGAGGCAAGGGGAATAAGTGAAAAAGTGAGCAGAATAAACGGGAGTAACCCACCTCAATGTTCGTGGAGGTCAAACAAACAGACAGAATCTGGCATTACATTGGCACAAGTATCTGGGAAAGGGAGATGTGGGACAAGTTCCACCACGCTTCCAACACTTACGTAATGTAACAATATCTACTCGGAAAACCAAGCCGCACAATGCCTATGCCAGCTAAGAATGCAAGGTGGGTATGCTCAAGCATAGGGGTGACCCCCTGCATCCCCCTAAATACTTTTAATGAGTCAGACTATTGTGTGCAAGTTATAATAATGAGAAGAATTACCTACCATCCAGGGGACTACGTATATGATCACCACTCAGTCTCGGAGCACCACCTCATGAAAAGAAAACCCATCACAGCTATCACCACTGCAACACTGTTAGCCCTAGGTGCAACTGGAGCAGGCACAGGAGCAGCTTCCCTTCCAAGACAAAACAAAGAGTTTGTGTCTTGGTTTGAAAGACAGGTGTTTGCCAATGAAGGCAGGGACCCCCCTTGCAGTGTGATATGACCCCCCTTCCCTCGAATTATTATAGCTTGAAAATCACGGGCTTTCAGGCAAGAATATGGTAAAAGGGAATAAACAGTTTTACTAAATGATAACAAGGTAACAAGTAAACAATAAACAATAGCAACAACCGCCCAGTCCCAAACCCATGACTGCCTTACAGAGACACAGCCTCCCCTTTGTGCAGTTACAGTCCAGTTCAGGGTGCTGGGCTCCCGGCTGGGAGGGAGGGGGTGCAGTGTTCTCCAGCGCCTGCAGAGACACGGTGGCTGGGTCCGGCTGGCTCAGATCTCCCGGGTGCCAATGATTGACAAAAAAAAATGCAGAGTGATGGAGAAAAGTTCTCTGCAAAACTCACAGCGGAAACGCCGATCTCGTGCTCCTCTGGACAGCAAGAACCCAGGAGAAAAGACGGGCAGAATCCCACAACTGCGAGACGGGATGGAGCAGAGCTCACCCTGAAGCTGGATCCCCGGCAAGGCACAGGAGAGAAAACACGTGCAGCAAGCAGGAACTCAATGAGCAGGGGGTGCTGTCTCCGCAGAAAAGGGCAGGCCAGCTTCTCCGTAGCAGCCAGCGAGAACTACCTTCTCCCAGAAAAGCAGCAAAACAACTCCCTCAAATCCCCCCCACCACACAGAAACACTCTCTCCGAGTGCTTGACAAGACTGTTAAGGTGGGGCATAGGTATCATTGGCTTCTGTTAATCACCCAGCCATCAAAAGAATGATCCAGCAATTAGTGTATCCCAGCAAGAAATGGGAAAGAAAAAATTCCCAAAGAAAGGGAACAAAAGGAGAAGAATTTTAACCCACAACAGTTTGCTAATTTGCGGGAGGCTGTAGATGAGGATATAGCCAAAACTGAGAGCTCCCTTAGTGCTTTAAAACATCCTTGAGATCTCTATCCCAAGTAGTACTTCAAAACAGAAGGGGGTTAGAACTGCTACTAACCCAAGAGGAAGGGTTATGTGTTGCTCTAAATGAAGAATGTTGTGTGTATGCAGACCATATGTGATGTCAGAACTCCGAAAAGGACTGGAGAAGCGAAAAAGAAAGAGAGAACAGACAAAGTTGGTACGAAAGTTGGTTCAGTACCTCCCCATGGCTAACAACCCTACTCTCCACAATAGCAGGACCCTTGATAGTACTTGTGTTAACCCTCACATTTGGGCCATGCACATTCAATAAGCTAATAGCTATAGTTAAAGGAAGGCTAGAAGCGGCGCATTTAATGTTAGTCAGAGCAAAATATGAAATCATACCAGGGCAACAAGAAGATGAAATCGAGAAAGGTTTGACTCTGAGCGAGGAAGCAGTGAGGCGATTTCATGAACAAAATGGTAATAAAGAAAGGGGGGATTGTGATAAATAAAGTTTGGTTCATGAAATCGCAGTAGAAAATTGCCACATACTTTATTGGGACAGTTTGCCATCCCAGCACAGCTTGCCAAGCGTATCGGGGCTTGCACGCCCTGTTTGTGCAGTAAACTTGCATAGCTTCTTTGAGTGTCTGGGAGGAAGGGCGCTGCGGACGTGCGAGAAAGAAGAGGAGCCTGGCTCCACCAGAGTGCAGCAGAAGACCCCCTATCAACAACACAGCGCAGATGCAGTACGATCTCTAAAAGTGCCACGTGAACCAGAAAAAGAGACTGTATTAAAGGAAGGACTCAGACCACGAGTGAGAACGGACTCACCCAGCCCACCCAGCGCTGCTGTAAGAACCGACTAAAGATCTGACTGCAAATCATTGGTCATCGAGACTGAACACCCCAAAAAGGAGAACCCCAAGGGGAAGAAAGGGGGACTCTTTGCTTAAAGGAGTCTGAGCCGGGTCAAGGTGGGGCCAGATTTCCAGCTCCTAGGCTGGAAGGTACAGCGTGTCAACCATGGATGGCTGACGGAAAGTGAGCGGGGCAACCCCATACTGCACACCTCATGGAACAATGGACATTCTTTCCCCACCACTCGGCCGATTTCTCCATGCTTTGCAGGTTTCCATGATTCGCAAGTTTACAGCTCCTAGGCTGCTGAGTACAGTATGTAAGCTACGGATGGTCGCACCATTCCTGAGGAGAACGGTACAGCCCACAGACCATGCTGCACACCTTAACAATAGACATTCTTTCCCCACCGCTTGGCCGGTTTTCCATACTTCGCAACCCCCTGGCTTGCTGCCACCCGCTTTCAAACAGACTACAAAAAGTCTCTCCGAGAAGACCCCAATCGGGATCCCCCCGACCGATGCTGGCAAACCCATGGAACCTCGGAGGATTCGTCTGAGCCGTTGGCAGCAAAAACCCCACCCTCTCTCTCTCTCTCTTTCTCTCGCTCCCACCCTCTTCTATCGCAAAATATCCAAATAAATTATTCTTGATTATTTAAAGCATATATTTTTGCCTCTCGTTTTCTTTTGCACTCTGAAATTCTCATAACGAACCCTCACGACTCCCGCTTGAGTTAAGCAGATTGTGACAGCTGCTTTGACCATTATCCGCTTGCTTAAAAAATCAAATTATACTTAATTGAACGATGTCTCTGATTGGTTATTGAGACACAATTTTTAACAGTTTATAACAACAGCATGGCACAATTGAACCAATGGAATCAGTTATGACTACAAGAGCCATTGTAATCCATCGTGACACTGCAGGGCTACACGGAAACAATGGCATTCATTGCGACAGTGCGGGGCCCCGCAAAAGCAATGGCATCCCTGGTGACACAGCAGGGCTCCATGGAACAATGGAACCCGTTTCAACATGGTGCGTCTTGATGGAACCAAGGAATCCATTATGTCACTGAAGAGAGCAGTTGAAGCCACTGTAACACTGCAGGGCCCTGTAGAACCAATGGAATCCATTGGTTCATTGCTGGGCCCCATGGAGTAATGGAATCCACTGTGACACTGCTGGGTCCCATGGAAACAAACAAAATCATTTGGACACTGCAGGGTCCCGTGGAACCAGAGGAATCAATTGTGACACTGAAGGCCGTCATGGATAACCAATGGAATCCATTGTGACACTGCCAGGCCCAATGGAGGAAAGGAATCCATTGTGACACCACAAAGCCACACAGAACCGATGGGATTCATTTCGACAGTGTGTGGCGCAGAAGAACCAATGGAATTGATTGTGATTCTGCAGAGCCACTGGGCACTCAAAAACAATGGAATCAATTGTGACACTGAAGGCCGACATGGATAAAGAGTGGAATCCATTGTGACACTGCATGGCCACATGGAACCAATGGAATCCACTGTTACACTGCTGGACCCCATAGAACCAATGGAATCCATTCTGACACTGTAGGGCCCCACAGAACCAGTGGAATCCATTAGACACTGCAGGGCCCCATGAAACCAATGGAATCCATGTGACACACTTCCAGCCCAATGGAACCAATGGAACCATTGTGACACCGCGGGGTCACATGAGAACAATGAATCCATTGTGACACTGCAGGGCCCCATGGAACCATGGAATCCATTGTGACACTGCAGGGCCACATGGAACCAAATGCGGTCATTGCGACAATGTGGGGCCCTGCAAAAGGAATGGAATCCCTGGTGACATTGCAGGGCTCCATGGAACCATGGAATACTTTTCAACACTGTGTGTCCTGATGGAACTAAGGAATCCATTATGACACTGCAGGGCCCTGCACAACCAGTGGAATCCATTATGACACTGAAGGGCCCTGTTGGGGTTTGGAATGCTGGCCAAAAGCCAGGCACCCGGAACACCTGCTCATTCGCTCTCCCCCACCACCACTCCGGGTAGAGAAGAGCAAAGGGGGAAAAAACTAACAAACAGGTTCATGAGTTGAGATAAGGAACCGGGAGGAATACACTTGATGGACAAAACAGGCACTACTTAAATCATCAAGAGAATTTATTACTAACAAAATCAGACGAGAATGAGAAATAGATTACAACCCTCAAAGACACCGATCTTCTCCCCACTCCCTCCCGCCTTCCCACATACAACTAAGCAGCAGGAACGGAACAGGATGTGGGGTTGGTCAGTTCATCACCGGATCCTCTGTGACAGCTGAGGGAGAAGAGTCCTTCCCTGGCGTTGCCGTGGGGTCCCTCCCAAAGGAGACAGTTCTGTGTGAACCTCTCCGGTGTGGCTTCACTCTCATGGGCAGCAGGCCACACACATCTGGTGCTGCGTGAGTCCCCCCACGGGCAGACAGTTGTGCCCAAACTGCTGCACCATGGGCTCTCTTGTCCACCAGGTACAGTCAGAAGGCCAGGCTGTTCCATCTCGGGAGCAAAGCCTCTCTCTCCGTGGGTCTCCTGCTGAACACAGCCCCCTTCCCGTGTCCGCCCGCTCAGGCGTGGAGACCACCCTCCTCCACGGGCTGCGGGTGGCTCCTGCACCCTCTGTGGACCCCATGGGTTGCAGGGGGACAACCTGCTCCACCATGCTCGTCATCACAGCCTGCAAAGAAATCCCAGTTCCGGCGCCTGGAGCAGCTCCTCCCCATCCTGCACTGACCTTGGTGCCTGCATCATTCACATATTTCTCAGCCTCCTCCACTGGCAAAACTACTCTGAATGCCCCTTGTTTTGATTGCTTCTTACATATGTTTTCACAGAGGCGTAACAACTATCTTTAATTGGCCCACGTTTGGTCAGTGGCATGTCCATCATCCTCAGAGCCAACGGCAATTGGCTCTGCTGGACATGGTGGAAGCCTCCAGAAGCTTCTCACAGGCGCCATCTTTCTGGCCCCCCCACCTCCAAAAACTGGGCCAAGTAAAACCAACACAGGCCCAAGGGAGCAATGGAAACCATTGTGACCCTGCAGGATCCCATGGAAACAAACAAATTCATTGTGACACTGCAGGGTCCCCTGGAACCAGTGGAATCAATTGTGACACTGAAGGCCGTCATGGATAATCAGTGGAATCCATTGTGAGACTGACGGGCCCCATGGAGAAAAGGGATCCATTGTGACACTACAGGGCCTCACGAAAACAATGGAATCCATTCAGACACTACAGGGCCACATAGAACCAATGGGATTCATTTCGACAGTGTGCGACCCAGCAGAACCAATGGAATTGATTGTGATTCTGCAGGGCCACTCGAAAACAATGGAATCAATTGTGAACACTGTATGGCCACATGGAACCCCAGAATCCACTGTTACACAGCTAGACCCCAGAGAACCAATGGAATCCATTGTGACACTGTAGGGCCCCACAGAACAATGGAAACCATAGTGTTCTGGAAGGCCCCTGTGGAGTCAATGGAATCCATTGTGACACTGCAGGACACTGTAGAATCCATGATGACGCATCAAAGCCCCATGGGCCCAATGGACTTTATTGTGTCACTTGAGGGCCCCGCGAGAACAGTGGAACCCATTGTGACACTGCATGGCCTCATGGAAACAATGGAATCCATTGTGACACTGCAGGGCACCATAGAGCAGCGAAATCCATTGTGACACTGCAGGGCCCCACGGAATCAGTGGAATCCATTGTGGCACTATAACACCCATCGGAATTAAAACAATCCTTAATGACACTCCTGGGCTGCATAGAACCAATGGATTACATTGTGACACTACCTGGTACCATGGAACAATGCAAACCATTGTGACACAGTATGGCCCTATTGAAGCAATGGAAGCAATTATGACTGCAAGAACCATTATAATCCATTGTGACACTGCAGGGCCACATGGAACCAATGGCATTTTTTGCAACAGTGCGGGAACCTGCAAAAGACATGGAATCCCTGGTGACACTGCAGGGCTCCTTGGAACATAGGAATACTTTTCAACATTGTGTATCCTGATGGAACCAAGGAATCCGTCATGCCACTGCAGGGCCCTGCAGAACCAGTGGAATCCAGTATGACACTGAGGGGCCCAAGGGAGCAATGGAATCCATTGTGACATTGCTGGGCCCCATTGAACCAATGGATTTCATTGTCACACTGAAGGGCCTCATGGAAGAATGGAATCCTTTTGGCATCAGGACACCCTGATGGAACCAAAGGATCCATTATGACACTGAAGAGAGCAGTGGAATCCACTGTAAAACTGCGGGGCCCTGTGGAACCAGTGGAATCCATTGGTTCATTGCTGGGCCCCATGTAGTAATGGAATCCATTGTGACACTGCTGGGTCCCATGAAAACAATCAAATTCATTGTGACACTGCAAGGTCCCGTGGAACCAGTGGAATCCGCTGTGACCCTGAAGGCCGTTATGGATAACCCATGGAGTCCATTGTGACACTGCTGGGCCCCATAGAGAAAACGAATCCATTGTGACACTGCAGGGCCTCACGAAAACAATGGAATCCATTCAGACACTACAGGGCCACATAGAACCAATGGGATTCATTTCGACAGTGTGTGTTGCCCAGCGGAACCAATGGAATTGATTGTGATTCTGCAGAGACACTCAAAATCAATGGAATACATGGTGACACTGCAGGACCCTGTAGAATCCATTACACATCAAGCCCATGGCCAATGGATCCCAGTGACACTGCAGGGCCCATGGAACCAATGGCGTCATTGGACATGCAGGGCCCGCAAAGCAATGGAATCCTGTGACACTGCAGGGCTCCATGGAACAAAGGACCCTGTGACACTGCAGGGCCCAGGAACCCATGGAATCCATTGTGACACTCAAGGCCCATGAGGAACGGATCCATTGTGACACTGTGGGGCCATGAACCATGGAATCCATTGTGACACTGCAGGGCCCCATAGAGCAGTGAAATCCACTGTGACACTGCAGGGCCCCATTCAACCATGGAATCCATTGTGACACTGCAGGGCCCCACGGAACCAGTGGAATCCATTGTGGCACTACAGGGCCCATCGGAATTGAAACAATCCTTTGTGACACTGCTGGGCCGCATAGAACCAATGGATTACATTGCGACACTACCTGGCTCCATGGAACAACCATTGTGACTACCTGCATGGCCCTATTGAACCAATGGAATCAATTATGACTGCAAGACCATTGTTAATCCATTGTCACACTGCAGGGCCCCATGGAACAATGGAGTCCTTTTGGCATCAGGAAACCCTGATGGAACCAAAGAATCAATTACGACACTGAAGAGAGCAGTGGAATCCACTGTGAAACTGCGGGCCCTGTGGAACCATGGAATCCATTGGTTCATTGCTGGGCCCCATGGAGTAATGGAATCCATTGTGACACTGCTGGTCCCATGGAAACAATCAAATTCATTGTGACGCTGCAGGGTCCCGTGGAACCAGTGGAATCAATTGTGACACTGAAGGCCGTCATGGATAAAATGGAATCCATTGTGACACTGCTGGGCCCCATGGAGAAAAGGAATCCATTGTGACACTACAGGGCCTCACGAAACAATGGAATCCATTAAGACCTAGAGGGCCACATAGAACCAATGGGATTCATTTCGACAGGTGCGGCCCAGCAGAACCAATGGAATTGATTGTGATTCTGCAGAGCCACTCAAAATCAATGGAATCCAATGTGACACTGCAGGACCCTGTAGAATCCATGGTGACACATCAAAGCCCCATCGGCCCAATGGATTCCACTGTGACACTGCAGGGCCCCACAGAACCAGTGGAATCCATTGTGACACTGCAGGCCCCACGGAACCAGTGGAATCCATTCTGGCACTATAACACCCATCGGAATCAAAACCATCCTTTGTGACACTGCTGGGCTGCATAGAACCAATGGATTACATTGTGACACTACCTGGCACCATGGAACAATGCAAACCATTGTGACACAGCATGGCCCTATTGAACCAATGGAATCAATTATGACTGCAAGAACCATTGTAATCCATTGTGACAATGCAGGGCCACATGGAACCATTGAACCCATTGTGACACTGCTGGGACACATGGAATCAATGGAATTACTTGTGAAACTGCAGGGCCCCTCATACCCAATGCAATCCATTGTGACCTTACCGGGCGCAATGGATCCATGGAATCCATTTTGGACATTGCTAGACCCCCTGGAGCAATGCAATCCTTTGTGACACTTCAGGGTCCCACGGAACCAATGGAATCCGTTGTGACACTGCTGGGCCCCATAGATCCACAAAATCAGTTGTGACTCTATATTGTCCAATAAAAGCAGTGGAATCCATTGTGACACTTCAGGACCCCATGGAACCAATCGAATGCATTGTGACACTGCAGGGCAATTGGGCAATGGAATCCACTGTGACATTGCAGGGCCTCATGTAATAATGGAATCCACAGAGACAGTGCAGGGACTCTCGAAACCAATGCAATCTGTTTTGGCACTGCAGGGCACCGTGGAACAATGGACTCGATTGTGACACTGCGGGGCCTGATTGAACCAAGGAAGCCATTGTGATACTGCATGGACCTTTTGAAATTGGGGAATCCATTGTGACATTGAAAGGCGCCCTAAAACCAATGGAATATTTTGTGACAATGCAGGGCCCCATGGAACAGTGGGAATCATTGTGATAGGGCAGGACCCTGCAGAATCAATGGAATCCATTGTGACACTGCAGGGCCCCATTGAACGATTGAAAACATTGAAATACTGCTGCACCCCAAGGAGCCTATTTAATTCCATTCTGACACTGAAGGGTCCCATGGGTCCAATGGAATCCATTCTGACACTACAGGGCCCCATGAAACATGAATCCATTGTGACACTGCTGGGTCCCATGGAACAAAGAGAATCTAGTGTGACATTGCCAGGCCTGAAAAAACCAAAGAAATCCATTGTGACTCAACAGGGCCCCAGAGAGCAGTGGAATTCACCGTGACCCTGCTGGGTCCCATGGAAACAATCAAATTCATTGTGACACTGCTGGGTCCCGTGGAACCAGTGGAATCAATTGTGACACTGAAGGCCATCATGGATAACCAATGGAATCCATTGTGACACTGCCCGGCCCCATGGAGGAAAGGATCCATTGTGACACTACAGGGCCTCATGAAACAATGGAATCCATAAAGACACTACAGGGCCACATAGAACCAATGGGATTCATTTCGACAGTGTGTGGCCCAGCGGAACCAATGGAATTGACTGTGATTTTGCAGGGCCACTTGAAAACAATGGAATCCACTGACACTGTATGGCCACATGGAACAGATGGAATCCACTGTGACACTGCTGGACCCCATAGAACCAATGGAATTCCATTCTGACACTGTAGGGCCCCACAGAACAATGGAAACCATAGTGTTCTGGAAGGCCCCTGTGGAGTCAATGGAATTCCATTGTGACACTGCAGGACCAGGTAGAATCCATGATGACACATCAAAGCCCCATGGGCCCAATGGACTCCATTGTGTCACTCGAGGGCCCCGCGAAAACAGTGGAATCCATTATGACACTGCAGGGCCTCATGAAACCAATGGAATCCATTGTGACACTGCAGGGCCCCAGGGAACCCATGGAATCCATTGTGACACTGAGGCCCCAGAACCATGGAATCCATTGTGACACTGCAGGGCCCCACGGAACCAGTGGAATCCATTGTGGCACTATGACGCCCATCGGAACTAAAACCATCCTTTGTGACACTGCTGGGCTGCATAGAACCAATGGATTACATTGCGACACTACCTGGCTCCATGGAACAACCATTGTGACTACAGCATGGCCCTATTGAAACCAATGGAATCACTTATGACTGCAAGAACCATTGTAATCCACTGTGACACTGCAGGGCCCATGGAACCAATGGCGTTCATTGCGACAGTGCAGGGCCCCGCAAAAGCAATGGAATCCCTGGTGACATGGAACAATGGAATCCTTTTCAACACTGTGTGTCCTGATGGAACCAAGGAATCCATTATGACACTGCAGGGCCCTGCAGAACCAGTGGAATCCATTATGACACTGAGGGGCCCAAGGGAGCAATGGAATCCATTGTGACATTGCTGGGCCCCATTGAACCAATGGATTTCATTGTCACACTGAAGGGCCCCATGGAACAATGGAATCCTTTTGGCATCAGGACACCCTGATGGAACCAAGAGAATCCATTATGACACTGAAGAGAGCAGTGGAATCCACTGTAAAACTGCGGGGCCCTGTGGAACCAGTGGAATCCATTGTGACACTAGAGGGAACCACACGGAGGAAAGGGATCCATTGTTATACTACAGGGCCTCATGAAACAATGGAATCCATGAAGACACTACACGGCCACATAGAACCAATGGGATTCATTTCGACAGCGTGTGGCCCAGCGGAACCAATGGAATTGACTGTGATTTTGCAGGGCCACTTGAAAACAATGGAATTGACTGTGACACTGGTGGACCCCATAGAACCAATGGAATTCCATTCTGACACTGTAGGGCCCCACAGAACAATGGAAACCATAGTGTTCTGGAAGGCCCTGTGGAGTCAATGAATCCATTGTGACACTGCAGGCAGGTAGAATCCATGTGACACTCAAAGCCCCATGGGCCCAATGGACTCCATTGTGTCACTGAGGGCCCGCAAACAGTGGAATCCATTGTGACACTGCAGGCCCATGGAACCAATGGAATCCATTATGACACTGCAGGGCCCCAAGGAACCCATGGAATCCATTGTGACACTGCAGGGCCCCAGGGAACCCATGGAATCCATTGTGACACTGCAGGGCAACACAGAACCAATGGAATCCATTGTGACACTGCAGGGCCCCATAGAGCAGTGAAATCCACTGTGACACTGCAGGGCCCCAATCAACCATGGAATCCATTGTGACACTGCAGGCCCCACGGAACCAGTGGAATCCATTGTGGCACTATGACGCCCATCGGAACTAAAACCATCCTTTGTGACACTGCTGGGCTGCATAGAACCAATGGATTACATTGCGACACTACCTGGCTCCATGGAACAACCATTGTGACTACAGCATGGCCCTATTGAAACCAATGGAATCAATTATGACTGCAAGAACCATTGTAATCCACTGTGACACTGCAGGGCCCATGGAACCAATGGCGTTCATTGCGACAGTGCAGGGCCCCGCAAAAGCAATGGAATCCCTGGTGACATGGAACAATGGAATCCTTTTCAACACTGTGTGTCCTGATGGAACCAAGGAATCCATTATGACACTGCAGGGCCCTGCAGAACCAGTGGAATCCATTATGACACTGAGGGGCCCAAGGGAGCAATGGAATCCATTGTGACATTGCGGGCCCCTCAGAAACAATGGATTTCATTGTCACACTGAAGGGCCCCATGGAACAATGGAATCCTTTTGGCATCAGGACACCCTGATGGAACCAAGAGAATCCATTATGACACTGAAGAGAGCAGTGGAATCCACTGTAAAACTGCGGGGCCCTGTGGAACCAATGGAATCCATTGGTTCATTGCTGGGCCCCATGGAGTAATGGAATCCATTGTGACACTGCTGGGTCCCATGGAAACAATCAAATTCATTGTGACACTGCTGGGTCCCGTGGAACCAGTGGAATCAATTGTGACACTGAAGGCCGGCATGGATAAAGAGTGGAATCCATTCTGACACTGCTGGGCCCATGGAGGAAAGGATCCATTGTGACACTACAGGGCCTCACGAAACAATGGAATCCATTAAGACACTAAGGGCCACATAGAACCAATGGGACTCATTTCGACAGTGTTTTGCCCAGCGGAACCAATGGAATTGATTGTGATTCTGCAGAGCCACTCAAAATCAATGGAATCCATTGTGACACTGCAGGACCCTGTAGAATCCATGGTGACACATCAAAGCCCCATCGGCCCAATGGACTCCATTGTGTCACTGCAGGGCCACGCGAAACAGTGGAATCCATTATGACACTGCAGGGCCTCATGAAACCAATGGAATCCATTGTGACACTGCAGGGCCCCAGGGAACCCATGGAATCCATTGTGACACTGCAGGGCCACATAGAACCAATGGAATCCATTTGACACGTGGGCCACAGAACCAGTGGAATCCATTGACACTGCAGGGCCCCATGAAACCAATGGAATCCACTGTGACACTGCAGGGCCCTATGAACCATGGAATCCATTGTGACACTGCAGGGCCCCACGGAACCAGTGGAATCCATTGTGGCACTATGACGCCCATCGGAACTAAAACCATCCTTTGTGACACTGCTGGGCCGCATAGAACCAATGGATTACATTGCGACACTACCCGGCCCATGGAACAAACCATTGTGACTACCTCATGGCCCTATTGAACCAATGGAATCAATTATGACTGCAAGACCATTGTAATCCATTGTGACACTGCAGGGCCCCATGGAACAATGGAGTCCTATTTGGCATCAGGAAACCCTGATGGAACCAAAGAATCAATTACGACACTGAAGAGAGCAGTGGAATCCACAGTAACACTGTAGGCCCATGGAAACAACAAATTCATTGTGACACTGCAAGGCCCATGGAACCAATGGAATCCATTGTTCATGCTGGGCCCATGGAGCAATGGAATCCACATGTCACACTGCTAGGTCCCATGGAAACAATCAAATTCATTGTGACACTGCAGGGTCCTGTGGAACCAGTGGAATCCATTGTGACACTGAAGGCCGTCATGGATAACCAATGGAATCCATTGTGACACTGCCTGGCCCCATGGAGAAAAGGAATCCATTGTGACACTACAAGGCCTGACGAAAACAATGGAATCCATTCAGACACTACAGGGCCACATAGAACGAATAGGATTCGTTTTGAGACTGTGCACCCCAGCGGAATCAATGGAATTGATTGTGACTCTGCAGGGCCACTCGAAAACAATGGAATCCATTCTGACACTGCATGGCCACATGGAACCTCAGAATCCACTGTTATACTGCTTGACCCCAGAGAAGCAATTGAATCCATTGTGACACTGCAGGACCCTGTAGGATTCATGGTGACACATCGAAGCTCTGTGTGCCCAATGGATTCCATTTTGTCACTTGAGGGCCCCATTCAGCCGTGGAATCCATTGTGATACTGCAGGGCCCCACGGAAACATTGCAATCCATTGTGGCACTACAAGGCCCATCGGGGTCCATACAATCCTTTGTGACACTGCTGGGCTGCATAGAACCAATGGATTACATTGTGACACTACCTGGCACCATGGAACAATGCAAACCATTGTGACACAGCATGGCCCTATTGAACCAATGGAATAAATTATGACTGCCAGAACCATTGTAATCCATTGTGATACTGAAGGGCTCCATGGAACAATGGAATCCTTTTCAACACTGTGTGTCCTGATGGAACAAAGGAATCCATTACAACACTGCAGGGCCCTGTAGAACCAGTGGAATCCATTATGACACCTGAGGGCCCCTTGAACCCGTGGAATCCATTGAGACACTGCCTGGCCCCATTGAATCATGGAATGAATTCTGACTGTGTAGTGATATGTGGAACCAAAGAAATCCACGTGACACTGTAGTGGCCCCTGGAACCAATGGAATCTATTATGTCACTATGGTCCCAGATTGAACCAATGCATTATTTGCGACAGTGCAGGGTGCCACAGTGGGGGAAGAATGCGAGACTCAGTTTGAGTGATAAAGCAAACTCCAACTTTATTCGTGTCACACACTGGTTATATATGCTCATAGTTAATTATGCCTACGTGCTACAAAAATTATTGGCTAAGCACAGAAAGTTACTCCCCTCTTCGGTTCTTTCCCAATCTCTCAAAAACATCCTGACCTTGACTATTCTTAGTGCTTGCATCCTGCAACATATCAAAAACATTCTGTCTTTGAACGCTCTGGACACACACATCCTGCAATGTTTCCCATGATCAACACAGAGGCCCAATGCTGCCCCTGAGCAATATTTTCAGTTATTAATGCAAAGGCCTAAAATTTGCTAGCACCCAGCTGCTTGCACAAGCCTTCCAGGGAGCTAAGTCCCTTTTCATTAAGCCATTCTGCAACAGGAGGGCCTTGTTACCTTGGGAAGTTAACTATGTTTACCCCAAGAATGTGACAGGTATTGAGTGCTATAGCTACTGCTAAATTGAGAAATAAGAGAACTGCACGATTGTTTGATGAAGCCTGCAATGATCATGTAAAATTGCCTTCTTTGGCATCAGTGATTGCGACATCTATTTTCTTACCAGGAGGTATGGAAGCCATGAATGCAAAGAATTGGAAACGCTTAGCCTGTTGGGGTGAGAAACAATTTAATTTGACTTCAGAAATGATTAGTGACCTTTAGACTGATGTTGACAGTATCAGACATGCTACTCTGCAGAATAGAGCGGCCATTGATTTTCTTTTGTTGGCACAGGGTCATGGATGTGAAGATTTTGAAAGAATGTGTTGTTTTAACCTTTCTAATCATTCCACTTCCATTCAGAAAAAGCTTGCTCAATTACAAGCCAATCAGCTTTCAATTACAGTTAGCACTGATCCTCTTTTTAGCTGGCTAAGCAAATGGGGAATTACAGGTTGGTTGAAAACTGTGTTGTTAGAAGGATTACAACTTGTATTAACTTTGTTTGCTATTATGTTGATAGCAGGCTGCTTGCTGCGATGTATTTGTCGTTTTGCAGAGAAGACTGTGCTACAGAGCTGGGTTGCTCACAAAGAAAGAAGGGGATATGTAGAAGGATGTCAGTTAGGTGGATCTCTGTTAGACAGGTTCTTATGGGAACGAGGTCATGAATTGCTGTTACTGAGCAACCCAGACTAAAGATAGAACAGGATGAGATAGAAGAGGATGGGAAAGAGGAGGACGTGACTACAGCAGTGTAACACATACCTCGCGCTGACCATGAAGAAGAAACATAGTAAGAAGCAAGAACAAAGAGCAATTGAAGAACAAAGGAACAATTGAAGAAGGAGCAAAATGCTGAAAATGATGATTTAAAACTGCAAGGCATACAAAAACACGCTTTTGCAAATATACCAATTATATGCTGGAATGCAATAGACAGACTGCTAAATTAACCCATGAATAATTGCTAATCATATAGAGAGGCTGGCTTATGAAAGTAGATAAACCCAAAGAGCTTGTATTAAAAATAAATGGATCATGCTTATCATATTGGTGTCTGCATGACCTGTTATTCCCCGTCACCCAACAGCCAGTTAGAGTTAAACAATATCCTTTAAGAAAAGAAGATAGAGAAGGAGTTAGCCCAGTAATAGAAAACTTTTTGCAGCTAGGATTACTGAGAGAATGCCAGTCTGAATTTAACACCCCTATACTACCCGTTCGCAAACTTGATGGATCATTCCGGATAGTACAGGATTTAAGTGCTGCAAATAAGATTACAGAAGACCTCTACCCTGTAGTGGCAAATCCATATACGTTACTAACTGAACTAACACCAGAGTTAACTTCGTTTACTGTTCTAGATTTGAAAGATGCCTTCTTTTGCCTCTCTCTCCATGAAGCCAGCCTGAAAATATTCGCTTTTGAATGGGAAGACCCTAAAAGTGGGTGTAAAACCCAGCTCACCTGGACAGTGTTGCCTCAAGGGTTCAAAAATACTCCTACCATATTCGGAGATCAACTTGCTAAGGACTTAGAATCCTGGCAGGTCCCAGCATCAGAAGGAAAACTGTTGCAGTATGTGGATGGCCTCTTGATAGCTACTGAGACTGAAGAGGCTTGTCTTACCTGGACGGTAAGTCTGCTAAATTTCCTAGGACTGCAGGGATACCGGGTTTCCAAGAAAAAGGCCCAAGTAATGAAAAAAAAAGGTGATTTACCTGGGCTATGAGATCAGTGCAGGACAAAGGAGCTTGGGGCAGGATCACAAGGAAGCCATCTGCCAGACCCCGAAACCTCAGACTGTGAAAGAACTCAGAACATTCTTGGCAATGATGGGCTGGTCCAGACTTTGGGTTTATAATTATGGTTTTGTCTTGGTTTGGAAGACAGGTTTTGCCAATAAGGCAGGGAACCCCTTTGGAGTGGTGGATATGACCCCCTTCCTTTCTGACTTATTATAGCTTTGGAAAAAAATCACGGGCTTTCGGCAAGAATATGGGGAAAGGGAATAACAGTTTTATTAATATGTATAACAAAGTGAAAATAAGTAATAAAAACAATAGCAGCAACCAGCCCAGCCACAACCCAGTGAAAGCCTCACACAGAGATACTCACCTGATTCCCCGGTGACTACAGGAGCACTGTGGCGCAGGTCCCGGCTGGCTCAGATTGAGGCAGAAGATCACAGTGCAGCAAAACAGGAACCAAAGAGCAGTCGAGCTCTGCTCCACAGGTAGCAGGCCAACTCCCCCTCTGAGCCAAGCAGGGCAGTATAAATAGTTACCCGCCACCACCACACCCACACACACCCTCCCAGTATTAGCAAGGTCGTTTGGGTGGGGTGTAGGTCGTTTGGTGGGGTGTAGGTCCTATTGTCTTTACTAATCGCCCTGCCATCAAAAGGATGACCTGGCAATCAGCAACAAAAATGGGAAGAAAAAATTCCCACGAAGGAAACAAAAGGAGATCCCATAAACCACAACATTATCCACCCCGAATTTTTCTTCCCATACCATTTGATTAATACCTACATGTATCTGTAACTATACATACATACATCATCCTAACTATATAACTATATACATATATACATACAGTAGCAAGGGTATTCAACAAACAGTGGTATACAGACATCCCAACATTACAAGGGTTCTCTCCCAAAGTCAAATTCCCCTGAGGTACACAGTGGGTTTCTCCATCCTCCTGCATCACCCACCATGTGCAACCTGGTCCCTGAGCAAAGACAACTCCTTGGATGGGTTTGTCCTTATTCGAGGCGGAATTGATCCAAACTGTTTTTTCCCAACAGTCCTCTGACATGCACCACGGGACTTTATCTCCATCTGTGGTGTGCAAGGGCTCAGATTGGGCAGGGCCGGCTCGTTGGTGGACCTTGGGTGTTAACTAACCACGTGGCTTTTGCCAGGTTCTTCTCCCAGTTTTTGAAAGTCCCCCCACCCAGTGCTTTCAAGGGTGGTTTACAGAGTCCTTACATCGCTCCACTTTACCAGCAGCAGGTGCATGGTAAGGGTTGGTACACCCACTCAATGCCATGTTCTCTAGCCCAGGTGTTTACAAGGCTGTTCTTGAAATGAGTCCCGTTGTCAGACTCAATTCTCTCTGGGGTACCATGCCTCCAAAGGACTATGTTTCAAGGCCCAGGATGGTGCTACGGGCAGTGGCTGAGACAGGGTAGGTCTCCAACCATCCAGTGGTGGCTTCTACCATTGTGAGTACATAGCGCTTGCCATGACGGGTCTGGGGCAGTGTAATGTAATCAACCTGCCAGGCTTCTCCGTACTTGTACTTGTCCCATCTTCCCCCATACCACAGGGGCTTCACCCGTTTGGCCTGCTTGATGGCAGCGCATGTCTCACAGTCGTGAATAACCTGGGAGATACTGTCCATGGTTTAGATCCACCCCTCGGTCTCGTGCCCACTTATATGTGGCATCTCTGCCCTGGTGGCCTGAGGCATCATGGGCCCATCGAGCTAGGAACAACTCACCCTTGTGTTGCCAATCCAGGTCTATCTGGAACACCTCTATCTTTGCAGCTCGATCTACCTGCTCGTTGTTCTGGTGCTCCTCATTAGCCCGGCTCTTGGGGACATGGGCATCTACATGGCGGACTTTCACGGGTAACTTCTCCACCCGGGCTGCAATGTCCTTCCACTCTTCAGCAGCCCAGATCGGTTTTCCCCTACGCTGCCAATTGGCCTTTTTCCACCTTTCCAGCCACCCCCACAAAGCGTTGGCTACCATCCATGAATCTGTGTACAGGTAGAGCTTTGGCCACTTTTCCCTCTCAGCAATGTCCAGGGCCAGCTGGATGGCTTTGAGTTCAGCAAATTGACTTGATCCACCTTCTCCTTCTGTGGCCTGTGCAACCTGTCGTGTGGGGCTCCATACGGCTGCTTTCCACTTTCGGTTCATCCCTACAATGCGACAGGAACCATCAGTGAAAAGAGCGTAATGTTTTTCTTCGTCTGGCAGTTGGTTGTACAGTGGAGCTTCCTCAGCACGGGGTCACTTGTTCTTGCTCCTCTTCATCAGCGAGATCAAAGTTTTCAGCCTCGGGCCAATTTGTAATTATTTCCAGGATCCCAGGGCGATTTGGGTTTCCAATGCGGGCGCGCTGAGTAATGAGAGCGATCCATTTGCTCCAGGTAGCATCAGTAGCATGGTGGGTGGAAGGAACCTTTCCTTTAAACATCCACCCCAGTACTGGTAGTCGGGGTGCCAGGAGGAGTTGGCTTCTGTCCCAATCACTTCTGAAGCAGCTTGGACTCCCTCATAGGCTGCCAAGATCTCCTTCTCTGTTGGGGTGTAGTTGGCCTCAGACCCTCGGTAGCTTCGGCTCCAGAATCCCAGTGGCCGGCCTCGAGTCTCACCAGACACCTTTTGCCAGAGGCTCCAGGACAGACCATTGCTCCCGGCTGCAGTGTAGAGCACGTTCTTCACCTCTGGTCCTGTCCTGACTGGGCCAAGTGCTACCGCATGAGCGATTTCCTGCTTGATTTGGGCAAAGGCTTGCTGCTGTTCAGGGCCCCAGTGGAAATCGTTCTTCTTGCGGGTCACCAGGTAGAGAGGGCCCACGATCTGGCTGTATTCAGGGATGTGCATCCTCCAAAAGCCAATGGCACCCAGGAAAGCCTGTGTCTCCTTTTTGCTGGTCGGTGGAGACATCGATGTGATCTTATTGATGACCTCAGTGGGGATCTGAACCGTCCATCTTGCCACTTACTCCCAGGAACTGGATCTCTCGAGCAGGTCCCTTCACTTTGTTCCTTTTTATTGCGAAGCCAGCTTCCAGGAGAATCTGGATGATTTTCTCCCCTTTCTCAAATACTTCCCTTGCTGTGTCCCCCCATACAATGATGTCATCGATATACTGAAGATGTTCGGAGCCTCACCCTTTTCCAGCGCAGCCTGGATCAACCCATGGCAGATGGTGGGGCTGTGCTTCCACCCCTGGGGCAGCCGGTTCCAGGTGTACTGCACACCCCTCCAGGTGAAAGCAAACTGAAGCCTGCACTCTGCTGCCAGAGGAATGGAGAAGAAGGCATTGGCGATGTCAATGGTGGCGTACCACTTCGCAGCTTTGGACTCCAGCTCGTACTGGAGTTCCAGCATGTCCGGCACGGCAGCGCTCAGCGGTGGAGTCACTTCATTTACACCACGATAGTCCACAGTCAACTCCATTCCCCTCAGACTTGCACACAGGCCAAATGGGGCTGTTGAAGGGTGAGTGGGCCTTGCTGACCACCCCTTGGTCTCCAGCTCTCGGATCATCTTCTGGATGGGGATCACGGCATCTCGATTCGTCCGGTACTGCCGGCGATGCACTGTCGAGGTGGCGACTGGAACGTGCTGCTCTTCCACTTCAGGAGTCCAACTGCAAGAAGGGTTCTCGGATAGTCCAGGCAAGGTGTTCAGCTGTTCTGATGCCCTCTACCTCCACAGCACTATTCCAAAAGCCCACTTGAGTCCTTTTGGATCTTTGAAAAAACCATTCCGGAGGAAATCTATGCCCAGAATGCATGGGGCCTCTGGACCAGTCACGATGGGATGTTTCTGCCACTCCCTCCCAGTCAGGCTCACCTCAGCTTCCAACACAGTCAACTCCTGTGATCCCCCTGTCACTCCTGCAATAGAAATGGGTTCTGCCCCCACGTGCCCCATGGCATGAGGGTACACTGTGCTCCCGTGTCAACCAATGCCTTGTATTTTTGTGGCTCTGATGTGCCAGGCCATCGGATCCACACAGTCCAGAAAACACGGTTTTCCCATGCCTCTACCTGGCTAGAGGCAGGGCCCCTCTAACCCTGGGTATCATCCCTTCCATGGGCACACCCACAGGTTCCTCCAAGGGAATCTGACATATCACCTCCCCCTCCATTGCATCTAGTGGGTTGGCTACGGGAAGTTGAGGCTACCCTCCCTTTAAAAGAGCTGCCTCGGTTAGTGTTTTCCCCCTTGAGCTGACGCACCCGGGCTGCCAGGGCAGAAGTGGGTTTCCCATCCCACCTACTCATGTCTTCCCCTTGCTCACATAGGAAGAACCACATCTCAGCTCGTGGGGTGTACCCTCTTTCCCTTGCTGGGGGACGTCGGATTCTGGTGTTGGGGCCTGAGACCTGCACTGGTGCCACGCTGATCTTCTTCATCTCCTCCTTCATTTCCTTCAACTCCTCTTGGAGGTCTTTGACCACAGCAGAGACGTGAGCCTGCATTGGGCTATTGATCATACTAGCATAATCCGGAGCCTGTTGGCTACAGAACCCACTGTCTCTCGGTTGTCATCAGCATTAATCGTGGCAATAAAGGTGGCATACTGAGACGGCCCGTGACTTGCCAGATTCCATAGCATTTGTCCTGTGCACCTGACCTGATCAGGGTCATTGTGATGCTGCCCGTCCCTTCCAAAGAGCACCTCCATTACTCCTACTTCTCTGAGCCGTTGGATCCCTTCCTCAACAGTCTTCCAGGGCATTCTACGGTAGTATTCCTGCATCCTGTCTCTGTGGACAAACCTCTCTCTCATACTCATTAAAAGCCGTTCCCAGAGTGAAAGGGACCCTGGCTCCCTCACAAACACCTGATTAATACCCTCATCTTTGGTCAAGGGGCCCAAATGCCTTGCCTCGCTGCTATCCAACTGCACACTTGAGCCCATGAGGTCCCAAACCCGAAGTAACCAGGTTGACCAAGCCTCGCCTGCTTTTTTCTCGATGTCTTTTTCGCACCTTGCGGAGGGTGTCATATGGCAGGGTCTCAGTGATTATTTCTGGCTCTGTCTCTCCTGCTGGTTGTGAGGCCCTGGTTCCCCTCATCATCATTAGCTGAGTTACCGATTTGGTTTTATACTTTTTCCTCTGCACAGGGGCTACTGGGCTGGTTGTGGCTGGGCTTGGGTTCAGCCAGACCTGGACAGGTGTAATGTCCGTGGGTTCCACTGCTGTGCCATCACCCCCTTCCTCTTTGGGGCAGGGAGAGGGTTTGCCGCCAGCTGGGAAAACATATTCCCTCAACCCCTGGTGCATCTCCCGCATCTCTTCCGCCAGTACCCCCACCCACTCTGGGCGGCGCAGCTCCCGTATCTCCTCCACCAGTACCTTCACCCACTCTGGGCATTTAGTTTCTGAAGTAGGTTGTTGGGCAGGGTCAGGCAGTGGGACAGGATCCGGCTTGGAGAATGTGTCAGGCTCTGTGGCAGCTTTGCTAGTCTGTGGGGCAGCAGCCGTTGCCTCTATTGTAATGTCTCTGGTTTCTGTGTACCTCCCTGGTCTCTGTGGCAGCATCCCTGTCTCTGTGGCAGCATCCCTGTCTCTTGGGCAGGTGTCTAGAGTGGTTGCCCAGGGAGTCTCACCTGTCTTTCAGTCTAACAGAATACGCATATTAGATAATGTAGTTGGCATCTAGGGGAAGAATGGACCCTTCCAATGCTGATGCGATTGCTGCCTTCTCAGGTAGCTGGACTGCTTCCAACAGCTGCAATATTCTTGTGCATGTTTGATATTTTTTCTTGTGAGTTCACAGTCCCTTTCTTTCCAAATGGCTCTGTGCGCATGTACAACCCCAAATGCATACTTGAGTCTGTATAGTGTTATTTTCTTTCTTCTGCCATTTAGAGCACCTCAGAGCATTATCTCGCTTTCTGTGCAGAGGTGTTTGTTGGCAAAGTCCAGATTCTGTTACCTTTTGCAGGTAGTAACTGCATACCCAGCTGTCGCTTTCCACTATAATGTAAACTGCTCCATCAGTGAACCAGGTTTCTGTGTCATCTGAAGGGTATCCTTCACTCCGACGACTGGAGTATGTAGCTTCAATGGTCTCCAGACAATTGTGGATGTACCGGCTCTTCTCATTTCCGCTGAGGAAGAAGCTGGGTTGACAATGTTGGTCACCACTATTTCTACATCATCTTGTTCCACCATGATGGTTTGGTATTTCAAGAACCTCTGTGGGGAAAGCCAGTGGCGCCTTTCATTTCCAGCACTGTGGACACTGTGTGTGACACCAGCACAGTCATTTTCTGGCCCAGTGTAAACTTCTGTGCCTCCTGAATGTTCATCACGACTGCTGCAACAGCCCTGAGGCACCCCGGCCATCCTTTGGCTGCTGTATCCAGTTGCTTAGAGAAATAAGCAATTGCCCGTCGGTACGGACCCAGGTCTTGTGCTAATATTCCCAAGGCAATTCCCTGTTTCTCATGGGAGAACAGAAAGAATGGTTTACTCACGTCTGGAAGTCCTAGAGCTGGAGCTGACATGAGGGCATTCTTTAGCTGCTCAAAGGCCTTCGTGGCTTTCTTTGTGCACTGGAGATCTCTCTGTTCTGTGTTTATGAGAGCATATAGGGGCTTTACAAGTAAACCTGTTGTGGTTTATGGGGATCTCCTTTTGTTTCCTTTCGTGGGAATTTTTCTTTCCCATTTTTGTTGCTGATTGCCATGGTCATCTCATCCTTTTGATGGCAGGCGATTAGTAAAGACAATAGGACCTACACCCCACCAAACGACCTACACCCACCCAACGACCTTGCTAAGTACTGGGAGGGGGTGGGTGTGGGTGTGGTGGTGCGGGTAACTATATATACTGCCCTGCTTGGCTCAGAGGGGGAGTTGGCCTGCTACCTGTGGAGCAGAGCTCGACTGCTCTCTTGGTTCCTGTTTTTGCTGCACTGTGATCTTCTGCCTCAATCTGAGCCAGCCGGGACCTGCGCCACAGTGCTCCTGTAGTCACCGGGGAATCAGGTGAGTATCTCTGTGTGAGGCTGTCACTGGGTTTGTGGCTGGCTGGTTGCTGCTTATTGTTTTATTACTTTTCACTTTGTTATACATATTAATAAAACTGTTATTCCCTTTCCCCCATATCTTTGCCGGGAGCCCGTGATTTTTTTCAAAGCTATAAAGTCAGAGGGAAGGGGGGTCATATCCACCACTCCAAAGGGGGTCCCTGCCTTTATTGGCAAAACACCTGTCTTCCAAACCAAGACAGATTTTGGCGCCCAATGTGGGGCTCGAGGGCACAGAGGAAAAAAGGGGTTACAAAAGGAATAACAGTTTTTGCATGACCTATCCTTGTGTTCTGCGTGTAGGAACCTCACCAGGTGGCATCATGTTGTCTAGTATACCTTGGTTCGGGTGGCACGTATTTGTGGCCGCATTTTTCCCATTTGCAGCTCCTTTCCTGAACATGGGTCCTCTGACTAAGGCTACCGTGGCCGTTATACAATTCACACAATGGGTGAATAAGGTGAGGAATTCATGGATTTTTAACTTTCTCTGGACAGCAGGTACATGGATACAGGGCTACCACACGCTAAGTGCATGCTTCTGGAGTTGGGTTAATAATGGTACTTACTGTGAGGAAATGGCACCAGGGAAGCATTTTCCCAATCCTTTCACCATTTATTTGGGGCTACT
>VKON01001703.1:33346-62969 GCA_009741485.1 Malurus cyaneus samueli
ACGCGTACAAGCGGCCGTTGTTTCCACCCAGCATACATTCGCTCTTTTCATATTTTAAATCCCAAGGAGGAAGATCTTGTTAGGCCAGCTGGCCTTTCGTTCTCAGGCTGGCCTGGTGACCTTCCACCGGATTTAGAGAAGTTGCTGTTCCTGTGCTTTAGGAATGTTAAGGCGAGGCGACTAGCCACTGGCATGGATCGTAGCACCGACGGCAAAAACAGTTGTCTCAGAGGGGACCTTACTGTAGGTGTCGTGAGTGAGGTTTTGTGTGGCACGTGTTCCTTCTAGTAGACATCAGGAGAATTTTAGAACTTGATCACTTTGTGAGAGCGCTGGGTGGCCAAGACAGTGTGCAATCACCATTACCTGCAGAGATGGTAATTCCACTCTGTTTGAAAAGGTCAGTGGTTGCAAGGTAGGGCATCGTTTTCGAGTGCAGCTCTCCTTATGGGACCTGTTCCCTAAAACGTGTGTTCAGTTCATTTTGGGTTTTTTAGGAATCTTGCTGGCCCGCGGTTAGGTGGACACTGTGTAATAGCTGGCCCAGTTGACTTCTGGCAGTTGAAAAGTCCCCCATTAAAGGAAAGTGCAACGTGTGCCTTGGGTAAGTGTCCCCTTAGTTCCTAAAGGAAACAAATTGCATCCAAGGTCATTGTCCTGGCTACGAAGGTCTATGGTAAACGCTGCCCACAGATGACATCTGACAGTTTTGTGTTTCCCATTGGATTCCTTATTCAGAACGGCTCTCAACTGTGCCCAATTAGCGCAAAGCATGTGACAGTGCGCATATAGTTCTATGGCCGTCTAATTTACGATACCATCGAGTGCCCTGGACGTCGTCTGGACCTGCTATCCCTGTTGTGTAGCTGGAAAGTAAAGCCACCAGCAGGAAAAGTTCCTCGCACGTGAATATGTACGGAGAGATTTCTCAAGTCCAGCAACTACAATTAAAGGACATTAAAAAAGTAATGAACGAGCAATATTAGAGGAACAGCAGCTTCTTAAACTGACAAATTCAAGTAAACTGACGAACCGAGGTATTAGCCGGCGTAGCGTTATGTCTGAAGCAGGTGGTGCTGCCAGTCCCATTGCAGTGATGGATGTGGTCTTGTCAACGTGTGATCATGAAGACAGGTCAAGTTTGCCATCGTGGAGTCACAGTGGTGGTGTATCGGACGACTTCGTCTCGCTCTAGGGAATCACCAGTGGAAGTAGCTGTCATGTTCTACGGAGCTCGCTTTATATGCAGGTCAGGGCTGTCTCAGTACGCAGGTCATTTGTCTGGACTATGGGCATGACTGCGAACAATGGGATAGATGTAACTATGGAAGTCGATTCCCACTAGAGCCTTAGATGGCCTATTTCAGGAGATAGCCCTGCGACGGTGGTTATCAGGGTCGATGTCATGCCTGAAGATAAAGGAGCGATCCACAGGCTTTGGATATGTAATCAGAATAGCATGACTGTTTTGGGTATACGAGCCTCTCCGATGTAACACCGTACAAGATGAGCTGCGGCTTGCACTTCTCTCTGTATTTCATGAGTGCTGGCTTGAACGAGCCGAGATACCAATAAAGAGATAGTATGATAGAAGGCGCTCCAGAGCACGAGTAATACAGTTTGCTGCAGCTTGATAGGAGCACATGAGCATTACAGAATGAGAGAGACATCATTAAAGTTTTGAAGAGACCCTTTGGAGACATAATCAACCTAATGACTGAACTTCACCATGACTAATAGACCATGGCAACCTCCTGTGTGAGGGAGGGTTGTAGAGAAAGCGATGTAAGGTCTAGTGGCCTGAGAACCCTCTTCTCGAAAGAGTCAGTGGACATGGAATGAGAACCGAACTCGAGCTACAATCTAGGTATCAAGGCAAAAATGAACTGGATTTGCTCAGGGGTGGAGGAGTCAATGATATAAAATACCCAAGTAATGAGGAGTTTGCGCGCAAAATCATTCCAATCTTTCCTCATTCATATCAGTTTCCACAAGATCCTGATGGCTTCGGACCACAGTACCGGTTTTCAACTGAACGAAACCTCTCAGTGGTTTCCCAAAAAAAATCTTTCTTTAATAACGTTAGCTGCATTTGTCTACAGACTGAGCTTCAGTTGAGCCAACTTGTAATCATGCTCCTCTGTTGTAACATCTCTTACCAATTACTACTGAGACGAAGCGCTTCCCTTGGTAATTTGTATCACTTGCTACCGTAGGGGATAAGGAAGAGAGAGGTACGAAAGTTATGTGTCATATGAAAATCAGAAAAACTAAAATTGAAGCGGAGGGAACTGTTTTCAACCGCCCTGTGCACCAGTGAAAGAGAATACAAATATCTATACTAATTGGCAGCAAGCGATCATATCAACAGGTAATTGAACAAAAGTCAAAATGTGACAATAGTAATGACAAGTTACCACTGATATGGGGAGCGCGAAGAATTAAATAGCAGAACTGCTTAAGCAGCTGACTTGGCTAACGCCTATAAGCCAGCATATAATTGCATGGGGCTAGGCGGCGCATTTGTTAGGGTGAAGAAGACCCAGTAACCGAGTTAGCTTAATTCGTGGACCCTGAAGACCGGTAAAAAACAGCCAGAACTTTTGACTGATTACCAAGGAGCCGAACATCGCGACCAAGAAACAGCAGGTCATAAAGCTCAAGTCGACCGGAGTAAGAACTCACACTCACGAAACACAACCGTAAAGCACCGCCAGGGAGCACGGAGCGTGCGCCAAAACACAAGTTGAATGAAGTACTATATTAGCATAGGAAGTGCGGCAGTTAATGTCGCCGAGAGACGCAAGTAGTACACTTGTGAGAGATAGGGGTCGGTTATCCATAAGATGCGAACACCTTATCACTAAAGCTATACATACTGTGCTTCAGTTCACTATAACTCGCAGTTTATAAACTGAGAGAGTGTGTTCAGTGTGAGAGGTGGTGCATCCTTTGAAGGTGACTATTCCCACGTGTACTGGCCGTGGAAATGAAACATATCCTACCTTAAACTTTTACTTAGTTTGGTGCCGGGTCATGGTTCGCATTTCATGTATACCAGTATTTATATAATACGTTGATGGAGGTACTCTCAGTCTCGTATAGGAAAACAAATTGGAGTAGCCAGCCAATTCTTTTTGAGGACTTTTCAACTTTTAATGTTGTTCAAATAACCGAGTTATTGAATTAGATGTTAGAGTAGTCCGAGAGTGATAAATGACACTCCTACTCTTTTACTTACTACCTCTGCATTGAAGCCGATAAATGCATTAAGTAGATTAACAGCCTGGCTAGGATAGCTGGGACTAATTCCAGGAGTCAAACAACAGTGTTTGGAACTACTGGAACACTGTGGTTCTGGAAACATACAAAAATAAGTCATTTAGATGTATTAGAGTTATTAGAGTGCCTGCAATTGTGGAGTTTAATTTGCGAGCAGATTGTCCATACAGTTCTCTGCTTGTTGCTCCGTTGTTTGCAGCTGACTTATTTGCAGTCTAGATGTAGATACCCAGCCTCTTCCGCGGTGGAGTATACGGTATAGATGTGTTATAATCGAGAGCAGCAACTTCAAGAATATAAAGTAATTTTTTCCTGAGCAGCAGGCATTTTCCCAACCTGGCCTCTGGTGGCAAACAAGACTCAGCTTACACCATTGCTGGTCAAAAAGGAGTAAGTGCAGGGAGCAATTTGTGCACAAAGTGTATCTGAAAATACAGGGAAAATCTGCCATTCTGCTCAAGTGCATTTTCAAGTTAACTTTTGGGGATATTCAGTTTGCCCCACTGCCAGCTCAGAGCTGTTTGGAGGCGCGTATGGAGAGATGTTTGTCTCGTCACGTGATCATTTAAGTGTCTGGTGTAAATAGAGAAATAACATGGGGAGAAAGGCTCGAACAGGGTATCAAGCTTTTCTCAGCAGTTGTGTGGAAGCGTTGCCACTTCCCATATCGAAAGTACTTTGCTGTCACAGTGTTGGATGGGGAGAGGGTCAGGTCTCCCCTGCAACAAGTTTAAAGGATTTCTTCAATGATCCACAATTTCGCGCATCCTGATGTAAGAGACAAGAGTTCTTTGCCATGTGGCTTTTCCGTGCTTAGAAACTTGAATTTCAATTGCCCACAGTCAGTAGATGTTTCACAGAGTCTGTTTTAGATTTTCTTTGGATTGGTTTGCTAATTTTCCCTCCAATTAGCTGTTATTGTTGGCAGGGTTGTGATATTACCACCTTAAGGTCTGCCTTTTATATGCAATTCCTTCAACAAAAAGGAAGGAGTACTGATTTGGGCGTAAGAGCCCATTCGGGTCCACACCTCCTTCCAAGGAAATGAAGGGAATGACATGGTGATGCTATTAACTTGTCCGAAAGTTACAAGTGTCTTTTAGCTTGAATTTAATAACAGTACCCTATGTGAACCTGAAGATATAACTTTTTAAAACTTTATAACGTGAATTATAACGTTTAACACTTATATAACCTGAATAATGACTTTTTATACAATGGTATGAAGCCAAATTGTATTTAACTAGTTGCTTAATGCTTAAGTAACAAAAACTCACCGGGAAAAGTGAAACGGAACAGGAAGGTGGATATGTTCATGAGAGTATGTATAATGCTCCAGACAAAGTGTCAGAGGACAGGCTAATAACTTAAGCTGCAAAATAAGATTTAGTTACTAGAAGCTACTAAGGAATACTACTGCACCGGGGGAGGACAGAGATAGGGAAAAAATTACAAGGAGAAGGAAAACAAAAAACCAGATACTTTTAAAGAGCACCTTGTTTTACTTTGCTGCCGAAACTGTTCCTCCAGGTCACCCGTCCCCACCCCTCCATGCTTGCCCGCGCAAGAGAAGTTTTTCCAAGTCCCCATCTCCACCCCTCCATGTTGTCCCTCACACACAGGGGGCAGGAGAATGAAAGTCTAACACAGATCAAAACACTCAGTTGTCGTTGAGCCCAGCTGTGGGAGTAGCCTTTTCCGAGACACAGTCAATGTGAACTGCTAAATAGCAGGGAAAGGAATTTCTTTACCTCGCAGGAGAAAAGAAAAAAAAAATGTCCTTCAAGCCCATGTTGTTTTTTTCAGCGATGTGAGTCATTATCACAAACTTCCTGGCAGAACACCAAACACAGCTTCTTCTACATCAAAACTTCGTGGGGGAAAACTCTTCTCTGTCTCTTGGCTTCTAGTCAAATCAAATCCAGTCCTCAAAAGGCCAGGGTTTTTTTTTTTTCACAGCAAAGTCGCTTTACTTCTCTATACAGGTCTCTCTATATGATGAAATAGTCCTTTCCAAGAACACTTATCTCCTCATGTTCGAGAACCCAGTAAGGGCACACGCTTCTCCTTACTGTTCTGTGATCTTTAGGTCTCCCCTGCCTCTCTTGCGCCGGGAAGGCATGGAGGGGTGGGGAGGGGTGACCTGGGAGAGACAGGTTCGCAGAAAGAATAACAGGTGTCTTAAAATATCTGGGTTTTTTTTTCCTTCTCCTTGTAAATTTTTCCCTATCTCTGTTCCCCCTCCCCGGTGCAGTAGTATTCTTAGTAGCTTTTAGTAATAAATCTATTTTGCAGCTTAAGTTATTCAGCCTGTCTGACCATTCTCTGGAGCATATACATATCCATGACAGATATCCACCTGGTGAGTTTTTGCTTACTTAAGCATTAAGCAACTAGTTAACTACATTTGGCTATTACATTGTATAAAAAGTCATTATTCAGGTTATATAAGTGTTAAAAGTTATAATTCAGGTTATAAAAGTATTAAAAAGTTATATTTCAGGTTCCATAGGTATTTTATAAATCAAGCTATATAAGCATCTTGTAACTTTGACCCAAGTTATATAGGCATCACCATGTCATCTCCCTTCATTCCTTGGAGGAGGGGTGTGACTCAATGGAGCCTCTTACGCCCAAACTCAGCCCTTCCTTTTTGTTGAAGGAATTTGCATATTAAAAGGCAGACCTTAAGGTGGTAATATCACACCCTGCAACAAAACAGACTAAATTGGAGGGGAAAATTAGCAACCAATCCAAAGAAAATTAAAACAGACTCTTGAAAATTTACTGATGTGGGCAATTGAAATCAAGTTTTCTCAAGGGAAAGCACATGGCAAAGAACTCTGGTCTCTTAATCAGGATGCAAATTGTTGCATGAAAATTTTAAACTTGTTGCAGGGGGGAGAACTGATCCCTCTCCCCACTCCAACACGTGACAAAAGTACTTTGAGTATGGGGGAAGTGGCAAGCTTCCACACAATGCCTGAGAAAAAGCTGATACCCTGTTGGCTTTCTCCCATGTTATTCTTATTTACACCAGAACTTAAAGATCAGGACCGAGACAAAAAACTCTCATAGCGCCTCCCAAAAGCTGAGCTGGGAGTGGGGGGCAAATTTGAATATCCCCAAAAGTTAACTGAAAATGCATGGAAATGCAGTTTCCCTGTATTTTCAATGACACTTTGCAAAATGCTCCTGCACTACCTCCTTTTGACAGCAATGGGTATTGAGTCTTGTTTGCCACCAGAGGCCAGGGGTGGAAATGCTGCTGCTCCAGGAAAAATACTTTTATCATTTTGCAAGTTTGTTGTTTTAGTATACCCTCTCCAGCCAAGAGGCTGGGTATACATCTAGATGCAAATAAAGTCAGCTGCAAACAGGGAAGAACACAGAGGAACTGTATGGAAATCTGCTGCAAATAAAGCTCCAACAAAATGCAGGACTCTAAAATAAAATACATTAAATGACTTATTGTTTTGTATTTCCAGAACAGTGTTCCCAGTATTCCAACACTGTTGTTTACTCCTGGATTAGTCAGCTATCCTAGCAGGACCTGTTAACTACTGTAATAGCAATTATGGCTTCAAATGCCAGAGGAGTAAGTAAAAGAGAGGAGTGTCATTTTCACTTAGGACTACTCTAACATCACATCAATAATCGGTTATTTGACAAATTAAAAGTGAAAAGTTCTCAAAAGGATGGCTGGCTACTCCAATTTGTTTTCCTATACAGTACTGAGAGTACTCATCAGTATTATTAAAGTACTGGATAATGAAATGCGGAAAAGACCCCACAACTAAGTAAAGTTGTAAGGTAGGTATGTTTTATTCACGGCCAGGACACGTGGGAATAGTCACCTTCCAAAGATGCACACCTTCACAGAACAACTCTTCAGTTTATATGGAGTTACTGGATACATATGAATTAAATTTTGCAATACGCCTATACATATTCATCACCTGTCCCCACTTCCTATGCTAATCAGTCTGCATGTGTTTGCGCATGCGTCTTGCCCCCTGGCGGTGCTTTTTAGGTGGTCTTTTGATGAAGTAAGATGTCTACCTCGGGACTTGAACTTTTTACCTTTGGTTCTTGTGCATGCTTCCTGGCTCCTTGGTATCAGTCAAAACTTCTGGGCTGTTTTTTACCGGTTTCAGGGTCCAAAGAATAGCAACTCGGTTACTGGTGTCTTCTTCCCTACAATACTGGGCCAGCATGATTAATGGTAGTGAAGGCTTAGCCAAGTCAGCTTTGCTTAAGCAGTTGCTATTAACTCTTCGGCTCCCCCATATCAGATAACTTGATTACTAATTGTCACATTTTTGACTGTTGTTATTACTGTTTATATGAGTTTGCCTGCAATATTTTAAGATATTTGTATTTTTTCACTGGTTGCCACAGGGGGTGGAAAAAGTTCCTCCCTCAATTTAGTTTTCTGATTTCATATGAACTAATTTGCGTACCTCTTCCTATCTCCTGGTAGCAAAGGATAAAATTACCAAGGGAAGCGCTTATAGTAATGGTAAGAGATGTACAACAGAGGAGCTGAAGTGGCAACTGGAAAGCTCCAGCTGTAGACAAAGGCAGCATAAGTGATTAAAAGAAAGATTTTTTTGGTTGGAAAACCACTGAAGGGTTTGGTTCAGTTGAAAAGGTACTTGGTCCGAAATCAGGACTGTGGAAATGATATGATGAGGAGATTGGAATGAATGAGTACTGTTATATCTTTGACTCCCACCCCTGAGGCAATCCAGGTCATTTTGGATACTAGAATTGTACTGAATGTTGTTTCCCATCATGTCCACTGACCTTTTCTGGAGAAGAGGAGTCTCAGGGTAGACCTAATCGCTCTCTACAACCCCCTGAAAGGAGGTTGCCATGGTCTAGTTGACATGGTGATGTTCAGTCATAGGTTGGAATTTATGATCTCAAAGGTCTCTTCCAACTTAATTGATTCTTTGATTCTGTAATGCTCAGTGGCATATAAAGCTGAGCAAACTGTTATTACTCTCCAGTCTAGTAAGGCCTTCTGATTACTATCTGTTATTGGTTATTGGTTGTTCAAGCCAGCACTGATGAAATAACAGAGAGAAGTGCAAGGGCAATATCTTAGGTTACATGGAAGGTGTAACCAAAACAGTATGTATTCTATTACCATATCCATAAGCTGTGGGAGTGCTCTTTATCTTCAGCATGACTCAGCCCTGATAACACCCTCCAGGGGGCTATCTCTGCTAATGGGCCATCAAGGGCTCTGGGAATGACTCATAGAATTACATCATCCCATTGTGAGATGCCTAGTCCAGAAAGGAGGTACTGGACATCCCTACCTGCATATAAGCTGAGGCTCTAGAACACTGGGACACTACTTCCACTGGATTCCCAGAGGAGACAAGCTCGAGAACCACCACTGGACCTCCAGAGGCAAACTTGACCTGTCTTCAGGATCACAGCTTTGACAAGACCACATCCATCACTGCAATGGGACTGCAGCCACCACCCTGCTCAACAGGGTGTCAGGTTGTACTCTGACTTTGTCAGTTTAAGCTGCTGTTTCTGTAATATTGTCTTTATTTTAATTTTTCCTATTAAATTGTAGTTCTGACTTAGAATCTCTCCCTACATATTCACGTGGGGGTAATTTTCCTGCTGGTTTACTTTCCAGCTAGCACAGAGGGATAGGCAGGCCAGACGAGGCAGGGGATGGCATTGTATGTAATAGAAGGATTAGAATATATGGAGCTCACAGCTGGCAATGGCACAGTTGAGAGCCTCTGGATAAGAATCAATGGGCAAACAAATAATGCAGATGTCACTGTGGGAGTCTACCATAGACCTCCTAGCCAGGACAATGACACTGATGAATTTGTTTCCTTTGAGGAACTAAGGGACACTTCCAAGGCAACTGCCCTTATCCTTATGGGGACTTCAACTTGCCAGAAGTCAACTGGGAGCATTACACAGTTGGCACAACCCGGGCCAGAAGATTCCTAAAAAAACCCAAACTGGATGACAACTTTAGGGAACAGGTCCTAAGGGAGCTGACTCAAAAAGATGCCCTACTTGAACCACTGCTTTTCAACAGAGTGAATCTCATGAGTGAAGTGGTGATTGGCAACTGTCTTGGCCACAGCGTTCACAAAGTGATCAAGTTTAAAATCTTTGTTGACAGGAGGAAACGTGCCAACAAAACCTCAACTCAGGGAACTAGTAAGGTCCCTCTGAGAAATGTTTTTGCAGGTGCTAGGATCCATCAGTGCTAGTCGCCTTTTAAACATCTCCTAAAGGCACAGGAACAGGCAATTCTCAAATGGTGGAAGTCAAGCAGCCGAGGAAGAAGGCCAGCTTGGCTGAACAGAGATCTTCTCTTGGAAATAAGGAAAAAAAGGAAAGTGTATGCTGGGTGGAAACAACGTGGAGTGACATGGGAAGAATACAGAGATGCTGCTCACCACTGTAAGCAGAAAATCTGTAAGGTCCCACAAAAGAAGGAGATAACACAATTCATAGAATCAAATTTGTTTCCAATCTGTTCTGAGCAGATCTGTTGTTACCTCAATCTTCATGGCCTCACCTTGGGTGGCCAAATAAGGAATGTCATGATTTTAGGAATAGTATTCTCCCATTTAGTAGTCCACTAAAACATGCCAATGGAGGTACAAAAGGCAGAAGATCACAAGTGAATAAGAACAAGTTATTTGAAACAGCAATGGATAAGAAGAAGAACAATAACAGCAACAGTATTAATAACAAAAAAGGCATAAGACAAAGAAACAAATTGGTCATGAAGAAAAACCCAACAGTAAAACAAATACCAGACTGTCCCCCACATTTCTCCCACTGGAAGGAATGCCCTTTTCCTCAGAAGCAAGAGAGAGTCTCTTTCCCCCACCCTTGGCAATGACGTGGTGGTGGTATCAAATAACATTGGGGTCTGGCCACACCTCTCAGTTTTTGCAAGAAATTTAACCGTGTCCTTGACCAAAACACTGCTCTGTTATCAGCTCCTGTCCAGCCTCTCATGCAAAGCACAGCACTGGAAGGGCTGAGCTTTACCTCAGTCAGACCCAATACAATCTCCACTCCCTTATTCCATCCCATTTACGTCATACTCAGATTCCACGGAATCTATATGTATACTTTCCAATTCTTCAATTTCCTGTATTCTCCATTACTAGAATCCTTTTCTTATCCACACATACAGCTCAAACTACAACCTAAACCATTAATTCCCCGACATTTCCACTCCAGCAGGATGAGGGATCAGGGCAGAAGAAGTTGCACGCTTGATGGTTGGGCACCAACACTGGTCCCGGCTAATCATAATATTCTTCTTACTTTCTTGCCAAATTCTTCTTCATCCCAGCTCATGCGATCATATCTTTACTTTTTTCAAAAATTCCTTCTTCGTCACTCCTGCTACGTACTCCTGAAACATAACAACTACATCATAGATTATCTTACCCCAAGGTTAAATCTCTTGAGGTATACACGTGTCTCCCCATCCCTTTGCATTACCCCCACCCCAAGTACACCCAGGGTCCTTGGGCAAAGAACAATCCCACGAATGGGTTTGCCTTTTTCCGTGGGGGAAAAATCACTGACTTCCCCAGCCACTTCCCTGTGTGTAACACAGGGACCTTGTCTCCTTCCACAGTGTCTAATGGCTTAGTTGCGGCAGGACCAGGGCGGTTAGCAGATCCCCTTGTATTGACCAGCCAAGTGGCTTCTGCTAAGTTTGTATCCCAGTGTTTCCATGTGCCATTACCTCGTGCCCTTAACATAGTTTTTAGCAGCCCATTGTATCTTTCGATTTTTCCAGAGGCCTGAGGATGATAGGGGGTATGATACATCCACTTGATTGCCATGTCCTCTTTGCCCAGGAATTTATAAGATTATTTCAAAATGAGTCCGTTGTCCGACTCAATTCTTCTGGGGTTCCATGTCGCCATAATATATGCCTTTCAAGACCTGAGATCATATTCTGGGCAGTGGCATGGTTCATTGGGTATGTCTCCAACCAGCCGGTTGTTGCCTCTACCATGGTGAGGATATAACACTTGCCTTGGCGTGTTCGTGGCAAAGGCCCAACGTAATAACTTGCCAGGCCTCACCATACTGGAAACCCAGCCACCGCCCTCTATTCCAGAGCGGCTTCACTCGCGTGGCTCGCTTGATTGCAGCACATGTTTCACATTAGTGTATAACCTGGCTGATAGCCTCCATGGTCAGATCCACCGCTCGATCACGAGCCCATCTGTAAGTTGCATCTCTTCCAAGATGCCCTGATGTTTCATGGGCCCATCGGGCTATGAACAGCTCACCCTTCCTTTCCCAGTCTAGGTCCACCTGAGCTATCTCAATTTTGGCAGCTTTATCTACCTATTCATTGTTTAGATGTTCCTCGGTGGCACGGCTTCTGGGTACATGTGCATCTACATGGCGTACCTTCAAAGTTATCTTCTCTACCTGTGCAGCGATATCCTGCCACAAGGCAGCGCCCGAGATGGGTTTACCCCTGCACTAGCCAATTGTTCTTCTTCCCTTACTAGTCGGATGGGATGGGCCGAACTTGCCTTGTCCATTTTTTTTTGTTTTCACTACCGGGACAATTACTGTGGTTGCTGTGGTTTGGGTCCCTATCTCAGCCATAGTTGTTGTGGTTTGTATTCCTCCTTCAGCCACAGAGTCCTCAGACACAGTTTGGGGTCCTGCTTCCACTACTTGACTCCCAGGCCTCTGGAAGTGGTGAACAGAGGCTCAGTAGCCCAGCCAGGCCCCAGTACAGGGCAAGAAGCTGCTCACATTCGTGGTGGTAAGACATCCTTCTGCAGTCGATGGGCTAGTTTGTCAGGGTTGTTTACTACTTCAAGGGTAAAGTCCCAGGCAATGGGAGGTGATAACCGCCCTAGGAACCTGCCCAAATCTCTCCACACACCTTTCCACCCAGGAACTGGGTACCTCAGGGGAGATTTAACAGCTCCTCATTCAGAGGGTGTTTTCTCTTGTACAAGGATGATGACATTATTCCTTGAATTCCATAGGGTAACAATGCTATTGCTAGTATTACTAGTACATCAGACAGCTTATATAGGATTAGCAAAGAAGACCATGGGAGACTGCATCAAAAGATCATCCACACTCAAATTTACTCAGGCAGAGAGAAGGAGCTATATTCCTTCATAGTAATTGTTTGTTTCAACATATTCCAGACGAAGCAAAATAAAGATAAGAGTGTGGGCCGCTGAAGGCTGTGTGCCACACAGGATCTCAGAATTTACTACTGAGACCTATTGCTTACAATTATTAAGAGAATTACTAGAGCATAAAGTATATGTATATATATATATATAATATATATAACACTACCTTTATCTCTCCCCACGTTGGAGCGCCAAGAAAGACTGTTGTGGGTTGACCCTGGCTGGATGCCAGTACCCACTAGGTCTCCCTATCACTCCTTTCCCTCTAGAGACGGGGGGGAAGTAAGATGGTGAACAGCCAGCAGGGTGAGATAAAGTAGTTTTATTATAGCAAAGATACAAATATAAGCAAAGACTTGTGCGCGCAAAAGCGAAAAAAAATAAATCAATCTCTACTTCCCATTAGCAGCGTTGTTCAGGCACTTCCGGGAAGCAGGGCTTCAGCACGCGTAGTGGTTTGCTCCGGAAGGCAAACATTGAAAACTCATGAAATGCCCCCGCTTCCTTCTCTCTCTCTCGCTAATATATCTGATCTGATGTCATATGGTATGGAAATCCCTTTGGTTGTTTGGGTCAGCTGGCCTAGTCATGTCCCTCCCAGGATCTTGCCCATTGCCATCCCTTTGAGGGGGAAGGAATGTCAGAGGGACAGCACTGCTTGGCAATAGCCAAATCACTGCTCTGTTGTCAGCTCCCGTCCAGCCACTCATGCAAAGCACAGCACTGGAAGGGCTTGAGCTTTACCTCAGTCAGACCCAATACAATGGAATTGCTGAGTTGGGAGGGACCCATCACGATCATTGAGTCCAACTCCTGGCCCTGTGCAGGACACCCCAAGAATCCAACCATGTACCTGAGAGCATTGTTCAAACACTTCTTGAACTCAGACAGGTTTGGTGCTGTAACCACTTCCCCGGAGAGCCTGTTACAGTGCCAACTACCCTCTGGGTGAAGAACCTTTTCCTGACATCCAGCCTACCACTCCCCTGACTCAGCTCAGCCATTCCTTGAGCCCTGTCACTGGTCACCAGAGTGAAGAAATCAGTACCTGCCCCTCTGCTTCCACTCATTAAGGATGTTGAAGACCACAATCAGGCCTCCCCTCAGTTTCTTTCTCTCCAGGCTGAACAGACCAAGTGACCTCAGATGCTCTCATACAGTTCCCCTCCAGACCCTTCACCATCCCTTGTGGCCCTCCTTTGGGCAATGTCTAATAGCTTTCATGTCTTTTTATACTGTGGTGCCCAAAACTTGCACAAAGGACTCAAGGTGGAGGCTCACCAATGCAGAATAGAGCAGGACAATTACCTCCTTTGACTGGCTGATGATGCTGTGCCTGATGCACCCCAGGACACAGTTGGCCCTCCTGACTGCCAGGGTGCTGCTGACTCATATTAACTTTGCCATCACCAGGACCCCAAGTTCCTTTCTGCAGCATTGCTCTTCAGCCTCTCATTCCCCAGTCTATACACACAACCAGGTACAGAATCTGGTACTTGCCTTGTTAAATTTCATTGCCCATCTCTCTAATTTGTTGAGGTCTCTCTGCAAGGCCTCTCTGCTCCTCTTAATTTACTGTCGTCAGCAAACTTACTTAGCATTCCTTTGAGTCCTGCATTGTGGTAATGTATCAGGTAAACATAACTGTGTAAAGAGGCTCCAGCAAGCTAGGGCTGCCTGTTTGGAGCTATCAGCCAGCTGCAGAGAGGGTGGTGTTACAACGGGCAGATGGGTTAACTCCTGCCTCCCTTCTTAGGTTCGGACCCCCTGCTGTGTAAGGACCCTCAGACAGTTGCAAATACACTCCTTTATCAGAAATTTGTGTTAAAGTGACAATGAGAATGACTAACTTGAATATTCCATGAAGTTCATTAGAGTGGTTATAAAAACATGGTCAATTCTAATAAAGTTCGAGTTCATCGATCATGTCATAAGCGGTCAGAATGCTTGTTTTCCCGGCGCTTTCCCGAACAAATGGACCTAAACTTTAACATAATGGTGACCTCCGACGTGATAGAAGAACCACGACGTGATGGGTCAAGGAAAAGGCAGGAACCTCGCAGGACGAGGACGCCTCGTACCACGGTTCGGCTGGAGCAAAAATGATTCATGGATCACGGATGGAGCAAAAATGATTCATGGATCATGGCTGAAGCGTCGTAAGTTTTGAACCGGGTTTTCTAGCAGCTGGAAAAACGGCCATAAGCACCAGTAAAAAGATAAAAAGGGGATGGGTGCGGGCCTGGAAGAACCTAATCTGGTTTTCCAGCCGGGGTATGCCGCCGAAATCTTGGAAGCTGCATTAAAAAGCGTGCTCGAGTGTTGAAACATGAGACTAAAGGGTATTTAATATAATCGTAGACAAGCGGGCAAACAACTTATTTATTTGCTTTCCTAAGAAAGCGCTAAGCTAAGAATATTAACCCATGAAAGGGAGCCTTTGATTTACTGAATCTGGTTGTGACCGGAGCTGTTTTCGGAGCCCCCTGCCGAGCACGGTTGTTGCCAGAGTGGAAATAGCAGGGAGAGAAAACGGCGAACAAAATATGCCACGGTTCCGCCGTGGAGGCGGGCGGGTCCCTGTCCAGGTCGCTGTCCTGCTCCTGGAGCCGCCTGGCGGGAGACGGTGGATATTTCGGGCTCTGCTAGCAGAGCTGCGAAAAGCCTCGCAAGCGGCAGAAAATTTTCCTCAATTGACTCTCCTCCCGCTGCGAATAGAATTAGTCGACTCGGGCCCGGCCCGGCGCGGCTCGGCCTGTCTGTTCCTACTGATAAGAATGAAGCTTTTGTGAAGCAATAGCGCTAAAAAGGAAAGACCTCAAACAGACACTTGGGTAGAAACGAGAATGTAAACGAGAATGGATGTAGAGGGAAACATCAGCAAAAGGATGCACAAAAGGAAAACACCTTGAAAGCTTTTCTTTTGTCAGTCTTGCTTTTCTGCCAAGAAGTTACATCTGCCTGCACCTGGGGATACTGCAGATGCTTGCAAAGATGTGCCTTTGGGCTCCTGGGTGCCGGGATTGGCACCACAACCTTGTCCCAGAGCACCCCATGAAGACTATCTGGCTTAACGTGTACTGGGGTTGGGGATGTTTTTGTGTTTCTTTTTCCACAGGACTCTTTAGGTACCAGCGAAAGGAACAAGGTGGTGGTGACTAGAACGCCAGAGACTGCATTCAGCTAAGGATCAGAACACTGAATATTAATGACTAAGATATTCGCCAAATATTTCTTTATGAAAAGTAATTTTGTTTTTTCTTTGTCAGATTGTCTCAATCAAAAAATACAGATTCTATTCGAGAGAAGAATTTTCTTTAAGAACAAAAATTAACTGAATGGAGCCAGCAACTCTCAGTTGCTAGTTGTCTTAGTGACAGTATTTTTCATTTCATGTCACTAAGTTTATGTTTACTGATAAAACAATGATCTAGGTTTGTAGAACTGAGAATTTTCTATAGATGGTTTAAATCAATTTATTTTAGAGTGTGTATCTCACAATGTGTAACCAGTTACAGGATCAAGTTTTCACTTAAAAAAGGAGAGTGTAAACTGGTTATTAATATAAGCTTAATCTTGAAAATTAAAATAATCAGAACCTTAAAATATTATAGTCAAGACCACAAAAGCCTATAGGTTCTGAAAGACTCAGAAATGCATACCTTTGCAAAGACCATGTTGTTTTTTCAGTGTGCCTTATTTCATTGAGCAAGATTTATACTAAGATGTTAAAAAGCACACACACACAGTAACTTCGATGGGTGGAGCATAAGCAGCACATTGTTTTACTGGTTGCAGTAAGCTAAACAGCTAATTTCCAGCAATGCACATCCTGGTATGATGCTAATGAGAATGATGTCTTTCTGTTTGAGAATTTAATTTTTTGAAAATAGCTGTCACAGGATAAGTCTGCTAACCATGCCCATTGTGCTTTAAAAATATGCTTTAGTGTTAATTTCTTTTCTAATCTCAGAGCATCTCCTGTGAAGAAGATTGAAGTTAGATCTAGAATATTATTTGAAACTTCTTTTAACAATAGAGTGTTTCTGTCTTTTAGTATTATTACAATATTCTTTGCTTCTGTATTTGTATTTTATGTTTAGATTTTAATAGTTATTGCATCTTTTCAGGTTGCAGTGCTACACTGTAGAAAAGAAGATGTGGTTCTTCTCCTAGAGTACTTTCTCTCTAAGATATAAGTGCATTATTGTCTCTTTTAACATGAATAAGCTTTACTCCTAAGAGTTAATAGAATATAGATAAGTTGCTCTGTTATTTCAGAATATTTAAACCGCAAGTCATACACAGAAAAGCAGTGAGAAATTAGGAAACTACAATATTCAGTCTAGCAATGATTTCTTAGCCGTGGAAAAAAAAAGCTTTGTGTGAGTTTATACCAGTGTGAAATGGCACAGAGAGATGAAATATTGAGAGGCAACATATAGGGGTCTATAGAACACAATGCCATACAGAGTTAACACAGTGCAGCATCCTAAGGATGTAAGCTTGTGTATTTCAGCCCATACTGAATACTGGGAGAAAGCAAAAACCTCATGCCAACATTATCCAGTATTAGTAAATTGCCTTTACTACTGTAAGCACGAGAAAAGTGCAGATATCTGTATATCTGCAGTAGGAGCAATACTTGAGTTTCTTAAATTGCTTCTGAAGTCTCTTTGAAAGGGCTTTGGTTGTTGCCACATGACTCTGACATAAAAGTGATACTCTTGTGAGTATTGTGTGTGAAACAAAAGGAGTCAAACCTCTCATACTCTTGCACAGCTAATAATGTGTAAATAGGCTTGACCTTGAAGTGAGTTGTATTTTACCCCTATTTTCTCAACAGCTCTGTGATTTGACTATTGCAGCAGGTATAAATTGGGCTGCAGTTCTGTGTGCCATTTATAGCAGTACACTGCTAATTCTCTCAGCTTCCGTTATTAATGACCTGCTTCCTGAATGAGAGATGCACACATTTAACTTAAATAACAAAGGTATTTTTTAGGATAGAAGAGAGTTGTAAGAATATACTCCACATTGATTCAAAGATTGCTTCTTAAGTTACAAGCCACTGTATGTTTTGAGATCTAGTCGAGACCCAGAGACTAGTATCTAGCAGGGACCAACTGAAGGTATCGTTTAGGGCGGAGAATATTTGTGCGTTTCTACACCGACAGGCTTAGGTGGATTTCAACTTGCTGGAAGAAGTCAGTTATGAGGACCTGGCCAGTCCCCAAAAGCTGCTTCGAAAGCCGTCAATCGTCTGAAGAGACAGCACAAAGAAACTGCCCCTGTCCCTTGCTGCTGACCAAATGACAGTATGCAGACTTCAGTCAACCTACAATTACTATTTTGAAGATTTATTGATGTAACCTTTTTACACTTATTGTTTTAGAGTTATGTTGTTATTTTGCTTGTTTCTTTTGCTTGTTTGTTCACTATAGATAATAAGGATAACAAAAAGTTGATTGTTTTGTTGTATTAATGTCAAGAGGATTACTAAGTAATGGCATTCTGAAGGAGGGCAATGCTAAGTTTGGTCAGCTTTAAGAGAAATAGAAATGATCCCATGACACTGGACAAAAATAGTGTTATGATGACCAGTGATGAATCTGATCCCGCAAAAAGCATGAAATTCCTTAGCTAATTGGAAAACCTGAAAAGGCACTTAATTTGTAGAATTTCTGACCATTTTTGAGGCTTTTTCTCTTTACCAGACTCTAGGTTATACAATAACCCAATTACCCTTTTTCACTAGATAAGTTTTGATATCTATTTTGTCATTTTTATTTCTAAGAAGTATCCTACAGAGCATTTGCACCTCTGTTATTTTATACAGTGAAATGCAATTCTATCCGTATGGCAGCGATACTGTCTATGCATAACATACATGTGCTTTTCTGTTTTGCTAAAATGCAGTGAAGTTTTGCTAACAACAGTGACCTTCAAATCTCAAAATCAGAATGCTAGGCCAGATAGATTCTTTCTATCACTGATATTGTACCCCTTCATGCCATGTTTGTTACTTAGTGATCACGCCACAATTTGATAGCTACCATGAAATAAACAGCCTTGTGGAGCTAAGACAATTATTTCTGTATTGTTTTTTGAATTGCTGTGTTGTAGAAAACATTGTTAAAAGTGTATTAGTACTCTTTTGATCCCGCTGTTAGTTTTGCCTTTTAGACTTTGTTTCTCTACTTGTTTACAGAGGGTGTTGAATAAGCTACTGCATCAAACTCTTTAAGCAAATCTATCTCTGCTTAAAGAAAACAGGGGAGATGTGGTAATTATCAGGGTTAAACATAACTGTGTAAAGAGGCCTCTAGCAAGCTAGGGCTGCCTGCTTTGGAGCTATCAGCCAGCTGCAGAGAGGGTGGTGTTACAACGGGCAGATGGGTTAAACTCCTGCCTCCCTTCTTAGGTTCGGACCCCCCTGGCTGATGTAAGACCCTCAGACAGTTGCAAAATACACTCCTTTATCAGAATTTGTGTTTAAAGTGACCAATGAGAAGTGACTACTTGGAATATTCATGAAGTTCATTAGAGTGGTTATAAAAACATGTTCAATTCTAATAAAGTCGAGTTCAGCGATCATGTCATAAGTGGTCAGAATGCTGTTTCTCCTGGCGCTTTCCCGAACAAATGGACCTAAACTTTAACACTGCATCCCAGTCGTTAATGGAGATGTTGAAGAGAACTGGGCGGAGGATGGAGCCCTGTGGAACCTTAGCTGCATTGTCCTCCAAGTGTTTTTCAATACCTCCCAGAATAATCTTTTCCATGATTTTAACAGGCACCAAAGTGAGACTGATAGGCCTGTAGCTTCTGGGGTCCTCCTTCTTGCCTGTTTTGAAAATCAGGACAACATTCACCAGCTTCAAGTCAGCTGGGACCTCTACAGCGGTCTCAAGGCCACTCAAAAATCATTAAGCAAGGCCTTTTGATGGCATCAACCAACTATTTGAGGATTCTCCGGATGAATCCCATCAGGCCCCACAGATTTGTAGGGATCCAGCTGTAACAGCACAAGTTTAGGGTCAACTGGGAGTTGATCATTCCTGTAGTCATGGTCCTCCAGCTGAGGGCGCTGATGCCTTAGGATTTTAGCTTCTATATTTTTCATGTATCTGTATTCCCATAATTCTTTAGTGTACAGCGCTAAGCGAATGTTCTCCTATTTTTAGACAAAACAATTCTTCTCTAGGCCTGAAATGCAAGGACACCTTACTGCCTCAGGCCCCAAGATATGTAAACAACAGTGAATTGGGGGAGCGAACTTGGAGTAAATGACTTCATTACCTGAAGCTGTAATTGGAGAATTAACCCCCTGAGACGCAAATAGACAAAACATAAAACATGAAAAACCTGTGACTGAGTGTCCATTTTGGGTGTAGTCCCTGGGTAGGCTGTGACAGCCCAGAATGTACCTGAAGGCCCTTCAATAAATATAACTGGTTTTATTCTCTTAATTTTGTCTAACCTCTGTTTTAAGTTAGCCAGATTTTAGGCATCAGCACTGAGACCCCCTTGGTCCATCATCCATGTTGAAGACAGAGGCAAAGAATACATTAAACACCTCTGCCTTGTCCATGTCCGGGTTTGCGAGGTGACCATCGGTTGTGGGTTAAGGTTTCTCCTTTTGTTTCCTTTCTTGGGGAATTTTTCTTTCCCCTTTTGTTGCTGGGATACACTGATTCCTGGGTCTTCCTTTTGATGGCTGGGCGATTAGTGAAGACAATGGGACCTATGCCCACCCAAACGATCTTGCTAAGTGCTGGGAGGGTGTTTTGTGTGGTGTGATGGGGGGTAACTTCAATTCCTGCCCTGCTTGGCTTAGAGAAGGAGGTCGACCTGCTACCTGCGGAGGAGAGCTCGCCTGCTCTTTTCTGCAGAGCCCAGCATCTCTGCTCGTTGGTTCCTGTTTGCTGTACTGTGATCTTCTCCCCTGTGCATTGCCGGGACCCCTGAGATTCCAGCTTCAGGGCTTGAGTCCTGCTCCATCTCATCTCGCAGCCGGGGGATTCTGCTCGTCTCTTTGCCGTCTGGGGGTTTCTTGCTGTCCAGAGGAGCACCGAGATCAGCGTTTCTGCTGTGAGTTTGCGGAGGAACTTTTCTCCATCCACCTCTGCCATTTTGTGTCCACCATTGGCCATGTGGGAGACCTGAACCTAGCCGGGACCCACGCCACAGCACCCGTTGCAGCCTCTGGGGAATCATCGAACCCGCCCTGCCTGGCCGGGAGCCAACAGCACCCCTGCCAACTGGGACTGTAACTGCACCAAAGGGGAGGCTGTGTCTCTCTGAGGCTGTCACTGGGTTTGGGACTGGGTTGGTTGTTGCTATCGTTATTGTTACTGGTTTCACCTTGTTATACATATTAGTAAAAACTGTCATTCCCTTTTACCCATATTCTTGCCTGAAAGCCCATGATTTTCAAAGCTCAAATAATTCGGAGGGAAGGGGGGTCATATCCACCACTCCAAGGAGGGTCCCTGCCTGCCGTGGCCTTTGCTATTTTGGAGCTGTGTGGGGGTTAGGCTTAAGAACGGCTTAGACTCAGACATAGATAAAACAGTGCAGACTCGAGCTGGGCTGACGCAACCAGCCATGGGATTGGATAAATGAAAGTATTCTACCAATTAAAGACAAAAACATGCTACATAGAGATGGAGAGTGCCAGCTGTGTCATCTAGCTGGACCTGTGAATGGTTTGTTCTCTAAACCCGGGAGATAAGAAAGTGTATAAAAAAGCATGCAGTAGGAGTCAGAGTCAGAGAGAGCTGAGATCACTAGAGAGAGAGAGCTGATTTCACTAAGAAGAAAGAGCTGATTTCACTATAGCTAAAAGAGCTTGGAATACGAAGATTTAATAAAGAAGAAACCTGGACCTGTCTGCGCCTCTCGTGTCGTCTTTCCCGCGGGGTGCGGCGGGACCGGGGCCTCGGGCAGTAACACCTGCCTTCATTGGTAAACACCTGTCTTTCAAACCAAGACACCATCCTCATCCTGTAACAAGCAGATGTTATTTCTACACTGCCTTTTACCATTAATATATTTGAAAAAACTCCTATTATCCCACATGGTTCTGCCCAGCTTAAACTCCAATTGAGCCTTGACCTTACAGATTTTCTGCTTACAGTGTGAGCAGCATCTCTGTATTCTTCCCATGTCACTCACGTTGTTTCCACCAGCATACACTTTCCTTTTTTCTTAATTTCCAAGAAAGATCTCTTGTTCAGCCAAGCTGGCCTTCTCCTCGGCTGCTTGACTTCACCCATTTGAGAATTGCCTGTTCCTGTGCCTTTAGGAGATGTTTAAAAGGCGACTAGCACTGATGGATCCTAGCACCTGCAAAAACATTTCTCAGAGGGACCTTACTAGTTCCCTGAGTTGAGGTTTTGTTGGCACGTTCCTCCTGTCAACAAAGATTTTAAACTTGATCACTTTGTGAACGCTGTGGCCAAGACAGTTGCCAATCACCACTTCACTCATGAGATTCACTCTGTTGAAAAGCAGTGGTTCAAGTAGGGCATCTTTTTGAGTCAGCTCCCTTAGGACCTGTTCCCTAAAGTTGTCATCCAGTTTGGGTTTTTTTAGAAATCTCTGGCCGGGTTGTGCCAACTGTGTATGCTCCCAGTTGACTTCTGGCAAGTTGAAGTCCCATAAGGATAAGGGCAGTTGCCTTGGAAGTGTCCCTTAGTTCCTCAAAGGAAACAAATCATCAGTGTCATTGTCCTGGCTAGGAGGTCTATGGTAGACTCCACAGTGACATCTGCATTATTTGTTATGCCCATTGATTCTTATCCAGAGGCTCTCAACTGTGCCATTGCCAGCTGTGAGCTCCATATATTCTAATCCTTCTATTACATACAATGCCATCCCCTGCCTCGTCTGGCCTGCCTATCCCTCTGTGCTAGCTGGAAAGTAAACCAGCAGGAAAATTACCCCACCGTGAATATGTAGGGAGAGATTCTAAGTCAGAACTACAATTAATAGGAAAAATTAAAATAAAGACAATATTAAGAAACAGCAGCTTAAACTGACAAAGTCAGAGTACAACCTGACACCCTGTTGAGCAGGGTGGTGGCTGCAGTCCCATTGCAGTGATGGATGTGGTCTTGTCAAAGCTGTGATCCTGAAGACAGGTCAAGTTTGCCTCTGGAGGTCCAGTGGTGGTTCTCGAGCTTGTCCTCCTCTGGGAATCCAGTGGAAGAGTGTCAGTGTTCTAGAGCCTCAGCTTATATGCAGGTAGGGATGTCCAGTACCTCCTTTCTGGACTAGGCATCTCACAATGGGATGATGTATTTCCATGAGTCATTCCCAGAGCCCTTGATGGCCCATTAGCAGAGATGGCCCCCCTGGAGGGTGTTATCAGGGCTGAGTCATGCTGAGATAAAGACACTCCCACAGCTTATGGATTGGGGTAATAGAATACATACTGTTTTGGTTACACCTTCCATGTAACCTAGATATTGCCCTTGCACTTCTCTCTGTTATTTCATCAGTGCTGGCTTGAACAACCAATAACCAATAACAGATAGTAATCAAAGGCCTTACTAGACTGGAGAGTAATAACAGTTTGCTCAGCTTTATATGCCACTGAGCATTACAGAATCAAAGAATCAATTAAGTTGGAAGAGACCTTTGAGATCATAAATTCCAACCTATGACTGAACATCACCATGTCAACTAGACCATGGCAACCTCCTTTCAGGGGGTTGTAGAGAGCGATTAGGTCTACCCTGAGACTCCTCTTCTCCAGAAAAGGTCAGTGGACATGATGGGAAACAACATTCAGTACAATTCTAGTATCCAAAATGACCTGGAATTGCCTCAGGGGTGGGAGTCAAAGATATAACAGTACTCATTCATCCCATCTCCTCATCATATCATTTCCACAGTCCTGATTTCGGACCAAGTACCTTTTCAACTGAACCAAACCCTTCAAGTGGTTTTCCAACCAAAAAAATCTTTCTTTTAATCACTTATGCTGCCTTTGTCTACAGCTGGAGCTTTCCAGTTGCCACTTCAGCTCCTCTGTTGTACATCTCTTACCATTACTATAAGCGCTTCCCTTGGTAATTTTATCCTTTGCTACCAGGAGATAGGAAGAGGTACGCAAATTAGTTCATATGAAATCAGAAAACTAATTGAGGGAGGAACTTTTTCACCCCCTGTGGCAACCAGTGAAAAAATACAAATATCTTAAAATATTGCAGGCAAACTCATATAAACAGTTAATAACAACAGTCAAAAATGTGACAATTAGTAATCAAGTTATCTGATATGGGGGAGCCGAAGAGTTAATAGCAACTGCTTAAGCAAAGCTGACTTGGCTAAGCCTTCACTACATTTAATATGCTGGCCCAGTATTGTAGGAAGAAGACACAGTAACCGAGTTGCTATTCTTTGGACCCTGAACGGTAAAAAAACAGCCCAGAAGTTTTGACTGATACCAAGGAGCCAGGAAGCATGCACAAGGAACCAAAGGTAAAAGTTCAAGTCCGAGGAGAATCTTACTTCATCAAAAGACCCTAAAAAGCACGCGCCAGGGGGCAAGACGCATGCGCAAACACATGCAACTGATTAGCATAGGAGTGGGGACAGGTGATGATAGTATAGGCGTATTGCAAAATTTAATTCATATGTATCCAGTAACTCCATATAAACTGAAGATGTTGTTCTGTGACGGTGTGCATCTTTGGAAGGTGACTATTCCCACGTGTCCTGGCCGTGATAAACATACCTACCTTACACTTTAACTTAGTTGTGGGGTCTTTTCCGCATTCCATTATCCAGTACTTTAATACTGATGAGTCTCTCAGTACTGTATAGGAAAACAATTGGGTAGCCAGCATCCTTTTGAGAACTTTTCACTTTTAATTTGTCAAATAACCGATTATTGATGTGATGTTAGAGTAGTCCTAAGTGAAAATGACACTCCTCTCTTTTACTTACTCCTTGGCATTTGAAGCCATAATTGCTATTACAGTAGTTAAAGGTCCGCTAGGAATAGCTGACTAATCCAGGAGTAAACAACAGTGTTGGAATACTGGGAACACTGTTGAAATACAAAACAATAAGTCATTAATGTATTTATTTCTAGAGTCCTGCATTTTGTTGGAGCTTTATTTGCAGCAGATTTCCATACAGTTTCCTCTGTGTTCTTCCCTGTTTGCAGCTGACTTTATTTGCATCTAGATGTATACCCAGCCTCTTGCTGGAGAGGGTATACTAAAACAACAAACTTGCAAAATGATAAAAGTATTTTTACCTGGAGCAGCAGCATTTCCACCCTGGCCTTGGTGGCAAAAAGACTCAATACCCATTGCTGTCCATAAAGGAGGTAGTTGCAGGAGCATTTTGCAAGTGTCCATTGAAAATACAGGGAAACTGTCATTTCCATGCATTTTTCAGTTAACTTTTGGGGATATTCAAATTTGCCCCCACTCAGCTCAGCTTTTTGGGAGGCGCTATGAGAGTTTTTTGTCTCGGTCTATTTTAGTTTGGTGTAAATAAGAATAAAATGGGAAAGCCAACAGGGTATCAGCTTTTTTCAGGCATTGTGGTGGAAACTTTGCCACTTCCACCATACTCAAGTACTTTTTCACGTGTTGGTAGTGGGTGAGGTGATCATTCTCCCCCTTGCGAACAGTTTAAAATTTTTCATGCAAACATTTGCCTGATTAGACAGATTCCATGCTCTCTTGGAAACTGATCATTGCCCCAATGTAAATTTTCAAGAGTCTGTTTAATTTTCTTTTGGATTGGTTGCCTAATTTTCCGCCTCCAATTTAGTCTGTTTTGTTGCAGGGTGTGATATTACCACCTTAATTCCTTTTATATCAAATTCCTTAAAAAAGGAGGGCTGAGTTTGGCGGTATTTTTAGGCTCCATTGAGTCAACACCCTCCTCCAAGGATTGAAGGGAAGACTGGTGAATGTCCTATATAGCACTTGGTCAAGTACAGTTTAAGTAGCTATTTCTATAATACCTATGACCTGAAAAACTTTTATACTTTTACTGAAATAACTTTTACACTTTAACCTGATTGATTATACAATGTAATAGCCAAATGAGTACAGTTCTAGCTTAGTAAGAAACTCAAGGTGGATTGATGTGTTTGCTCAGGAATGGTCAGAAGCTGAATAATTAGCTGCAAATAGATTTATTATAAAGCTTAAGAATACTACTGGCACCGGGGAGGGGGAACAGAGATAGGTGAAAAATTACAAGGAGAAGGAAAAAAAAACCAGATATTTTAAGACAGCCTGTTATTCTTTCTGGCGAAACCTGTCTCTCCATGGTCCACCCTCCCCACCCTCCATGCCTTCCGGCGCAGAGAGGAGGCATGAAGTTTTACATGAGATCAGTACTCATTACGGTTGTCATCCAGCACTAATAAGAAAGAGTCTTTACAGCTCCAAGCTGTGAAGTTCTTTCTCCAAGAAAACGAGTCGTGGTGTATAATGCTGATGGCAAGGATTCTTTTTCTTTACCTTGTGGGAGAGGGAAAACAATCCTCCAAGGCCAGCTGCTTCTCGAGGGCAACGGGCACTCTCTAAATCTCGTGCAGAACATGTTCTAAGCATCAACTGCTTATACGTGGAGGGGGGTGGGGGGTGGGGGAGGGGGCAAGCCTCTTCCCGTCTTTTTGGTTATGATCGTCCGTCCTCAAGGCCAGGTTTTTATCGTGCGAGTGCGGGCTCTCCTTTTTATACAGGTGTCCATTGAAGAAATAGTATAGTCATTTTAAGAACAGCCTTGTTTTCTCCTGTTTGAGCACCACAGCAACAGGCACGCTGTCCATCTTCGCTTTCTGTGATTGCTGTCCACATTTTTTTCTAATTGCCTCACCCCTTCCTCTGTCTCCCCCAGTGCGGGACATATCTAACAACCTAAATTATATGTCAGCTGCAAACTATCTTGTTTGAATTTTTTCCAGTGCAAGACAATGACATATGTATCCGAGGTGTAACTATAATGTGAAATTGGCCCAGGCCTGACCAGCAGCCTGTCCTATCAACACAAGAGCCAAATGATTGGTTCTAAACACAGGGCAGGGATCTTTTTGTGGAGAAGAAGTCCTAGAACTTTCTCAGAGGAGCATCTTTAGGTGGTTCTTCGGTCCCATCTCCCCAATCAGCACAACCGGGATGAGCAAAACCAGGACAATTCCCTCAAAAATAAGTCTCTATATTCCCATGTTATAAACATATTAATGTTGTTGTGCTTTCGCAGATGATTAAGATGAGTGCTATGTGTGACAATGTGCCTTTTTTTGCATAAGTAGCTTAAGTTATGCCAGACACAGTGGGTGAAATAATCACTGATTTTTTTGTTTTCTTTTGTAATCAGATACAGTTATAATACAGCTGATGCTGTTGTTTTAGGTAACTATGTGGTTTACTTACAATAACTGAAGTGTTATGGCTTGTAAACTTAAACATTTCCATGAGGATTTTTTTTTACACATTATAGCAACTATATCGAAAAGCTGAGGGAGGAGGAGCCTAGATTTCTGAATGGGGCATGGCTTGCAGCTGATTAAATAGATAGGAAGAAGCCATAGATAGAGATCAGATCTAGAAAATTTAGATACTCCTGCTTAGGTGTGAATCGACAGACCTGACAGCAACAAGGTGGGGTAAGAAGGAAAGAGAGTTTATTGGAATGTGTAGTGGATAAGCCTTTAGTCAGAGGAGCTGTGGGAATGTTGTTCCTCTGCTGCGGCAAAGGAGTCTGGCGTGATGGGACCCCCACCTTCGACAACTCTATCTGTAATGGAAAGGCCAGGGGTGTGTGACCCATTAGGGGCCCCTGCTAGCAGACACTTCCTATCAGCACAAGAGCATCTGCTGAATACTACAGAACTAGGGGTCACACGCAGCGGACCCCAGGGGCAAAATTCATCACTGCTCATGCTCTAAAAGGTGAGTCCATGTTTAAACAGTTGTCTAGACAAAGTTTAGAATATGCATAAATGTCTATGAGATAGAGCATTAGCTGATGCAAACAATGGAAAGTATTTTGAAAGAGGTTCTCTGTCAATACCTAGGTGTGGGCTTCTGGCAAACTGCCAAGGCACTGAGTGCTGTATCTTTTTGCTTTTAATGTTATCCTATTATCGTTTATTAACCTTTTAAAAATTTTAACAGGAGAGTGAACTTCGTTGTTCACATACAATTTTGAGGGAGATTAATTGTGATATTATTTTTGCATTCAAATGTGTTATGTGTGGGACTGCTGTCCTTCTGGGAGGCCTTTGCCTGGCAGCCAAGTCATGGGAAAGACCAGCTTCCCTACTGGTTTGCAAGCGCCCTGCTTCCTCTTACTAGTGGGTCGGATGGCCGGGAAAACAGGGCGTGGAAAAAACGTGCGGGAAATCACGCTATAGGAGGGCGAGGCAAATATAAAAAGTAAGTTAACTCTGACACAACGGGGGCATTTTCCTTTGGGGTTCTTGAGGGAGCAAGGGGCCCACCTGGAGGGTCACCTTGGCCCTCCCCCGCTTTTCTTCTTTTTCCCCTCCCTGTGGTCTTGCTTTTTCCCTGTCTTGTCTTCCCTGTCTGCATCTGTCCTGTCCGTGTGCCCTATTTCGCTGCTTCCCGGAGGCAGCTATCACCGCGACAACCTCGTGTTTGCTGCCTCCCAGACGGAGCTGTCGCCGCGGCCAGAAGCCGCCGCCGCCCCGCAGCTACCCACGAGTTGTGCCCGTAGCCACGGCAACGTGTTCTCTGCCGACGGGAGGGACACGCAGCTGCTCCTGTTTGGAAATCGCGCCCGGCCCTTCCCCGGAGCCGCTCAGACTCCTCGCAGCTCACAGCACACCCGCTCTGTCTGTTGAGCTGATGCCGACAGGGCGCCTGGGGTACAGCGGTAACAATGTCTGCTATTCTGTCTCTCTCTGAGTCTCTCTTTTCCCCTCTTTGTTCCCCTTTCTATCCCCCTTGGTAGAAAGTAGTAGGAGCACTTACCTTTCTTTATCAATAAACAGTACTCAGATATAATATTGCCGTGTTTTGCGCTTTAAATTTTTTCATCCAAGAAATCTATTAAAAGAATCTTTCCTGACTCTTTTTTCACAGTGGAATGGGACAATAGTGTTGGCTTTCTCAGATATTAAGACAGTGTCATGTTTTACTTGGTCCAATTTTTGGGGGGGGAATGGGAATCAAGAAACCACAAAGAAATGGCTGCTTGAAGAGAAGCTCTAGGGGGTGTCTCCTTCTTCTTCTTCTTCTTCTGAAGGAGCCCCTACCCCCCTCCTGTGTGTAGAGCCATCGCATCATTGGGCTCTGAAGGATGATGGACAGGCTGCCGCACAGGCCTGGACCCAACTGCACAAGCCTGGTTACATCTGTGATGACGTATTAAGTCTAATTTAAGGAAGAATTTACAAAACAAGATAGATGCGGTGCCGCCATGTTTAGCTTAGTTTGAATAGCGTGTAGTTTTTAGTATCTTGCACATGGGAAAAAAACAGAGCAGGAGGGTGAGGAGATGTAGAAGAAAAATGGAGACCTAAAGATCACAGAACAGTAAGGAGAAGCTGTGCCCTTACTGTGGTTCTCCGAACATCGGAGGAGATAGTTGTTCTTGGGAAAGGACTATTTCCCATCATATTGAGAGAGACCTTGTATAGAGAAGTAAAGCGACTTTGCTGTGAAAAAAAAAAAACCCTGGCCCTTTTGAGGACTGGATTTTGATTTGACAGAAAACCAAGAGACAGAGAAGAGGTTTTGCTCCCACGAAGTTTGATGTAAAGAAGAAGCTGTGTTTTGTGTTCCTGCCAAAGGAAGTTTTGTGATAATCGGACTCACATCCGCGAAAAAAACAACATGGGCCTTGAAGGACATTTTTTTTTTCTTTCTCCCTGCGAGGTAAGAAATTCCTTTTCCCTGCTAATTTAGCAGTTTACACGATTGACTGTGTTCTCGGAAAAGGCTACTTCCCACAGCTGGGCTCAACGGACAACTGAGTGTTTTTGATCTGTGTTAGACTTTCATTCTCCTGCCCCCTGTTGTGAGGGACAACATGGGAGGGGGTGGAATGGGGACTGGAACAAGAGACGGGTCCCCCCGGAAAGGATAACGAGTTCTTAAATTGTCCATTTTATTTTTTCTTCTCTTTTG
>VKON01001704.1:7287-22239 GCA_009741485.1 Malurus cyaneus samueli
GGGACCAGAGACAGGGGGATCAGGGGTGAAAGGCTCAGGGGATGGGGGGAAGGGGGACAGGTCAGGGGACAGGGGTGACAGGCTCAGGGGACAGAGGGACAGGCTCAGCAGACAGGGGAACAGGCTCAGGGATGGGGGACAGGGGGACACAGAGACAGGGGGACAGGGGTGACAGGCTCAGGGGACAGGAGGACACCTGAACAGGGACAGGGGACAGGCTCAGGGGACAGAGGGGACAGGCTCAGGGACAGGAAGGAGCAGGCACTGAGACAGGGACAGGGGACAGGGACAGGGGGACACCTGCACAGGGACAGGGGACAGGCTCAGGGGACAGGGGGACAGTGGGGACATGGGCACAGAGGAGACAGAAGGGACAGAAGGGACAGGGGTGACAGGCTCAGGGGACAGGAGGACACAGGAAGCCCCCAGCCCCAGCCCCCCGGGGCAGTGCAGACCTGGGGCTGAGCTGGGGAAGGGGCGTCGGGGTGCTGGCCCAGGGCCTGGCTCTGCTCCGGCCGTGTGGTCACCATGCTGCTGGCCGAGCGGCCACGCTGCCACCGTTCAGGGCCGAGGACGCTGCCAGGCTGGCCTTGAGCCTCTGTGGGGACAGGGACAGCTCAGGGGACTCAGGGGGACAGCAGTCTGGCTCTCTGGGGACGGGGAGCCCAGCCAGGAGGTGCTGAGGGCCCCGTGGCCCCGTCCCCCTCCCAGCACTCACCATTTTGGCTTCGGAGTGCACCGGGAGCCCCGAGGGTGAGATGGAGCCGCCGCTGTTGATGGGGGGCCCGGGAATGCCGGGGATGTTGGGCACCATGGCCATGGGGCGCGCCAGCTGGGGACACGGGGGACAGGAATGTCGGGGAGGGCTGGGGAGCGGGGTGGGCACTCCCTGACAGAGCAGGTTTGTAAATCCTGGCACATGACGGGACTCTGGCCGGCCGTGACCCCACTGCCACCCAACGCCAGCGGCCATTGTGGCAGTGCTGGGATCACCCAGCTCGGAGCACAGCGAAGTTCCTGTTCCTGCTCCTGTTCCTGCTCCCGTTCCCGTCCCTGTTCCCGTTCCCATTCCTGCCCCTGTCCTGTTCCCATTCCTGTCCCTGTCCCTGTTCCTGTTCCCGTTCCCATTCCTGTCCCTGCCCCTGTTCCCATTCCCGTTCCCATCCCTGTTCCCATTCCCGTCCCTGTTCCTGTTCCCATTCCTGTTCCTGCTCCTGCCTCCTGCAGCTGACCAGGGCTGAGCCGGAGCTCGGGAAGCTTCTGGAAGTTTCTCTCACCGAAATGACAGAAGGCATCTGGACGGGGGGGCCGGGGAGCACGGGCACGGTCTGGCCGTTGGCGAGCTGCACGACGAGCGGGAGGGAGCCGGTGGGAGAGCTGCACATCAACAACAACAACAACAAAAACAAAAACAACAATAACAACAACAACAATCGCCATCACTGCCATCACTGCAGCTGTGTGACAGCCCCGCAGCCCTCGGGGTCACCCAACCCACGGATTTGGGGTCCCACAGTGACTGAACCCACGGATGGGGGACCCAAAGTGACCGAACCCACGGATTTGGGGCCCTGCAGCCCTTGGGGTCACCCAACCCACGGATTTGGGGTCCCACAGTGACCGAACCCACGGATTTGGGGTCCCACAGTGACTGAACCCACGGATTTGGGGTCCCTGCAGCCCTTGGGGTCACCGAACCCATGGATTTGGGGTCCCACAGTGACTGAACCCACGGATGGGGGACCCAAAGTGACCGAACCCACGGATGGGGGCCCCACAGCCCCCAGTGACCGAACCCACCGATTGGGTAGGAGATGGGAGATTCGATCTGGGAACTGGGAACTGGGAACTGGGAACTGGGAAATGGGAGATGGGAATTGGGAACTGGGAACTGGGAACTGGGAACTGGGACTGGTCCTTGCCGGGTGCAATTCCCACCCAGGAGCGCTCCACCCCGCACTCACCCCAGCTGGCGGTTGGAGGGGGGTGCCTGGGTGATGACGGAGGTGGGCGAGGGCAGCGTGGGGTGCAGGGGGTCGTAGGCCAGGGGCAGCGGCAGCGAGCCGGGGCGCACGATGGCGGGCGTGGGCGTGGGCACGATCACGGGCTGCGATGGCGGCTCCTGCGGGCACAGCACACGGCACGGGCTGGCAACCGTCCCTCTGCGGCCTGAGCCTCGAAAAACTCGGGCATGGAAAGGGACGGGGGCACAGAACCCCCGGGCACAGAACCCCGGGCACAGAACCTTGGGTACTGCAACTCAGGGCACAGAAATCGGGCACAGAACCCCGGCACAGAAATCGGCCACAGAACCCCGGGCACAGAACCCCGGGTACAGAAATCGGGCACAGAACCCCCAGGCACAGCAATTCAGGGCACAGAACCCCGGGTACAGAAATCGGGCACAGAACCCCGGGCACAGAAATCGGGCACAGAACCCCGGGCACAGAACCCCGGGTACATGGTGTTAGAAGGGTGAGGTGGCTGCCCCTCAGCCTGGGGGGCTTCAAGCCCAAATCAGGCCTGGAAAGGGCCCAAATCCGCGCTCAAAGTGCCCAAGCCAGGCCTGGAAAGGGCTCAAATCCATCCTCAAAGTGCCCAAGCCAGGCCTTGGCCCCCCAGCCGGTTCCCCATGGAAAAGGAGAGCCTCACCTTGTCCCTGCGCCGCGGGGAGCGCGGGGCGGACGCGGGGCTGTCGGGCGGGGACGAATCCACCTCCAGCGGCTCCTCCTCCTTGATCCTGATGTCCGGAGTGGAGGGCAGGGACATGTCCAGGGCACCGGAGCCCTGCGGGGAAAATGGGCGAGGAGGGAGGCACCATCAGTTGGAATCGTTTGAGAAACGCTCAGCTTCTCCTGCGGTTCCAGCCCTCGCAAATCGTATTATTATTATTATTATTATTATTATTATTATTATTATTATTATTATTATTATTATTATTATTATTAATTTATTTGTACTGAAGCAGCATCTGCAAGCCCGAGGATGAGCGTGGGGCTGCCCCAGCCCCGTCCAAACCGAAGAGGAAGCCCAGGAATGAGAGGCAGCCCAGATGGCCGCGGTCTGTGGGCTCGCTGTAACACACACGGCTTCTCCATGGGTCATTTTTGGGATTTTTGGGTATAAAAAAGGGCCCTGCTGAGGGGAGCAGGTACCCGAGCCAAACGCCTGCGAGTTACGGGAGGCGCCTGCGTTCACAGCAGAGCTGTAAAACATTGTATAAATCAGCCTGGATTATTTTATTGCCCGATTATCAAACGCAAACAAAGAGCCGTGCGAGTTATTAAATATCTATGAGCGCCCCATTAAAATAAAACCCCACCATATGGCTGCAGTTGGCCACTCGCCACCACCCCGGCGTCCAGCAGAGCCACGGGGCTCTGAGCAACCGGTGAGAGGCTGCAGGGGACCGGGAATGGCACGGGGACAGCGCAAAGGAGCTGTCACCGGTCCCTTTCCCTGCTGGAGGGAGGGAGGAGTGAGGAAATCACCCCGGGGTGGGAATGGAACGGGACAGTGCAAAGGAAATGTCACCAGTCCTTTCCCTGCTGGAGGAGGGAGGAGTGAGGAAATCACCCGGGGGGATCACGGGGACAGTGAGGGCACCGTCCTTCTGTGGACAGGTGACACCGTCAGCAATCAATTCACGTCTTCCCTGCGAGGGTGAATCACGGGCCTCCCTCGGCAGGCAGCAAATTGTCCTGAAGCAGCCCGGAGTGCGTGTTCAGCCTGTTCTCCAGCCGTCCATCTGTCCATCTGTTCTGCTCCATCCATCCGTCTGTCCATCCCTCCCTCCATTCCTGCTCCATCCATCCATCCATCCCATCCATCATCCATCCATCCATCCATCCATCCATCCATCCATCCCTCCATCCATCCCTCCATCCCTGCTCCATCCATTCCTGCTCCATCCATCCATCTGTCCATCTGTCCGGCCGTCCCTGCCCTCATTTTGGGGTGTTTCAGAGGAGATGACACCCCTCATTTGGGGGGTGTTCAAACGGAGATGAAGCCCCAGCCCCTCATTTTGGGGTGTTTCAAACGGAGCTGAAGCCGCAGTCCCTTCGCCCTCCCCGTTCCGGCCGGGATTTGCTGGCGTAGGTGCAGGAACCATTTACCTGCCTTTTACAGCGCCGGGAATGACAAAGGAGCCGGGATTAACATGCGGGGAAGTTTCCAACCGCTTAAAGCGCCTCCGGGGACGCTCCCCGCTGCGCCCGTGGTTTTAATTAACGCCGCTGGAGCGAAACCACCCTTGGAAAAGGGAGGACAAACACAAAACTGGATGCTGGAGGCTCAGCTCCGGCCGGGGCCGGGCACTGACCAGCTGGAATAATCTCTCCCTAAAACCAACACTCCCTGAGCTCCAGGCACCGCAGGAACATTTAGGAACGTTTAGGAACATTTAGGAACGTTTAGGAACATTTAGGAACGTTTCAGCTGAGCCATCCCAATGCCAGAGCAGCCCCGCAGAGCCGGGTGGTCTCGCCGGGCCAGCCCCAAGCCTCGCAGGAACATTTAGGAAGATTTGGAATATTTAGGAACATTTAGGAAGATTTCAGCTGAGCCATCCCAATGCCAGAGCAGCCCCACAGAACCGGGTGGTTCACCGGACCAGCCTCAAGCTCCGCAGGAGCCAACATTCCTAAATGTTAGGAACATTTAGGAATATTTAGGAATATTCAGGGGCAGAGCCGGGTGGTCTCCATGCTCGGAAATCCCGGCGGCCGCTCCCGCTCCCGCAGAACAAAGGGCAGAGCAGGAACGGCCCGCGCATACCAATGAGAGAGATCAATTTCGGTTTAAAGAGCCTGTTACCGGGGCGGGGGGCGGGGGAGCCAGGTTTCAGTTTTAATTCTGAATTCCTCCGTTCCCCATCTCGGGAAGATTTACGCGGCTCGGCTCCCGCAGTTTATTTCCGAGCAGCGCCGCTGACTGCGAGCGTATGCGGGGACATCGATCAATTTAGTGAATGTGAGTGCCAGGCTGAGAGCCCGGCACGCATCTGCTGCTCTCGGATCCCGGCAGGGAAGGGGAGGGGCCGGGGGGTTGGAAATGGCCTTAATTAGCTGCTTTCTGATGAGATCCCTTGTCCTTCAGCCGCCGGCGCTGCCGGCTTTGCGGGGGCAGCGCGATCGATGGCGCTGGCGGAGCGCGGAGCTCTTTGTTAGCAAAAACTGCTCTTTTTCCGCGGAAAAACTCGCTCCGGCCGCGCTGGAAATGGCCGAGCTGCGGCCCTACGGTACCGTCTGTCCGGGTCTCGGCTCCCCGGGAGGCTCTGGAGGGGTTTTTGCTCCGGTCCTGAGCGCTCCCGCAGCATCCCACAGCATCCCACAGCATCCCACAACATCCCACAGCATCCCACAGCATCCCACAACATCCCACAGCATCCCACAGCATCCCACAACATCCCACAGCATCCCACTGTTCTTTCCCCACTCCTCTTTCCCCACTGTTCTTTCTCCGCAGCTCTTTCTCCGCAGCTCTTTCTCCGCAGCTCTTTCCCCGCAGCTCTTTCCCCGCTGTTCCATCCCCCGGTGTCAGGTTTTTTGGGCACTTTCCTCCCTTTTGTCGGAGTGCAAAGCCGAAAGAATAACAAACCACAGAATCTTCCCTCTGCAGGCCTCGGATCAGTGGGATAAGCAACCAAAATCACCGGAGATACAAAAATAAACCCCACAACCATTCACCCCAAGGCCTTTGGTCAGAGCACCCCCAGTCTCTCCCAGTCCTCCCAGTTTGCTCCCAGTGCGGCAGCAGCCCCAGGTCGCGGCCTCTTGCCTTTTTCTCATCATCCTCCGCGGCTTTCTTGAACTCGTGCTCGAAGGAACTGGCCAGCTCATTGAACAGTCCCACCTCCTCGCAGTTCTTCAGGAACCGCGTCGGGGTCGGCGTCTGATCTGGTTCGGGTTGGAATGCCAGGAATTGGTCAGGCAGAGGCCAAAAATTGGCATTTTACCCACGCCCGTCCTTCTCTGGGGAGCCCTGGGGAATGTGAGTGTCACCCTGGGACCGTTGGAGGGGGTTGAACTGGTCCTGAGCCGGCCATGGATGAACCGGCTTTGTTTGGGGTTTTTTTGTGTTTACCGCAGTGCAGATGGGGAAGGGGCCTGACCCCGTTCCCTGTGTTCCTGAAGGGTTTCATCCCCTCACGTTTTACCCACAGAGGAACTGTGGCTCGGGGAGCTGTGAGGATCAGGGGGATCCTGTGGGATTTTGGCCCCGTTCCTGTCCCCAAACTGACCCAGCAGCAGCGAGCTCTGCCTGGAAGGGGCTGAACCCAAAGCACAGGGACCCTCAGGAGCTCTGCCTGCTCCCCTCAGGCTGATCCCATCGGGAATCCTTGGGAGAAGCTCCCATCCCATCCCACTCACAGCCACAATTCACCCCAAACCCTTCAGAACCAGCTGAGCTCCCATTCCCCGCTTCAGCACCGGATTTGAGCCGGGCTTAATCAGGACAACGGTGCCAGGCCCCATAAAAACCCTCCAGGGATGGTTCCTGGCACCAAAGGGACAGAGGGACGCTGGAACCGGACAGAATTCTGTGGGGTTTGGGTTTTTCCCCGGTTTTGTAAAGGCTGCACTGCCCGAGCACTGCCAGAGCTGGAATTTATCCACCGGGATCAAAATCCCTCAAAGCTCAGGAAAATCGACACCTGGGCTGAGAGGGGAAGCTGCTTTGTCAGGTTGGCTTCATCGTCCTCAAAGCAAGAACGCAAAAAAAAAACCCTTCTGGCCATAAATCCTGCAGCCTTTAATAAAAAACGGCGAGAGCTTAAAAAAAAAATTAAAAAAAACAAAAAAAAAAAACAAAAACATAAAAAAAAAAAAAAAAGAAAAACTTGGAAGGCTCTGGCTTTGCTTTGGGCCTGATTAAATGCAGCTCACAGGAGGTTTTATGGGGTTTTGCAGTGCATCTGGTCCCTGGCATCAATCTTGCGGGGCGCTGGCCGGGCACGTACCTGCGATGATGACGGAGTCGGCTGCGCGCGGGGCCGAATTTCAATGTCATCTCGTGCTTGTGTTTATGAACCGCCAGGTGGTCCTCGTTTGTGAACCTCTGAAACGAAACCGGGTCCAAAAAATGGGCAAAAAAGGCGTTTTGTGGTTTTTATGGGGCCCGTCCTGAGGGTGGGGGGAGAGGTCGGAGCGCCGAGAGCTCTGCAGGGGATGGGATGGGAACAGAAAAACCTTCAGTGGGCTTTTGGAGGGTGGGGAAAGGGTTTTAATAATTTGGGGTTTTTGGAGGGTGGGGAAAGGGTTTTTAGCCTTCAATGGGGTTTTTGGAGGGTGGGGAAAGGGTTTTTAACATTTCATGGGGTTTTTGGAGGGTGGGGAAAGGGTTTTTAACAGTCTGGGGTTTAAATGCCGATCAAGGAGGGACGGAATGCAGATGGGAATTCCGAGCTCTGAAGTTCCCTCTTCATCGACACCCGAGGAAGGGGGATTTTGGTGCAATTGGGGCGTGGGGGGAGGCAGAGCCGCCCCCCGAAAATTCATCTCCTGAGCTTCTGTGGAGTGAGGACGGAGCCGACCCCGACCCCAACCCCGTGTGGGGTTTGTGCCTCCCCTGCACCAAAACCCCACCTGTGGGGAGAAGAGCAGGAGAAACCCCATCCTTTGGGGAGGGTTTGGGCAGGGCAAAAACCCCGCTGGAGGGCTCTGGGGCTGGGGCTGGCTGTGGGGCTGGTATGGCTGTGGGGCTGGGGCTGTCTCTGGGGCCGGCTTGGGGCTGGCTGTGGGGTTACTCTGGGGCCGGCTTGGGGTCTCTGGGGTTCTTGGGTTCTTGGGGCGGCTGTGGGATTAACTCTGGGGCTGGTTGTGGGGTTACTCTGGGGCTGGCTGTGGGGTTACTCTGGGGCTGGTGTGGGGTTAACTCTGGGGCTGTCTCTGGTGCCGGCTGTGGGGCTGGGCTGTCTCTGGGGCCGGCTATGGGGCTGGCTGTGGGGTTACTCTGGGGCGGCTGTGGTTACTCTGGGGCTGGTTGTGGGTTACTCTGGGGCGGTGTGGGGAACTCTGGGGCTGGCTGTGGGGTTAACTCTGGGGCTGGCTGTGGGGTTACTCTGGGCTGGCTGTGGGGTTACTCTGGGGCTGGCTGTGGGCTGGGGCTGTCTCTGGGGCCGGCTGTGGGGTTAACTCTGGGGTTGGCTATGGGTTTAACTCTGGGGCCGGCTGTGGGGCTGGGGAAGGCAGACAAAGGGAGGAGGAGGAGGAGGAGGGAGGGAGGAGGGGCGCTGCGCCAGCCCCGCGCCGGGATGAGCAGAGAGCGAGGCACGGACGGGGTTAAAGCGCGGCCCCATAAAGCCCGAGGATGGATTGCAGTCTCTCCTAATAGACTGCGACAAACGGCGGCCCCGGGCAGCGCCGCCGCGTTTTCATGCGGCCACGGAAAGAAAGCGCTGCAGCAGCAGCCGCGGCCGCGGCGGCGCAGTCCGGACCTCTCCGCTTCCCAACTCCCTCGGAAAGCGTCCCAGGGACAGCGAGGGACAGCGAGGGACAGCGAGGGACACCCAGAGCTGCTCAGAGACAGCCAGAGACAGCCAGAGACAGTGAGGGTCACCCAGAGTCACCCAGAGCACCCGAAAGCCACTCAGGGCCACCCACAGACAGCCAGGGCTACTCAGAGCCACTCAAAGGCACCCAGAGCCACCCAGAGCACCCAGAGCTGCTCAGAGCACCAGACCACCAGAGACAGCCACCAGAGCACGCCCGAGTCACAGCCCGAGCACCAGCCCCAGAGCCACCAGGCACCAGAGCCACCAGCCCCGGCCACCAGGGCCACCAGAGCCACCAGAGCCACCAGAGCCACCAGAGCCACCAGAGCCACCCAGAGCCACCCAGAGCCACCAGAGCCACCAGAGCCACCAGAGCCACCCAGGGCCACCAGAGCACCACAGAGCCACCCAGAGCACCCAGAGCTGCTCAGAGCCACCAGAGCCACCCAGAGCCACCCAGGGCCACCCAGAGCCACCAGAGCCACCAGAGCACCCAGAGCACCAGAAGCCACAGAGCCACCCAGAGCCACCAGAGCCACCCAGAGCCACCAGGCACCAGAGCCACCAGAGCCACCCAGGCCACCAGAGCCAGAGCCACCAGAGCCACCAGAGCCACCGCCCCAGGGCTACCCAGAGCCACCCAGAACCACCCAGGGCCAGGGGGTCACTCCAAGTGAGGTCCAAAGCAGTGCTCAGAAGGTGCTTTGGCAGTCACTGCAAATTTGGGCTGAAATTCAAAGGAATCGGAGCCGGTGGGGGAAAAGCCCGGAGGTTTTCCCGTGGAACCCCAGGAAGGGACGCTCCACTCGGTCCCTCCCAGCTCCACTCCGTAACTAAACCCTAAATAAACCCAGAATGACATTTCTCAGCGGTTCGGCCAAACTCTGCCCGATTTGGGATTTTTCCCTCCCTGCAGTTCCTGATCCCCGTGCCCCGCTCCAGCCTCACCCCAAACCCTTTTTCTCTCTCACAAACCCCGGTGACCCCGAAACGCTCCCGAACAAAGGAACAGCGAGTGAGGGAGCACTGGTGGCACCGGTGGAGGGAGGGACACCCGTGTTCTTCCAGGGTTTGAACCCCAAAATCCCTGATTTTTATGGGATTCAGCTGCCTGCAGTGGGAAATCAGGGGGATGGGGTGAACCGAGAGAAATAAACCCGGGTTTTGTGCCGAGCAGGGAGGCTGGGATGAATATTTAGCAGATGGGCAGCATGTAAATCCTGAACACCAAAGACGAGGGTGGAAAAAAAAGGGAAAAAGAAGGAAAATTCCCAATTCTCCCGCTCCGTTTTGTACTGAAAAAATGGCATTTTTAGGTCAGGGAGGGAAGAGCGAGAGGTGCAGAGCGGGGTCGTGCCTCTCCCAGCAGCCCCAGCCCGACCTCGCCGACGCTGGGTTTATTTTAATCTTTCATTTTCCTTCACTGCCGGATTTTTTCCTTCCCCTAATTTTTTTTTTTTTTTTTTTTCTCGGCACTTAGGGTGCGCCGGGCGCGCGTTACAGCTCTATTTAACATCTTTATGTGGGCTCCCAGCTCGGGAGCTCGCTCCCTTCCCTGCGCACAAACGCTCACAGACACAATAGATCTTTCTGCGCGCGTTTCCAAACGCCGAAAGCCAGAGGCTGAGTCTGGCGCTGGGGCTCTAAATCTTGTCATTTTACACCGAGAGGGGAAGCGGAGGGGGAGAGGGAGAGGGGGGAAAAATGGAATGAGTTAAAGCCGCAGCACCGGCTTTAATATTTAATCTCCTTCCATCAGCAGCTGACATCCAGCAGGGTTATTTCAGCTGCTATTTTGCGGGTGTCGGAATTAAAAAGAAGATGTTGGCTGTAAAGTCTTGGGGGCGAGGGATGGCAGCGGGGGAAGGAGGTGCCAGCCGGCCCTCGGTGTTTTCCACCCGGGAAAAAGGGCTGGAGCTGCCTCCTGCCGCCCCGAGCTCGGCTTTTCCCGGCTCAGGGGCGGTGGGATCGCCGAGCAGGGCTCTCACCCCGCAAATCCCGCTCGGAATCCTCATTTGATCGCCCCGGGGACACCCCCGAGCGGGGGCACACAAAGGGCACCCCAGGGTGGGCATTGTCCCCATGGCCACATCCCCCTCCCCATCAGTGATCTGACCCCGCTCCTGGCTCCATCCCATCTGAGCGATGCCAGGGAATGGGAATTATCCCGGATTAATTCATTAACGCGCCCCAAATGCCCCGATTGGGGGCGATTCACGGCCGGGGGGCGTCACAATGACCTGAGGCCTTTCCACGGGACAGGAGGGAACCGGCGCCACAAGATGTTTGGGAGTTCGCGCAAAACATCTCTCGTTTCACACCGCAGATTGCGGGCTTGGCGGATCACAATCTTGATCAGGACAGAGGGGGATGGATTGGGATCTGGGATTTGGGATCTGGGAGCCGTCCCCTCCCGGCGGGTTCCTGAGGGAGCCCGGCTGCTCCCGGTGGGGATCTCGGGGCTGCTTCCAGAATGCTCCTGGAAGGTGCTGGGACAGGGTCCCCCCGCTGGAGGAGGGACAGGGACGGGGACAGGAACGGGGACGGGACAGGGACAAGGATGGGACAGGGAGGACGGGGACAGGACGGGACAGACAGGGACACAGGGACAGGGACAGGGACAGGGATGGGGATGGAGGACAGGGAGACAGGGAGGACAGGAACGGGACAGGAGAGGACGGGACGGAGACGGACAGAAGGCCCCGATCCAGACCCTGAAGGAGCAGGACGGGGAAAAGGTTTGGGGGATCAGCTCAGGAAGGAAACCCAGCCCGGGAACGGCTCGGCACGGGGGGGTGGCAGCTCCGGGAGGTTCCCCACAATCCAGGGAGAAACTGGGACAGGCTGGAAAGGCTGGGAAACGCTGGGAAATGCGACCCCCCCCGTCCCCACCTCCCTGCTCTCTCGGCGCTCGAGCGGGGTCGGATCCCGCTCCACACCAGAGGAGAAATTCCGAGCATCCCGAGCCTTTCCCAATTCCTGTCGGCTCCGTGGAAACCGGGAAGGCTCCGGGGCCGTTTTCCCCCCTGCAGGTCCCCCCAGCTAAAACTGCACCGAGACTGAAACCCCAAAATGTTATTTTTGGCGCTGGAGACTCCAGGGACCCTGTGGCTCTGCCTTTCCCTTTAAAATCCCGCTCCCTCCCGCCCGTGATTGATTCCCGGTCCTTCCTTGTGTGGAAAAAAAAAAAAAAAAGGGAGGAATAAGAATAATAACCAGAAACTCTGGGCGGCCCTGGATGAGGAATCCCCAGCCCAGCAGCTCCACAGAACATTGTGCAAAGCACCAAAATCGGGACTTTTTTTCCCCCCTTTTCCTTGTTTGCTCAGAGATTTTTTATTTTTTTTTTTTTTTCTTTAGGATACTCCCCAAAGTTCCCTGCAATCCACACAAAGAGTTAAGCAGGTTCCGGAGCCCCAATCCTCCTTGGCCAGAAGGGCAGAGCGTTTAACCGGGAGTAGGTAAATAATTTCATTTACATTTCTATGGCTTGGCCGATCCCAAAGGGCTTCCCAGGCACGTGCCCCTCCTGGAATGCAGGTGTTTGGGAGGGGGAAGGAACCATCTGGCTGAGGACGTGAGGAGCCAAGGACGTCCGGACAAAATCCTCCCCAAACTCCGGATCCCACGTCCCTTTTCTTCCTTTTTATTTTTTTTTCCCCTTGAATTTCAGACAATCTGCCAGGGCAGAGCTGGGCTGGGCAATGCCAGGAACGGGGTTATCCCGGTTGGACTGATTTAACGCTCCAGTCCAAGGAATCTCCCGAGCTCTGGAATTCCCGTGGTGTGAACGGAGCCCGGAGCAGCCCCGGGTTTGCCCTGGGAGCCCCCGGGAGGGCTGCAGGAACGACAAATCCCAGCCAGAATTCCCTCCGGGGCTGCAATTACCGGGATGGAAACGCGACAGGGGAAAATCAGGCTCCAAATGTGCCCTGTGCGAGAGCGGGGAGGGTTTGTGGGGACACCGACACGGCTCGGAGGGGGTGGATGGAGGGAAGGAGGGATGGATGGGACAAAATAGATGGATGAGAGATAATGGAAGAAAGGACACGCCCAAACCCGCGGGGACAGATCCCAAACCCGGGGGCACAGCCCCAAACCCGGCGGGACGCCCAAACCCCGGGGACAGCCCAAACCCGGCGGGGACAGCCCCAAACCGGGCGGGAACCCCCAACCCGGGGACACAGCCCCAACCCGGCGGGGACACAGACCCCAAACCCGCGGGACACAGCCCAAACGGCGGGGACACAGCCCCAAACCCGGCGGGGACACAGCCCCAAACCCGGCGGGGACACAGCCCCAAACCCGGCGGGGACACGGCCCCAAACCCGCCGGGGACACAGCCCCAAAGCGGGTGAGGACACAGCCCCAAACCCGGCGGGGACACAGCCCCAAACCCGGGACACGCCCCAAACCGGCGGGGGACACAGCCCCAAACCCGGGCGGGGACAAGCCACCAAACCCGCGGGACACGCCCCAAACCCGGTGGGGACACAGCCCCAAACCCGGACCGCAGCGAGCCCCGCGTGTGTCGGCGTTTCGGAGGCGCCGCGCCCGCTTCCACCCGCTCGGGTGATTAACAGCCGCGTATTAATTAAGGCTGGCACGGCGGCGAACGAACGGGAGAGGCCCCGCGGTAATCACCGGGGCGGCGGCACAGCCCGGTCCCCCGCGCATCCCCCGGGATCGGCCCGGTTGTGAATCACGCTGTGACCTCGGCCGGGCCATCAATCGCCGCCCCGGCAGACACAGCGCATCGGCGGCAGCGGCGCCGGGCCCGAGCGACCCCATTAACGAGCGCTGCCCTTAACGAGCGCCATCGAGGCCTTTTCCCCGGCCGGAGCGCCCCGGGATCCGCCGGGAGCGCCGCTCCGGCTCCAGGGGTGGCAATGGGGAGCGAGGAGAAGGCGCCGGGAGCTCGGGATCAGCGCAATTCCTGCCCTGCCCTACGGGGCCGAGCGGTTTGGGGGCGTTGAGGAAGCAAAGTCAGGAATTCTCGGGAATTTCGCGGTCGCTGTTGGGCTTTTGGGGGGCGCTGCCTGCGTGGAGAGAGAATCTGGGGCTGCTGGTTGAAAAGGAAGGGTAAAATAAGAGAAAAAAATAAAATCAAATCCCATTCCAAGGCTCCAGCTCTTTCCGCTGCCCCTTGGAAGAGACCCCACACCACCCCCTTCACTCTCCATTGTTCCAGAGCTCCCCAAAAACCGACCCCAAAAAAAATCCCACCCCGAAGGCGGCTCTGATTCCCGTGACTCAGCCTTGACCTTGGGACGCAGCCACAATCCCAGAGAGGATGCCCCGGCCCCATTCAGCTTTTTAAGGCTCTGCAATGGCGATTTCCTTCAATTCAGAGCGAGATTGGGACCGTGCCCACCCATTCACGGCGGGCTGAGCCTCCTGGAGCTGTTTTCGCCTGGAAAAGGGGTTTTTGTGGGTTCATCTCCTGGGGAGCTGCCGGGGAAGGGCAGGAGGTCAAATCCAAACACAACTCGAGCCACTCAGAGATTTGGGGGTTGTCCCCTTTAATGCTGGGATGGAGGGGAAAGCTGCAGGGAAGTGTGGAGCCACGGATGGTTCAACACAGCCCAAAAACTGAGAGAGGGAATTCCTGAAGGGAAGGAAATCATTAAGGGGAGAGGAAGAAAAAAAATAGGAGGCAAACGGAGATTTGTGAATAATTCTACCAATTATCCACACATAAATATCCATACATAAATATGTGATATTTCTGTGATTGATTTATCCTCCAAGCACATATAAAAACTCATTTTTGTGCCTCCCCGTGCCTTTCCTGGAAGATTTTGGCCACCCCGCAGCTCCCTTCCCTCCTGGCCTGGCCGTGCTTCCCACATCCAGCCGCATTCCCGACTCCTGCGCTTCCCGACCGCCGAGCCGCCAGCACTGCGGTAATTAAAGCTTTTAAAAAAAGGAGAGCAGCAGCAGCAAAAAAAAAAAAAAAAAATCAGCATTTGCCTCTTTTGCCTCTTGGAAGAGCCACCTGTTTTATGGGAACGGGGGATTTATGGGCACATTAACGCGGAGCTGCTGCTCCCACCCTGATGAGGTTCTCAGTGACCCTCTTCTCCCCGGAGATTTATGGCTCCTCCCGGCACAACTCCCGTGCCTGACTCGCAGCCCGAGCTCCGGGATCAGCCCTGCTCCCCCGTTTTCCCCCAAAATCAGCTGTAGCTGGTTCCCAAAGGGGGCTGCGTTTCCCCAGAAGGTGGGGTCAGGTTTTTGCGGGGGACGCTCCTTGCCCTTTTCCCGTTTTTCCCGGGAGGGGACGCACGCCGGGAGCTTTGAGCTGAATCCGTGACGGGAGGAGCAAACATTGACACGATGCCCACAAAATTCCCAAAATGCCGGATCCTCCCAGCTGTGCTTTTGCTCCCAAATCCCAAATCCCCATGGCCTCCCGCTGCAGCCCCGACCAAACCCCGAAGAATCAGGGAAAC
>VKON01001704.1:27266-39432 GCA_009741485.1 Malurus cyaneus samueli
TCAGAAATCCCCTTCGAGTCCTTGAGGAGCCGCCTGACGTCAGCGCGAGGCACGGCCTCCGCTCCGGCGTGGGCAGCGTGAAACCACTCGCGAACGACACCGCCTTGAGCACGTCCAAACCTCTGCCTGAGTGAACCCTGAGCAAAGCCTGAGCAAAATCTGAGCAAAGCCAGGGCTTGGTGCCTCTCCTGGGATTCTCCCCCCATCCTCACGCCCCCGGGAGTGGCCCGGAGCTGCCGTCCATCCCGGCCTCACGCCCCCATCCCCGGCTGTCCCCGAGCCCCCGGCCCTCTCCCCGGGTGATTTACGGCCCCTGGCAGCGCAGATGGCTCCGGCTGCCCTGGAAACGGCGCCGGCGCCTTTCCCGCGGCTCCGGGTAGGGCAAAGCCGGGTTTGGGGGAAAATCCGACCGAGCTGAGGAGCCCGCGCTGGCAGGAGGAGCCGTTCTGGGCTATTGTGTCCCCGCTCCCTGCGGCCACTGCCACCTGTCACCCGCGTCACCCTGCGGCCACCTGACCGTGCCACCTGCCGGTGCCACCTGCGTGCCACCTGGGCACCCTGGGCCACCTGACCGCTGCCACCCTCCAGTGCCACCCTGACCGGTGCACCTGGGCCACCCTGACCGTGCACCTGACCGTGCCACCCTGACCGTGCCACCCTGACCGGTGCCACCTGCGTGCCACCCTGCGGACCGACCGGTGCCACCCTGACCTGCCACCCTGCGGTCACCTGCGGCCACCCTGACCAGTGCCACCCTGACCGGTGCCACCCTGACCGTGCCACCCTGACCGGTGCCACCCTGACCAGTGCACCCTGACCGGTGCCACCCTGACCAGTGCCACCCTGACCGGTGCCACCCTGACCAGTGCCACCCGACCGTGCACCTGACCAGTGCCACCCTGACGTCCACCTGCGGTCACCCTGCGCCACCCTGACCGGTGCCACCCTGACCAGGCACCCTGCGGTCACCCTGCGGTCACCCTGACCGCTGCCACCCTGACCAGTGAGACCCTGACCGGTGCCACCCTGCGGTCACCCTGCGGCCACCCTGACCGGTGCCACCCTGGCCGAGGCTGGAGGCGGGCACGGGGTCAGGATGGAGCCGCGGGTCCCTCGGGAGGGGAGCGGGAGCAGCGGGAGCCGGGGCTCTGCGGCAGAACCGCCGTTCCTGCAAGGACACTGCGGCGGCGCCGCTTCCCGCTGCATCCCGGCACATTCCCGTTGCTTCCCGGTTCATTCCCGGCTCACTCCCGCTGCATCCCGGCGCTTCCCGGCTCATTCCCGCTGCATCCCGGCGCTTCCCGGCTCATCCCCCGCTCATTCCCGGGGCTTCCCGGCTCATCCCGGCTCGGTCCCGGTTTCCCGGGAATGCCGTGGCAGCGCTGGGAACACCAGGACAGCTCTCCCACAGCTCCCCATCCCCGCTGGATCAGCCCAAGGGGGCTCAGAGCCGCTTTATCGCACGGAACGGGCGCTGCATCCCGTGCCCGGTGCGCTCTGGAGCCGCGGGCAGCCCCGGCCATCGTGGCCATTCCCGGCCATTGTGGCCATTCCCGGCCAGTCCTGGCCATTGTGACCACTCCCAGCCATCGCAGCCATTCCCGGCCAGGCCATTCCCAACCATTCCCAGCCATTCCCGGCCACCGTGGCCACCGTGGCCCCATCTCCGTGTGCCACTCCAGGGCCCCACGTGCTCCCGTGACAGAGCAGCGTTCCAAGAACTGCCACGGAATCCCAGCCAGAGGAATGATAAAGATTTGAACTTACAGAAAATGCTGCTATTAAATAATATTTAAGTCTTAATTATATTTTAAACCGGCCGTTTTGGAAAAAAAAGGAGTTCTATTACGGTGCTTTTGTAGTTAGAGGTCTGTCAACATTTCCATTTTCAACCTTCATTTCTAGGGGGTTTATAATTTGGCCATAAAAATTCATTCTAGGCTGGAACTTGGCAAACAGGGGCTCAGCCTAGGAGCAATATTTTTTATGATCCAATTTGGTTTAAATTGGTTTGGCCGTTTTTAAGTTATAGGAGTGTAAAAAATAAACGTTTGCTGGTTTCAGATGCCTTCTCCAGCTTATTATTATTCAAAATTAGCCTTCCCCCTCCCCACCTCCAAAAATACCTTCGGCGAGAGGTGGGAGAGCTCACTGGGCTCTGCTGACAATTCGGGAGTTACGGCTCAAATTAATTCCCGTTTTTTTTTCCTGCCAGCAGCCCAAAGCCCAGTTCGGTGCGGGGCCATCCCGGGAGCTCCGTGCAGCATCTGCCACCCGCAGCAGGGGCTGCAGCTGCCCCGGCCTGGGCTGTGACCAATAATTCACTCTGGGAGCCCTCAAACCCGGGAAATAAACCCTGCAATCCCGGGAAATAAACCCTGCATTGGCAGGAAATAAACCCTGAAATCCTGGGAAATAAACCCTGCAATCCCGGGAAATAAACCCTGCAATCCCGGGAAATAAACCCTGCAATCCCGGGAAATAAACCCTGCATTGGCAGGAAATAAACCCTGCAGTCCTGGGAATTAAACCCTGCATTGGCAGGAAATAAATCCTGTAATTCCAGGAAATAAACCCTGCATTGGCAGGAAATAAACCCTGCAATCCCGGGAAATAACGGGACAGGAGGAGACAGGGAGGGGAAACGCCGGTGCCACTCCACAGGTGCAGCAGTGACAGGGAGGGGACAGGGAGGGGACAGGGAGGGGACAATGCCAGTGCCACCCCAGCAGTGACACGGCGGGGACAGGGAGGGGACAAGGAGGGACAAGGCCTGCCACCCCAGCAGTGACACGGCGGGGACAGGAGGGGACAAGGAGGAACGGGAGGGGACAACGCCCGTTTCCCCCATGCACACCCTACAGAGGGGCCGATCCTTTGGGGTTTGGGCTTTCCCAGCTCACACGGAGCCGTTTGTGCCTCATCCATTTGGGGCCGATGGAGATTTAGGGGATAATGGCCACGGCAGCCGCGGATCCAGGGCCATAAAGCGCTCCCAGGCTGGTTAAATGCCAAGCGCTGCCGAGGCCTCGCTGCCATAAACATTATTCCTATTATATGACAAGATAAGAGGATACTAAAACCCACAAGGAGGGGGGGGAAAATAAATAAAATAAAATCAAGAAAATAAAATCATTTTCTGACCACGCACGAAGTCCGGGGCTTGGCGTTTCCTGGAGGCTGCAAAGAGCAGCGGCTCCTCCCTCAAAGGGTTTGGGGGGAATAAATTGGGGAAATTATCGGGGGGGGGGTTTAAAAAGCAAACGATCGTCCGAGGAAATGGGCTGGATAACGGGAGCTCTGGAATTAGGGCCGGAGGGATGATTTGTGTGCCTTGTAAAAGGGAAATGGTGCACAGGGAGGGAGGGAGGGAGCGCTGGGGAAAGTCCTGCTCCCTGTCAAATACACCCAATATTGTATGGAATTGTTTAATATCACTGAATTGTTTATATATCACGATATATATGTGATATTGTCTCTCGTTCCCGCTCCCAGGGGCAGCAGAGGGGCCAAACAGCTCCATTCGTGAGGATTTCCCCCAGGAGCAGGAGATGGAGAGCCCGGAGCACCCAAAGCCTTTAGGGTTGGCAGCTGCGGGGTCCCCAAGAGGGTTTGGGGCCATTTCCCAAAGGGAAGAAACCTCCCCGGGACTCCCTTGGCAGCTGAAGGGTTAATTCCCAAATTAACGAGGTGGAGCCGTCCCATCACAATTCCAACAGAAATGGCCAAATTGCCCCAAACCTGCAGGGTTAATTCCCAAATTAACGAGGTGGAGCTGTCCTGTGTCCCAGTCCCAGTCCCAGTGCCAGTCCCAGTGCCAGTCCCAGTCGGAGTCCCAGTCCCAGTCGCAGTCAGTCCAGTGCCAGTCCCAGTCCCGTCCCAGTCCCAGTCCAGTCCAGTCCAGTTCCTTATTCCCAGTCCCATCCCATCCATCCCAGTCCCAGTCCCATCCCGATCCTCCCAGTCCCAGTATCCAGTCCCAGTCCCAGTCCCGTCCCATCCAGTGCCAGTCCCAGTCCAGTCGAGTCCAGTCCTATCCCATCCCATCCCATCCCGTCCCAGTCCCAGTCCCAGTCCCAGTCCCAGTGCCAGTCCCATCCCAGTCCCATCCCAGTCCAGTCCAGTCGGAGTCCCAGTCCCAGTGCCGTGCAATGTGCGTCCATCCCAGTCCCGTCCAGTTCCCTCCCTGTCCAGTCCCAGTGCCCAGTCCGAGTCCCATCCATCCCAGTCCAATCCCATCCCAATCCAATCCAGCTACCAGTCCCAGCCCTGTGAGACTGGGAGCAGCTGGATCTGGATTGGCGGGACCCGATGGTTCCAGTGCCCGAGTCAATGAAATGCCGGCTCCAGGCCCCCTCCCCGCCTTCCAGGAACATTCCAGAGCCCGGGGCCGGCTCTGCTCCCTCGGAACGGGAGAAATCTCCACCTGTCCCTGCCGGCCACGGGCCCGGGGTGGATCCTGTGGGAACATTCCAACTACGGGGAGCGGGAGAATCCCAAAATATCCCCCCCTGCAGCCCTGGCAACCCCAAACATGTTTACAGCCCCGGGCACAGGCGCACGGAGCGCGCTCGGCTATTTTTGGGTGCCTCTCCCCCTCCTCGCTGCCCCCGCTGCTTTTCCTGCATGGAAACAGGGAAAACGGGGAAAAAAGAGAAAAAGGGTTTGAGGCATGGGAGACGGGGTGGTGGCAGCTCCCGAGGGGATGGAGCAGCTGCTGGTAAAGGGTTACATGGGAAGGGAAATAATGGGATTTTTATCTTCAAATTCAGCGGGGGCTCCCCAAAGTTCGGCCACTCCCTTTCCTCCTCATCCCAGTGAGCGCCAGAGGCTGATCCCAAAGTTCAGGGAGCAGAAAAGGACTGGGCCCTTGTTCCCTGTCCCCTGCCCTGTTCCCTGTCCCTGCCCCTAGTCGCCCTGTCCTGTTGCCCCTGTCCCCTGTCCCCTGTCCCCTCCCTGTGCCCCTTCCCCTGTCCCTGTCCCATCCGTCCCCTGTCCCCTTCCCTGTGTCTTGTCCCCTGTCCCCCTGTCCCCACCCTGTCCCCTGTCCCTGTCCCTGTCCCCTGTCCCTGTCCATGTCCCCTGTCCCCCTGTCCTCCCTTGTCCCCTGTCCCCCGTCCCCTGTCCTTCCCCTGTCCCTGTCCCCCTGTCTCCTGTCCCCTGTCCCGATTGTCCCTGTCCCCTGTTCCTGTCCCCTGTCCCTGTCCAGTGTTCCCTGTCCCCTGTCCCTGTCCCCTGTCCCTGTCCCTGCCCTTGCCCTTCCTGTCCAGGTTGTCCCTGTCCCCTGTTCCCCTGTCCCCTGTCCCTGTCCCTGTCCCTGTCCCCTGTCCCCGTCCCCTGTCCGTCCCTGTCCTTCCCCTGTGTCCCCTGTCCCCTGTCCCTGTCCCTGTTCCCATTGTCCCCTGTCCCCTGTCCCCTGTCCCATTGTCCCCCTGTCCCCTGTCTCCATTGTCCCCTGTCCCTTGTCCCTGTCCCCATGTCCCCCTGATTCCCCTGTCCCATGTCCCCTGTCCCTGTCCCTGTCCCCTGTCCCTGTTCCCATTGTCCCCCTGTCCCCTGTCCCCTGTCCCTGTTCCCTGTCCCTGTCCCCCTGTCCCTGTTCCTGTCCTGTCCCCTGTCCCCCTGTCCCACTGTCCCCTGTCCCCCTGTCCCACTGTCCCCTTCCCCTGTCCCCTGTCCCTGTCCCTGTCCCCTGTCCCCGTCCCCTGTCCATCTGTCCCCTGTCCCCTGTCCCCTGTCCCCTGTCCCCTGTCCCCTGTCCCTGTCCCTGTTCCCTTTGCCCCTGTCCCCTGTCCCCTGTCCCCTGTCCCCTGTTCCTGTGCCCCTGTGTCCCCTGTCCCTTGTGCCCCTGTCCCCTGCCCCTGTGCCCTGTTCCCCTGTCCCCTGTATCCCCTGACAGGGACACCCCGTGCCCTCCAGTTTCCCAAAACCAGAGGGCACCGCCTCATGGAAATCGGGATGTCAGGAACCTGCGGGTAACCACACTGGGGGCACAGAGGCAGAACTGAGGGAAAGACCCCCCAAAAATGAGTGGTGTCATCCCAAAAATGCCCTCTGGAAATCAGACCCCACCAACACCAATTCCCCATTCCCAGAGCAGCCCCAGTGAGGGCTGGGGGCATTTCCCAGTGCTCCCAGTAAGGAGGGACCATCCCATTCCACCCCTGAGCCCAGCAGGGCCCTGAAGGACGTTCTGGGGAAAAGCCTGAGCGAGGTCAGGCCGGATCCCCATGAATCATCCCGCCGGGAATTGCCAGGATTCCAACATTTCCATATTAACATGAAGAATTGTCGGAATTACCCATAAGCAGCAGGCTGGAACAGCGGCAAGGAGGAAGCAGCCACCTCTGGATGTCATTTGGGGGAGATTGGGGGAGATTAAATTTAAATACATTTGTTGTTTGCCTTAATTGCTTGTTTGAAGGCGGTTTTAGGGCCGTGGGATTGAAGTGCTCACCCCATTAAGTGCTCAAACACAGCGAATCCATTTCAGAAATGGCTCGAGCAATTTCACAGCCAGAGAAGTTTCGGATAAAAAGCAGCCTCCAAAAAAAAGGGAAAAAAAAACCCCAAAGGCAAAAGGAGGAAGTTCACTGCAAGGGAAGATTGCAGGCTCGTAGGATGGCCAGAAAGGTGGGAAACCCTAAAAATGGGGTTTGAAAGTGCCCGGGTGAGGGGTCTGAGCCATTTTTGTCCTCCAAAGGGACGCAGAATTTTCTTTAATTGCAATTAAAGCCACAGGGGGCACGACGGGATTAAATGAACCCAAGAGCTGACACACACACGGGTCCTTGGGATTGTTATTGTTCCAAACCCATCCCAAACCCACCCCAAACCCACCCCAAAACCCATCCCAAACCCCCCAAACCCATCCCAAACACACCCCAAACCCACCCCAAACCCACCCAAACCCATCCCAAACCCACCCCCAAACCCATCCCAAACACACCCCAAACCCACCCAAACCACACCCCAAACCCATCCCAAACCCCCCCAAACCAACCCCAAACGCATCCAACCCCACCCAAGAGCAGCCAGGATGAGCAATCACTCTGTGGGTGACTCAAAGCCACAATTCCCACCCAAAACACGGCATTTTGAGGTCCCAACAATTCAGAACAGAAAACCCCAAATCCTGCTGGGCCCCGCACGGGGCTGCGGGTCCAGGAAAGCTCCAGCCTGGAGCAGATCCCATAAAACCAGTGGGAATTGCCCAATCCCACAGTCTGGAGCAGATCCCATTAAACCAGCGGGAATTGCCCAATCCCACAGTTTGCACAGATCCCATTAAACCAGCAGGAATTGCTCAATCCCACAGTCTGGAGCAGATCCCATAAAACCAGCGGGAATTGCCCAATCCCACAGTCTGGAGCAGATCCCATTAAACCAGTGGGAATCCCTTGATCCCACAGTTTGCACAGATCCCATAAAACCAGCAGGAATTGCCCAATCCCACAGTCTGGAGCAGATCCCATAAAGCAGCTCCAGCAGGAGTTCCCAATCCCCCAGCTCCTCCAGTTGCCAGAAAAGCCCAAGCTCAGCTTAGGACAGCAACATTTTCCCTGAAATTACGGGAAAATTGGGACAGAAAGGTGCAATGGAGAGGATGCTCTTCCTTATCCCGAAAACTCACGCCGCTCCAGGGAGGAGATCCACAATGGTTCACAGAAATCCATCCCAAATAGTCCTTTGGAGCCTTGAACCCAGCCCATCACCTGTCACATTCCCAGCTGCTCCAGAGGAGAACTCCAGAGCCTGGAGAGGGGATGGATTTACCCTTTGGGGTGGAATTAATGGGAACAGTCCGGGATGGATTTACCCTTTTGGGGTGGAATTAGAGGGTACAGGTTCAGGGATGGATTTACCACTTTGGGGTGGAATTAGCGGGAACACGCCCCGGGTCAGGGTGGTTATAGGGCTGTGACACAACCATCAGCCCCAAACCCCAAAGCAGCCCGGTTTGGCTGCAGTTTGAGCGCCCCTAAGCAGATTCACACCCCCCAAATCCCAAAGAGCCCATTTCCTGCCGGGATCCCCAAAAGCGGCGCGTGCAGCCGAATTCCCGCGGGATCCGTACCTGCCCGCAGCCCGGAGCGCTGCACACGAAGGGTCTGTCGTCTCCCATCTTCCACAGCACCTGGGCAGGGCAGAGAAATTGTTAAAAAGGGCAGAGAAATGGTTAAAAAACCCCAAAACTCCCCAAAGGCAACAGCAGAAGCTGCCCCTCCGCTGAGGCTGGATGGGAATTTCCGGCGAGTTTGATTGGAGGAACCGGGTGGTTTTGCAGCTCAAAGGGAAGCTGGAAGGTGTGGAGCTCCCAAAATCACCCAGAGGGTCACGGCAGCTTGGTTCACTCCTGCGGTGGCGCAGCCTCAGACCCGGACGGAAAACCCCGGATCGGACCGCCCGGGTATCAGGGAACACCCCCGGTCAGGGACACCCCGGGATCAGAACACCCGGATCGGGAACACCCCTCGGATCAGGGACACCCCGGATCAGGAACACCCCGGATCAGGAACCACCCCCGGGATCAGAACACCCCCGGGATCAGGAACACCCCCGGGATCAGGACACCCCCGGGATCAGGGAACACCCCCGGGATCAGGGGACATCCCTGGGATCAGACACCGGGAACACCCCCGGGATCAGGGAACACCCCCGGGATCAGGGAACACCCCCGGGATCAGGGGACATCCCTGGGATCAGGAAACACCCCCGATCAGGAGACACCCGGATCGGAAACACCCCCGGGATCAGGAACACCCCGGGATCAGGAAACACCCTGGGATCAGAACACCCCGGATAGGGAACACCCCCGGATCGGAACCCCCGGGATCCCGAGGATCCCAACCACCCAGGATCCCCCGGCCACGCCGACAAATCCACAGAGACAGCGGCGGCAAAACAAAGCGCGAGCGAGCAACCATCCCATAAATCCGAGGCCTCTCTCCGTTCCGGTTATATTTTCAATGGGAGAGAACTAAAATTTGTCATTTAATTAATTAAGGGATTATAGGAGTGTACTCTGTTTTACAAGGCAATAATCGGGCTCCCCAGCGGGTAAACTACAAGGCTGATGGCAGGGGCACTTTATCACGGATTACAGCCAAGGATAACAAAACACCCGCTCCTATTGTGCCACGAGTGGAGCTGCTCTGATTAATAAAAAATAAAGAGTAAATAAAGCAAAACGCCCCCCACACCTCACACTCCCTGCACCCACTGCTATTTTTACAGCAGGATTTATAAAAAGCTGCAATAAAAGCAATTTCCCTCGTCGGGGGCTGTCTGGGGTTTGCAGAATCCCCTGCTCCGGGCTGGGAGCTCTGGAATGCCAGGAGGACCCAGAGCTGGGACAGAAGGTTCTGCACTCACAGCTCTGGAATGGAGCTCTGGATGCCAGAGACCCAGATGCTGGACAGAAGGTTCTGCACTCACCAGCTTGGGATGGGAGCTCTGGAATGCAGGAGACCCAGAGCTGGGACAGAAGTCTCACTCACAGCTCTGGAATGGGAGCTCTGGAATGCCAGGAGGACCCAGAGCTGACAGAAGGTTCTGCACTCACAGCTCTGAATGGGAGCTCTGGAATGCCAGGAAAGACCCAGAGCTGGACAGAAGGGTTCTCACTCACAGCTCTGGAATGCCAGGAAGACCCAGAGCTGGGAGAAGGGTTCTGCACTCACAGCTCTGGAATGGGAGCTCTGGAAATGCCAGAAAGACCAAGCTGGGACAGAAGGGTTCTGCACTCACAGCTCTGGATGGGAGCTCTGGAATGCCAGGAAAGGACCCAGAGCTGGGACAGAAGGGTTCTGCACTCACAGCTCTGGGATGGGAGCTCTGGAATGCCAGGAGGGGACCCAGAGCTGGGACAGAAGGGTTCTGCACTCACAGCTCTGGGCTGGGGGAGCTCTGGAATGCCAGGAGGGGACCTAGAATTGTGGACAGAAGGGTTCTGCACTCACAGCCCCGGGCTGGGGGGACAGGGTTGGTATTTTTAGGATCCGTGTGCGAAAGAGCTCCAGGAATGCGGCCGAGGGAATGGCCCCATATCTGCTCCCAGGGAAAAGGAACCAATGAACCCTTTCAAAGGAACAAAATCGGGTTCTTTTCCTGCTGCAGGAGGTGAATTGCCTCCCCTCGGCAACAGCTGAGGTGACGAGACAGAAACTGCCCCAAAAACAGGGCAGAGATCAGGCCTTGGCTGGGCTGGTTGTGGGCTGGGTTTGGGTCTGGATTTGGGTCTGGATTTGGGTCTGGATTTTGGGTGCTGGATTTAGGGGCCGAGCATGGGTCTGGATTTGGTCTGGATTTGGGTCTGGATTTGGTCTGGATTTGGGCTGGATTTAGGGGGCCGAGCTCGGGTCTGGATTCGGTGTTCTGGCATTTGGGCTGGTTTTGGGTCTGATTTGGGCTGGATTCGGGTCTGGATTCGGGTTCTGGATTTGGGCTGGATTTGGGCTGTCTCGGGTCTGATTTGGGAGCTGGTTTGGGTCTCTGGATTTGGGGCTGGATTTAGGGGCCGAGCTCGGGGTCTGGTTCGGGTCTGCGATTTGGGCTGGGTTTGGTCTGGATTTGGCTGGTTTGGGTCTGGATTTGGGGCTGGATCGGTCTGGATTCGGGGTCTGGATTTGGCTGGATTAGGGCTGGGTTTCGGGTTGGATCTTGGGGCTGGTTTGGTCTGGATTTGGGTCTGGATTCGGGTTCTGCATTTGGGGCTGTTTGGTCTGGATTTGGGGGGTGGGTTTGGGTCTGGATTCGGGTCTGGATTTGGGGCTGGATTTAGGGGGCCGAGCTCGGGGTCTGGAATGAGATGAACGTCCCCTGTCACCAGTGGGGCAGCAGGAACAGCTCTCCCAGTTTGTTCTCCCTCAATCCCAGTGATCCCAGTGATCCCAGCCCCGAGGGCAGAGCTGGGACCAGCACGGAGCATTGACCCTTTTGTAAAACCTCCTGCAGAAATTAAAGCACGGCATCAGCAGAGAGCAGGAAAACCATCCTGCATCCAACAGCACCTCCCAGAGCAGGACAAATAAAAAAACTGGGACAAAACACATGGAAAAAAGCTGCGTTTGCTTGAGCTGGAGTGTCAGGAGGATCCTCTCATTCCTTAAAGGAAGATTGAGCTGCTCGTTGGCCGCGGAGAACGAGGGCTACGGACATCCATGTGCTCAGATTTATGTCACATTTAGCCGGGATAAATCGCTGCCATAAATCCTGGCCCTAAGAAGAGCCCGGCTCAGGAGCTGATTGGATGCTGGGAGCACATTCCCATCCCTCTTCCGGCAGCCCTGGGACGATAATTCACAGCTTCTGATGGGTTTTAGCAGGTTGGACGTGGCCAGGGAAGGGAGAAATGCAGACAGATTGGTCAGACGTTCCTGACAGGTTCGGGGGAGCTGCAGAGGGATTTTCACCCAAATCGGGCATGGATGGGGATTTTTCCCGGTCCTGACCCACAGAAATCACCTCTGGGCTGCCTGGAATGTGTCCCAGCCCCCTCAGAGCCCCAGCCCGACCTGGAGCTGAGCATCCATCGTGCTTTCACAAATCCAGGATCCCCTCGGGATCTCCTTCCCACCTTCCACTGCAGCAGCTTTAACTCCTCCCCGAGGCTGCAGCACCTCCACCACCAAAACCTGCCTTTTTCCACCCAAAAGGGCTCCTGGGGGAGGCTGCCAGGGCTCCAAGGAAAACCAGAGCATTCCTGTCCCTCCCAGAGCCTGTTCACCCCGGGACGAGCTGCCTTCGCTCTCCTCAATGAGCAAAATACCCCAATTCCAGGCTGGCTCCTGCCTCAATTCCCCAATTCCCAAATTCCTCAAATCCAGGCTGGCTCCTGCCTCAATTCCCCAATTCCCCAAATCCAGGCTGGGAAAACCGAGGAGGTTCCAGGGCTTGGACAAGGTCTGAACTCTCCGGGAGCAGAATGACACTCCGTGTTTTGGGAAAGGAATCTTGAGCTCCTGGGAGCAGATGAATGAGGTTCCAGGCTTTGGAAACGGCCTGAATTCACGGAGCAGATGAACGTTCCAGTGTTTTGGGAAAGGATCTGAGCTCTCCTGGGAGCAGATGAACACTCCAGGGCTTTGGGAAAGGGTCTGAACTCTCCCGGGAGCAGATGCACACTCCAGCGGCTTTGGCCGAAAGGGTCTGAGCTTCCCGAGCT
>VKON01001704.1:39457-58920 GCA_009741485.1 Malurus cyaneus samueli
GAGTCGGCTGGCTGGCACTCGGATGGGGAAGCGGCTCAGGAAAATAAATTTTCACCTGATTATTTGGGTATTGAAATAAAATCAGGGTTCTAAAGGAAAACCTTCCAGTTTCTCCCTCCACCCCACAGAACCCCGACATCACTGGGGAAAGGGATAAAACCCCAGACAGATCCCCCAGCTCCAGCTCGGGTTTTTTAATCCTTAACTGACGGCTTGGCTGGATTTTATACTCGACGTTTACAGCAAATCCTGCGAAATCAGGCACCTTTGTGAGGGCTGGATAAATCCTTGTCCTTTGCAGCCTCATCCCCGCGGCGATGCTGATTCTGTGATATCCGCGCTGCCGATAACGAGGGCTTTTGTCAGAGCCGCTGCTCCGAGGAACAAGTGATTTGTTCCCGCAGTAAAATAAAAGGGATTTACAATTGTCTCGGAGCAGCAGGCGGGGGAGCGAGCGAGGCTTCAAAACCAAACAGCTTTGACTTCCAAATGCTGGATTTAACATTAGGAAATATTGGACTTGCCAGGAAAACACCCAGAGCTCAAAACAGGGAAGAAAAGCTCAAACCCCGAGGATTTGGCAGATTTGGTTGCGCGTTAAGAGCCCTCTCTCCCTTCCCATGCAACCTGCCAGCCCTGCACAGCCAGAGCCCCATTTCCACGGGTTTTAGGCTGAAATAACACCCAGATTTTGGAGGTTTTGAGAGAAGCCCAGCCCAGGTCCGGCCCCGAGCTCTGCTCACGCTCCAGGTTGGTTCAAGAGCGTGTTTTCCGCTTCCCCCCCATGAAGCCCGAGCAAGAACTTCCCGAGCCGGACTCAGCTCCGCAGCGAAATTTGCATTTCTGGCCGGAGTCTGGGAGCTCCAGGTGACTCTTGTCCTCACTCGGCACAGATTCGCGGGTGTGAAATCCTTTCAATCACAACGAGCAGACCACCCCCTGTGAGCGCGGGCGGGCTCCTTGGGGTCTGACACGATCCCAAAAACAAAAAAAAAGAAAAACCCTCCCTCCGATTCCTGCTGCTGCGGCGAGAAGAGCGTCCATGAACTGCGAACGGAGGGTTCAGGACCAAACCCCAAATAAATGGATTTAATCATCGAAATCCCTCAAGTCTAGGAGCGCTGAACGCAGCCGAGGTGCTCGGGGGTGAACAGCGAACGGCTGAGCAAAGCCTGAGTAACCTGAGCAAGCCTGAGGCAAAAATCTGAGCAAAGCCAGGGCTTGGTGCCTTCCTGGGATTCTCCCCATCTCACGCCCCCGGAGTGGCCCGGAGTAGCTGCCGTCCATCCCGCCTCAGCCCCCATCCGGCTGTCCCCGAAGCCCCCGGCCCTCTCCCCGGGTGATTACGGCCCCTGCCAGCGCAGATGCTCCGGTGCCCTGGAAACGGCCCGGCGCCTTTCCCGGTCCGGGAGGGCAAAGCCGGTTTGGGAAATCCGACCGAGGGGGCTGAGGAAAAAAAAGCCCCCTGGCAGGAGGAGCCGTTGTGGGCTATTGTGTCCCCGCTCCCTGCGCCACTGCCACCCTGCGGTCACCTTCGCCACTTGACCCGTGCCACTCTGGACCGCTGCCCTGCTGGCCAACACTGAGGGCACCCTGAGGCCACGACCGCTTGCCCCCCCCTGCCAGTCCACCCTGACCGGTTGCACCCTGCGGCCACCTGACCCGTGCACCTGACCCGTGCACCACTGACCCGTGCCACCCTGGACCTTGTGCCACCCTGCGGTCACCCTGCGGCCACCCTGACCGGTGCCACCCTGACCAGTGCCACCCTGCGGTCACCCTGCGGCCACCCTGACCGGTGCCACCTGCCGGTGCCACCTGCGGCCACCCTGCGTCACCTGACGCTGCCACCTGACCAGTGAGACCCTTACCGTGCCACCCTGCGTCACCCTGCGGCCCCCTGGACGGTGCCACGCTGACCAGTGCCACCCTGCGTCACCTCGGTCACCCTGCGCCACCCTGACCGCGTTGCCACCCTGACCAGTGCCACCCTGCGGTCACCCTGCGTACCCTGACCGCTGCCACCCTGAACCAGTGAGACCTGACGGTGCTACCCTGCGTCACCCCTGCGGCCACCTGACCGCCTGCCCCACCCTGGCGAGGCTGGAGGCGGGCACGGGTCAGGATGGAGCCGCGGTCCTCGGAGGGACGGGAGCAGCGGAGCCTGGGCTCTGCGGCAGAACGCCGTTCCTGCAAGACACTGCGGCGGCGCCGCTTTCCCGTGCATCGCAACTATTCCGTTGCTCCCGTTCATTCGCCACTCCCGTGACATCCCGGCGCTTCCCGGCTCATTCCCGGATCCCGCGCTTCCCGGTCATCTCCGGCTGCAGCCGCGCTTCCCGGCTCATTCCGGTGCTCACTCCCGCTGATCCCGGCGCTTCCCGGCTCATCCCCGCTCAATTCCGGGCTTCCCGGCTCATGCCCGGCTCGGTCCCGGTTTCCCGGAGCATGCCGTGGCAAGCTGCTGGAACACCTCAGGACAGCTCTCCCACAGCTCCCATCCCCGCTGGATCAGCCAAGGCTCAGAAGCCCGCTTTCCGCTTTCCTTATCGCACGAACGGGGCTGACCCTGCCCGGTGCTCTGGAGGCGGGCAGCCCGGCAATCTGGCCATTCCCGCCCATTTGGCCATTCCGGGCCAGCCTGGCCATTGTACCAACTCCCAGCCCATCGCAGCCATTCGCCAGGCCATTCCCAACCATTCCCAGATTCGCGGCCCACTCGGCCATTGTGGCCATTCCAGCCATTCCCGGCCACCGTGGCCACCTGCCACCGTGGCCCATCTCCGTGTGCCACTCCAGGCCCACGTGCTCCCGTGACAAGAGCAGCGTCCAAGAACTGCCACGGAATCCAGCCAGAGGAATGATAAAGATTTGAACTTAACGAAATCTGCTATTAAATATATTTAAAGTCTATAATTATATTTAAACCGGCCGTTTTGGGAAAAAAAAGAGTTCTATTACGGTGCTTTTGTAGTTAGAGGTCTTGTCAACATTTCCATTTTTCACCTTCATTTTCTAGGGGTTTATAATTTGGCCATAAAAATTCATTCTAGGCTGAACTGGGCAAACAGGGGCTCAGCTGGAGGCAATATTTTTTATATCCAATTGGTTTGTTTAAATTGGTTTGGCGTTTTTAAGTTATAGCGAGTGTAAAAAAAATAAACGTTTTGTTCAGATGCCTTCCCAGCTTATTATTATTCAAAATAGCTTCCCCCTCCCCCCCTCCAAAAAATACCTCTCGGCGGAACGTGGAGGAGAGCTCACTGGGCTCTGCTGACAACGGGAGTTACGGCTCACATTATCCGTTTTTTTTCCTGCAGCAGCCCAAAGCAGTTGCTGGGGCCATCCGGGAGTCCTTGCAGCATCTGCCACCGAGCAGGGCTGCAGCTCGCCCCGCCTGGGCTGTGACCAATAATTCACTCTGAGGAGCCCTCAAAACGGGAATAAAACCCCATCCGGGAAAAGTTAACCCTGCATTGCAGGAAATACCTGAAATCCTGGGAAATAAACCGGCATCCCGGGAAATAAACCCCCTTGCATGGCAGGAAATAACCCTGAAATCCTGGGAATAAACCCTGCAAATCCCGGGAAATAAACCCTGCAATTCCCGGGGAAATATAAACCCTGCAATTCCGGAATAAACCCTGCATTGGCAGGAATAAACCCTGCATCCTGGGAATTTAACCCTGCAATTGGAGGGGAAATTAATCCTTAATTCAGGAAATAACGCCTGCATTGGCAGGATAAACCCTGCATCCCGGGAAATAACGGGACAGGAGGCGACAAGGGAGGGGAAACGCCAGGTGCCACTCCAAGAGTGCAGCGTACGGGGACAGGGAGGACAGGAGGGGACAATGCCAGTGCCACCCGCAGTACACGGGGACGGGAGACAAGGAGGGACAAAGGCCTTGCCCACCCCAGCATGCACGGCGGGGAAGGAGGGACAAGAGGAACGGGAGGGGACAACGCCCGTTTCCCCATGCAACACCTACCAGAGGGCCGATCCTTGGGTGCTTCCCAGCTCACACCGGAGGCGCCCTTTGCTGCCCTCATTCCATTTGGGGCCGATGAGATTTAGGGTAATGGCACGGCAGCCCGGATCCGGGCCATAAGCGCTCCCGCTGGTTAAAATGGCCAAGCGCTGCCGAGCTCGCTGCCATAAATTATCCTATTATATGACAGATAGAGATACCTAAAACCCCACAAGGAGGGGGGTGGAAAATAAATAAAATAAAATCAAGTAAAATAAAATCATTTCTGACACGCACGAAGTGCCGGGCTTGGCGTTCCTGAGGCTGCCAAAGAGCAGCGGCTCCTCCTAAAGTGTTGGAGGGAATAAATTGGGGCGGATTTCGGGGGGGGGGTTTTAAAAGCAAACGATCGTGCTGAGGAAATGGTGGATAACGGGAGCTTGAATTGTGGCCGAGGAGGATTGATTTGTGTGCCTTGTAAAAGGGAAATGGTGCACAGGGGAGGGGGAGCGCTGGGGAAGTCGCTGTCCCTGTCAATTAACCCCAAACCAATATTGTATGGATTGTTTTACCTGAATTGTTTAATATCCGTATGATATGTGAATGTCTCTCGTTCCGCTCCCAGGGGCACAGAGGGCCAAACGCTCCATTCGTGAGATTTTCCCCCACGGCAGGAATGGAGACCCGGAGCACCCAAGCCTTAGGTGCGCTGCGGGGCCCCAAAGGTTGGGGCCATTTCCCAAATGGAAAGAAACCCCCGGACTCCTGCACTGAAGGTTAATTCCCAATTACGAGGGAGCTTCCCATCACAATTGCCAACAAGAAATGGGCCATTGCCCCAAAACCTGCAGGGTATTCCCACATTAACGAGGTGAGCTGTCCTGGTCCCAGTCCAGCCCAGTGCCGTCCCAGTGCAGTCCAGTCGGAAGGTCCCAGTCCCAGTCGCGTCGTCCCAGTGCCAGTCCCAGTCCCGTCCCAGTCCCAGTCCAGTGCCAGTCCAGTTCCTTATTCCCAGTCCCATCCCATCCGTCCCAGTCCCAGTCCCATCCCGATCCTCCCAGTCCCAGTTCCGTCCCAGTCCCAGTCCCGTCCCATCCAGTGCCGTCCCAGTCCGTCGGAGTCCAGTCCTGATCCCATCCCATCCCATCCCGGTCCCATCCCAGTCCCAGTCCGCAGTCCAGTCCAGTCCCATGCCCAGTCCCATTCCAGTCCAGTCCCAGTCGGAGTCCAGTCCCAGTGCCGTGCAAGTGCCCTGCCCCGTCCATTCCCAGTCCCGTCCCAAGTTCCCCTCCCTGTCCCAGTACCCAGTGCCCCAAGTCCCGAGTCCCATCCCATCCCAGTCCCCAATCCCTCCCAATCCAATCCAGCCATATCCGTCCCAAGCCCTGTGAGCACTGGGAGCAGCTGGGATCTGGGATTTGGGACCGGGACCCGCATGGTTCCAGTGCCCGGTCCAATGAAATTCCGGCTCCAGGCCCCCTCCCGCCTCGCCGCTCCCCCCGCTCCAGCGCACGGAAATTCCAGCAGCCCCCGGGGCCGGCTCTGCTCCCTCGGAACGGGAGAAGAAATTTCCACCTGTCCTGCCGGCCACGGGCCCGGGGTGGATCTGTGGGAACATTCCAACTACGGGAGCGGGGGAAATCCCAAATACCCCCGCAGCCCTTGGAACCCCAACATGTTACAGCCCGGGCACAGGCGCACGGAGCGCGCATCGGCTATTTTGGGTGCCTCTCCCCCTCCTCGCTGCCCCCGCTGCTTTTCCTGCATGGACAATAGGGAAAACGGGGGGGACAAAAGAGAAAAAAAGGTTTGAGGCATGCGAGACGGGTGGTGGCAGCTCCGAGGGGATGGGCAGCTTGCTGGTTAAAGGTTACAAATGGGAAGGGAAATAATTGGGATTTTTATCTTCAAATTAGTCGGAGGGCTCCCCAATCGGCCAACTCTTCCTCCTTCATCTCCCACGTGAGCGCCAGAGGCTATCCAAGTCAGGGAGCAGAAAAGGATGGGCCTTGTTCCCTGTCCCCTGCCCTGATTGCCCTGTCCCTGCCCCTTAGTTCGCCCTGTCCCCTGTTGCCCCTGTCCCCTGTCCCCTGTCCCCTCCCCTGTGCCCCTTCCCCCTGTCCCTGTCCCATCGCCGTCCCCTGTCCCCTTCCCTTGTCCTTGTCCCCTGTCCCCCTGTCCCCACCCTGTCCCCTGTCCCCTGTCCCTGTCCCCTGTCCCTGTCCATTGTCCTGTCCATGTCCCCCTGTCCCTTCCACTTGTCCCCTGTCCCCCCGTCCCCTGTCTCTTCCCCTTCCCCTGTCCCCCTGTCTCCGTCCCCTGTCCCGATCTGTCCCTGCCCTGTTCCTGTCCCCTGTCCCTGTCCAGGTTTCCCCTGTCCCCTGTCCCTGTCCCCTGTCCCTGTCCCTGCCCTTGCCCTATCCTGTTCCAGGTTGTCCCTGTCCCCTGTTCCCCTGTCCCCTGTCCCTGTCCCTGTCCCTGTCCCCTTCCCCGTCCCCTGTCCGTCCCTGTCCATTCCCCTTGTCCCCTGTCCCGTCCCTGTCCCCTGTTCCCATTGCCCCCTGTCCCCTGTCCCCTGTGCCCATTGTCCCCCTTCCCCTGTTCCATTGTCCCCTGTCCCTTGTCCCTGTCCCCATGTCCCCTGATTCCCCTGTCCCATGTCCCCTTCCCCTGTCCCTGTCCCTGTCCCTGTTCCCATTGTCCCCCTGTCCCCTGTCCCCTGTCCCTTTCCCTGTCCCTGTCCCCCTGTCCTTTCCTGTCCTGTTCCCCTGTCCCCCTGTCCCACTGTCCCCTGTCCCCCATTGTCCCACTGTCCCCTTCCCCTGTCCCCTGTCCCTGTCCCTGTCCCTGTCCCCTGTCCCTGTCCATCTGTCGCCCTGTCCCTGTCCCCTGTCCCCCTGTCCCCTTGTCGCCCCTGTCCCTGTCCCTGTTCCCTTTTGCCCCTGTCCCCATGGTCCCCTGTCCCCTGTCCCCTGTTCCTTGCCCCTGTTCCCCTCCCTTGTGCCCCTGTCCCCTGGCGCCCTGTGCCCTGTTCCCCTGTCCCCTGTATCCCCTGACAGGGACACCCCGTGCCCTTCCAGTTTCCCAAAACCAGAGGGCACCGCCTCAGGAATATCGGGAATGTCAGGAACCTGCGAGGTAACCACACTGGGGGCCACAGAGCAAATGAGGGAAAGACCCCCCAAAAATGAGTGGTGTCATCCCAAAATGCCCTCTGAAATCAGACCCACCAACACCAATTCCCCATTCCAGAGCAGCCCAGTGAGGGCTGGGGGCATTTCCCAGGTGCTCCCAGTAAGGAGGACCATCCCATTACACCCCTAGCCCAGCGGGCCTCGAAGGACGTTCTGGGGATAAAGCCTGAGCGAGTCAGCCGGGTCCCCATGAATCATATCCCGCCGGATGCCAGATTCCAACATTTCCATATTACATGAAGAATTGTCGAATTACCCATAAGCAGCAGGCTGGAAACACGCAAGGAGGAGCAGCCACCTCCTGGATGTCATTTGGGGGAGATTGGGGGAGATTAAATTTAAATACATTTGTTGTTGCCTTAATTGCTTGGTTTGAAGGCGGTTTTAGGGCCGTGGGATGGAAGTGCTCACTCCCATTAAAGTGCTTCAACACAGCGATCCATTTCAGAAATGGCTCGGCAATTTCACAGCCAGAGAAGTTTCGGATAAAAAGCGCCTCCAAAACCACAAACCCCGGCGAGAAAGAAACCCAACACAGCGCAAACAGGAGCCGAATTAGCAAGGGAGGAAGTCGATCTGCAAAGGGCGGTCTCTGCCGAGGTATCGGAAGCCAGAAGGTGGGAACACCCTAAGAAACTGGGGTTTGAAAGTGCGCCGGCCTGGAGGGTGAGCCTGACCCGTCCATTTTTTGTCCTCCAAAGGACGCAGAATTTCCTTTAATTGCATTAAAGCACAGGGGGCCACGACGGATTAAATGAACCAAGAGCGACACACCACACGGGGCTTGGGATTGTGTTATTGTTCCAAAACCCAATCCAAACCACCCCACAACCACCCCAAAACCCATCCCAAACCACCCCAAACCCATCCCAAAACACCCCAAACCCACCCCCAAACCCACCCAAACCCACCCCAAACCCACGCCGCAAACCCATCCCAAACACAGCCCAACCCACCCAAACCAACACCCCAAACCCATCCCAAACCCCCCAAAACCAACCCAAACGCATCCACCCCACCCAAGAGCAGCCAGATGAGCAATCACTCTGTGGGTGACTCAAAGCCAACAATTCCCACCAAAACACCGGCATTTTGAGGGTCCCAACAATTCAACGAACAGAAAACCCCAAATCCTGTGGTCCCGCACGGGTGCTGCGGGTCCAGGAAAAAGCTCCAGCTGAGCAGATCCCATTATAACAGTGGAACTGCCCCAATCCACAAGCTGGAAGCAGGATCCCATTAAACCAGCGAGGAATTGCCCCAATCCACAGTTTGCACAGATCCCATTAAAACAGGATTGCTCATCCACAGTCTGGAGCAGATCCATAAACCAGCGGAATTGTCCCAATCCCACCAGTCTGGAGCAGATCCCATTAAACCAGTGGGAAATCCCTTGATCCCACAGTTTCACAGATCCCATAAAACCAGCAGGAATTGCCCAATCCACACAGTCATGCGAGCAGATCCCAATAAAGCAGCTGCCAGCAGGAGTTCCCCAATCCCCCAGCTCCTCCCAGTTGCCAGAAAGCCCCAAAGCTCAGCTTTAGGACAGCAACATTTTCCCTGAAATTACGGGAAAATTGGGACAGAAAGGTGCAATTGGAGGAGGATGTGCCTCATTCCCTTATCCCAGAAAACTCCACGGCGGCTCCAGGGAGGAGGAATCCACAATGGGTTCACAGAAATCCATCCCAAAATAGTCCTTTGGGGAGCCTTGAACCCAGCCCATCACCTGTCACATTCCCAGCTGCTCCAGAGGAGAAACTCCAATGCCTGGATAGAGGGATGGAATTTACCCTTGGTGGTTGAATTAATGGGAAAAGATCCGGGATGGATTTAAACCTTTGGGGAATTAGAGGGTTAGACAGGTTCCAGGGAGGATTTACCACTTGGGTGTGATTAGCGGGAACCACGCCCGGGTCAGGTGTTATAGGCTCTGTGACACAACCATCACCCCAAAACCCAAAGCAGGCCCGTTGCGCTGCAGTTTGAAGCGCCCTCCCTGAAGCGATTCACACCCCCCAAATTCCCAAACCATTTCCTGCCGGGATCCCCAAAAGCGGCGTGCACCGAGTTCCCGCGGATCCGTACCTGCCGACAGCCCGGACGCTGCACACGAAGGTGTCTGTTCGTCTCCCATCTCCACAGCACCTGGGCAGGGCAGGAGAATTGTTAAAAAGGGCAAAGAACATGGTTAAAAAATACCCCAAACTCACCCAAAGGCAACAGCCGAAGCCGGCCCTCCTGAGGCGTTGGGATGGGAAATTATTCCGGCCGAGTTTGAATTGGGAGGAACCGGGTGGTTTGCAGGCTCAAAGGAAAGCTTGGAAGGTGTGGAGCTCCTCAAAATCACCCAGAGCGGTCACGGAGCTTCCGGTGTCACTCCTGCGGGTGGGAACCAGCGCTCACGCACCCCCGGACAGGAAAACCCCGCGGATCAGGGACACGCCACGGGATCAGGGAACACCCTCCGGAATCAGGGAACACCCCGGGATCAGGAAACACCCCTGGGATCAGGGAACACCCCCGGGAATCAGGGAACAACCCCCGGGATCAGGGACACACCGTCCCGGACCAAACACCCCGGGATCAGAACACCCCTGGGGGAATCAGGGAACACCCCCGGTCGGACACCCCGGGATCAGGGAACACCCCGGGATCAGGGACACTCCCGGATGGAATCCCTGGGATCAGAAAACACCCCGGGATCAAGGAACACCCCGGGATCAGGGACACCCCCGGGATCAGGGAACACCCCCTCAGGGCATCCAGGGATGAACACCTCCTGATCAGGAACACCCCCCGGATCAGGAACACCCCCGGGACTCAGGAAACAACCCCCGGGATCAGGAAACACCCGGGATCAGGAAGACACCCCTGGATAGGGGAACACCACCGCAACCCGGGATGGAACACCCCCGGGATCCACGAGGATCCCAAACCACCCCAGGATCCCCCGGCCACGCCGACAAATCCAAGAGCAGCAGGCGGCCAAAACACAAGCGCGAGCGAGAGCCATCCCATAAATACCGAAGGCCTCTCTCCGTTCCGGTTAATATTTTCAATAGGCCGAGAGAACTAAAATTTGTCATTTAATTAATTAAGGGATTATAGGAGTGGTACTCTGTTCTAACAATGGCAATAATCGGGCTCCCCAGCGGGTAAACTACAAGGCTGATGGCAGGGGCACTTTATCACGGATTACAGCCAAGGATAACAAAACACCCGCTCCTATTGTGCCACGAGTGGAGCTGCCTGATTAATACAAAATAAAGAGAGTAAACTAAAGCAAACGCCCCCCCACCTCACACCCCTGCCACCCACGCTATTTTTAACAGCAGGTTTATAAAAAGCTGCAATAAAGCAATTCTCCCTCGTCGGGGGCTGCTCTGGGGTTTGCGAAATCCCCGCCGCTTCCGGGCTGGGAGCTCCTGGAATGCCAGGAGGAGCCCAGAGCTGGGACAGAAGGTTCTGCACTCACAGCTCTGGAATGGAGTCTGGATCCAGAGACCCAGTATGCTGGGGAACAGAAGGTTCTGCACTACCAGCTCTGGGATGAGGAGCTTCTGAATGCAGGAGACCCAAGCTGGGACGAAGGTTCTCACTCACAGCTCTGGAATGGGAGCTCTGGAATTGCCAGGAGGACCCAGAGCTGGACATGAAGGTTCTTGCCCACAGCTCTGGTAAATGGGAGCTCTGGAATGCCAGGAAAGGACCCAGAGCTGGAACAAGAAGGGTTCTCACTCACAGCTCTGAATGCCAGGAAGGACCCGAGCGGGAGAAGGGTTCTGCACTCACAGCTCTGGAATGGGACTCTGGAATAGCCAGGAAAGACCCAAGCTGGGACAGAGGTTCTGCAACTCACAGTCTGGATGGGAGCTCTGGAATGCCAGGAAAGGACCCAGAGCTGGGACAGAAGGGTTCTGCACTCACACTCTGGGATGGAGCTCTGGAATGCCAGGAGGGGCCCAAGAGCTTGGGACAGAAGGGTTCTGCCTCACAAGCTCTGGCTGGGGGAGCTCTGGAATGCCAGGAGGGGACCTAGAATTGTGGACAGAAGGGTTCTGCACTCACAGCCCCGGGCTGGGGGGACAAGGGTTGGTATTTTAGGGAATCCGGTAGTGCGAAAGAGCTCGCAGGAAATGCGGCCGAGGGAATGGGCCCCATATCTGCTCCCAGGGAAAAGGAACCAATGAACCGTTTCAAACCAACAAAAACGGGTTCTTTTCCTGCTGCAGGAGGTGAATTGCTCCCCTCGGCAAACAGCTGAGGTGTACGAAGACGAAAACTTGCCCAAAAACAGGCAGAGACAGCCTTGGCTGGGCTGGTTTGGGCTGGTTTGGGTCTGGATTTGGTCTGGATTTGGGTCTGATTTGGGGCTGATTTAGGGGCCGAGCATCGGGGTCATGGATTTGTGTCTGGATTTGGGTCTGGATTTGGGATCCTGATTGGGGTTGGATTTAGGGGGCCGAGCTCGGGGTCTGGATTCGGTGTTCTGGATTTGGGGCTGGGTTTGGGTCTGGATTTGGGGCTGGATTCGGGTCTGGATTCGGGTCTGGATTTCGGGGCTGGATTTAGGGCTGGGTTTGGGTCTGGATTGGGCTGGTTTGGGTCTGGATTGGGGGCTGGATTAGGGGGCCAGCTCCGGGGTCTGGTTCCGGGTCTGGATTGGGCTGGGTTTGGTTCTGGATTTTGGCTGGGTTTGGGTCTGGATTTGGGGCTGGATCGTCTGGATTCGGGTCTGGATTTGGGCTGATTTAGGGCTGGTTTGGTCTGGATTATGCGGGCTGGGTTTGGTCTGGAATTTGGTCTGGATTCGGTCTGCGATTCTGGGCTGGGTTTGGTCTGGATTTGGGGCTGGGTTTGGGTCTGGATTTGGGTCTGGGATTCGGGTTCTGGATTTGGGGCTGGGATTTAGGGCGCGAGCTCGGGGTTGGGAATGAGATGCAACGTCCCCTGTCACCAGTGGGGCAGCAGAACAGCTCATCCCGTTTGGTTCTCCTCCATCCCAGTGATCCAGTGATCCCAGCCCCGAGGGCAGAGCTGGGACCAGCCACGAGCGATTGACCCTTTTGTAAAACCTCCTGCAAAATTAAAGCACGGCATCAGCAGAGAGCAGGAAACACATCATGCATCCAACAGACACCCTCCAGAGCGAACAAATACAAAAAAACTGGGACAAAAAACACATGGAAAAAGCGCGATTGGCTTAGCTGGAGTGTCAGGAGGATCTCTCATTCCTTAAAGGAAGATTGAAGCTCTCGTTGGGCCGCGGAGACGAGGGCTACGGACATCATTGCTCAGATTATATGTTTCACATTACGGGATAAATCGCATGCATAAATCTGGCCCTAAGAAGGCCCGGCTCAGGAGCTGATTGATGCTGGGAGCACATTCCATCCCTCTTCCCGGCAGCCCTTGGGACGATAATTCACACTTCTTGATGGGTTTTAGCAGGTTGGACGTGGCCAAGGGAAGGGAGAAATGCAGAAGATTGGTCAGACGTTCCTGACAGTTCGGGAGCATGCAGAGGGATTTCAACCCAAACGGGCATGGATGGGGATTTTTCCCCGGTCCTACCCACAGAAATCACCTCTGGGCTGCCTGGGAAGATGTCGCTCAGACCGCCTAAGCCCCAGCCCGACCTGGACTTGAAGCATACACCATCGTGCTTCACAATCCAGGATCCCTCGGGATCTCCTTCCCACCTCCCATGCACAGCTTTAACTCCTCCCGAGGCTGCAGCACCTCAACCACCAAACCTGCCTTTGTTCCACCCCAAAAGGGCTCTGGGAGGCTGCCAGGGCTCCAAGGAAAACCAAGAGCATTCCTGTCCCCTCCAGAGCCTGTTTCACCCCGCGGACGAGCTGCCTTCGCTCTCCTCAATGAGCAAAAATACCCAAATTCCAGGGTGCTCCTGCCATCAATTCCCCAATTTCCCAAATTCCTCAATCCAGGCTGGCTCCTGCCTCAATTCACCCATCCCAAATCAAGGCCTGGGAACGGACTCAGGAAGAGAGGAGGGGAGGCAGGACGTGTATTGCCAAAAGCCCCTTTGGGGGTTCTGGGGTTTTTCCTCTGGGTGTTCCTGGAAGGAGCGTGGCAGGGATGAACTGGGGGTGGGCACAGCCTGGGGACCCCCTGGCTGCCAGGAGGACACCAGAACCTGGCACAGGGGTGGACACGCCTGGGGACCGCCTGGCTGCAGAGGACACCCAGAACCTGCACAGGGGTGGGGGACAGCCTGGGGACACAGACCTGGCACATCAGTGGTGGGGCAGCCCTGGGGAAGCCCCTGGCTGCCAGCGACACCAGAACCGGCACAGGGTGGGCACACCTGGGGACACAACTGGCATCAGAGGGGTGGGACAACCCGGGGGGACCACAGAACCTGCACCATCCGAGAGGACGTGGGCACAGCCTGGGGACACAGAACCTGCACATAGGGAATGGACACCTGGGGACCCCCTGGCTGCCAGGAGAACACCAGAACCTGCACACCCGGGAGCTGTCGAGCAGCCCCAGTGCCAGCCCCGAGGGGCCTCTGGGGCACGCCGGTGACCGGCCAGGGGCAAGCGCTATGAAGAACCAGCATCCCCGGGCTCTGACCCCCGCTCTCTGCCACACAATAATCCCACATTCCCACCTGAAATGCACGGAAGGAGCGGTTAGCTTTGACTGGCCGGGCAGGAAAGTCCGTTGTTATTCTTCTTGAGGTGTAGCAGAGCAGCCTGAGCTTCTTGAGCCCGGGGAGGACCCCGGCCTCTCTGGATTGGGCTGGGAGCAGCCAGGGCCCCCCGAAGAGTGCGACCAGCACCCTCTGTCCTCTGCCAGGGCTCGGTGTCACCTCCCCTGTGCCAGCCCGGGAAGCGCCAAGATCCATCCCAGCCAGGGAAAAACAGCTCACGTTTTCCTTAAAAAACCAAGGGAAAACAGCAGTATCGGGTCGCGAAAGTGCTTTGCAGGGTCAGTGTGGCAGCTCGTTCCTGCAGATCCACCCTGCCCCTCGGGGTGCCCGCAGCTCTCCAGAGCCTCTCCCAGCCGGGATCCACCCTAGGCAACTGACGCAATTCCAATTCCGCAGGTGCGGACAGGAGAGGCTCCCGCAGCTCAGTTCGAATCTGAGATCTTTTGGGGTGCGAGGGAAGGGAAGGTAGAGCGTTCGCTCGTGTGAAAAAAAGGCTCTGAGAGAGCTCCGAATTGTGAGAAAGGAGCTGAGAGCTGTCACTTGCTGGCACCGCATGCCGCTCACACTTCGTGGGCCTGGGTGAAGCAAAGCCAACCACCATGACCGAAATTGAAATATTGGCAGGGCAATACAGGACAAATCACCACCATTAAATGATAATTACAGCAAAACTCCACAATGTCTTGAAGGCTCTTCCCCTTTTGCCTTTCCGGGGTGTTGGAGCTCAGAGAGGTCCCCAAAGCCAGGATTGGTTCACAACCTCAGGGGGGTCAGAGATGTGCAAAACCCTCATTTGTCACCTGGAATTGCCTTCCAAACGAGCCTGGAGGCAGAACCGCTGCTCGCCCAGACTCCATCTTCAAAGTGATTCTGGGACTTCCCGGAGCAATGAACACAGGGAGGTTCCAGCGCTTTGGGAAAGCGTCTGAACTCTCCCGGGACAGATTGAACGCAGGGAGTTCCAGGGTTTGGACAGATGGTCTGAACTCTCCCGGGCAGTCAATGTACACTCCGTGTTTTGGGAAGGAATCTGAGCTCCTGGGAGCAGAATGAATGAGGGTTCCAGCTGCTTTGGAAAGGGCCTGAATTCATCGAGAGCAGATAACACTCCAGTGTTTTTGGAAAGGATCTGAGCCTCCTGGGACAGTGAACACTCCAGAGGCTTTGGGAAGGGTCTGAACTCTCCCGGGAGCAGATGCACATCCTCAGGGCTTTGGGAATAGCGGTCTGAGCTTCCCGAAGCTCCTGGCGCAATGACATGCAGGGAGGTTCCAGCATTTTGGGAAAGGGTTGATGCTCTTGGAAGCGCTGAGGAGCCCCAGGGTGGCCTGTCCCTCGGGGGCAATGCCCACAACCGCCATTCATTTCAGCTCCCGGGAAGGCAGGAAAAGTCCAGCAGCTCCTCAGGACAGCCCCGGGAGATCCACGAGCAGCCGTGCAGGAGCAGTAACCTCAACCTCGGAAACGCCGCAGTGATCCCCAGGACCAGAGTCCCATTTTCCTGGAATCTATTTCTCCCCACCACTTCACCTGGGAGCAGATGAACACAGGGAGGTTCCAGCATTTTGGGAAAGGGTCTGAGCTCCTGGGAAGCAGCTGAGGAGGCCCCAGGGTGGCCCTGCTGCCCTCGGAGGGCACTGCCACAATCCTGCCCATCATTCAGCTCCCGGGAAGGCAGGAAAAGCTCCCAGCAGCTCCTCAGACAGCCCGGGAGATCCCAGAGCAGCCGTGCAGGGAGCAGTATCTCACCTCGGAAACGCCGCAGTGACCCAGGAACCAGAGTCCCATTTCCTGGAATTATTTCCCCACTTCAGAGCCCTTGTTTCAATGAGAGCTGCTGCCAACAAGGCCCAGGAGCCCGGCCTGGGCTGGAATTTATCTTCCCTGGAAATGTGTGTGGATGGTTTGAGGGGAAGAGCGGAGTCAGAGCTGCCTGGAGCGAGGAAGGGAGAGCCTCGGATGTGAAACGGATAAAAATCCAGAATTCAATCACCGTGAATTCCAATAATGGAGCCGGGGCAGGGCAGGGAGGCCTCACACCCCTCCCCATAAAATAAAACAGAAATATCCTTTCCCACCTGTTACTATCCCACCCCAGCCGGCACTTTGCTCTCAGTTCTGCAGGTTTTGTGGTGACATTGTTTGATGTACGAGCCCCAAAACAGAGAGGAGCTGGAAATGCCCCAATGGGGAGAATCCCAGAGCAATCCCAGGCACTGCCCGAACGGGGCCGGGGGCTGCTGGGCACCAAAGCCACAATTCCCTGTGCAGGAATTCACACAACTCCGAGGGGAAGCCTTATGGGATCAAGAACGAGAATCCTAAAGGATTCTCAATAATTACAACCATTAATTAATTGCTTGGAGTGATTAAAGCTCTGCCTTGGCACCAACGAGAGGTTTTGGGCAGCCACCCAAAAAGCCCCCCCTGTGCTCCAAGGCCCCTCTGGAAGCGGCTCCAGGGGCTCAGGCAGCTCGGTGACACAGGTATAAATCCATCAAAACCCATCAAAACCCATCAAAACCCATCAAAATAGCCATAAATACACACAAGCACAGGCACCAGGCCCGGCGCTCGCTGCCAAGCCCCGCCGTGCCAAGGGCAGCTCTCGGAGCGGGATTGTTATTCCAACGAGCACCGAAGGAATTCGGAGGAGGGAGCTGCCAGCCAGGGCTGGGAACGCTCTCCAGCAGCACAAAGCTGCGGCCCCAAAGGGCTGCACTCGGCATTATGGGATGGTTTGGCTTGGCAAAGGCCCCGCTCCGGCCCAGCTCCGCCGCTCCTCAACTGCCGCCGCCACCGGAGCAGCTCAAATGGCTTTTCTTTGGGAGAAGGGCAGGAAAACGTCGGAGAACTCGGGGTTTTTAGGGGATTTTGGCAGCTGGGCCACAAAGGGAGCTCAGAGCAGCCACGGGAGCTTTGTTTGTCCCCTCCAGGCTGGGACAATGTTCCAGGCTCTCCAGAACCACTCCAATGCCATCCCCAGCCCTTGGCGTGGAGCTGACAGGGAAGAAGGGGGAGCCAAAAATTCCAAACTTTAAACCTGGGTTTGGCCCGGGGAAGCCCCCCCGTGCTGGGGGAGGCCCCGAATTCCCAGAGCTCCAAACCCAGCAAGGTCTGGGAGCTCCCCAAAGGCACAGCGGGGCTGCCCCAGGTGAGGGGAGGAAGCAGGAGCCTCCTGGAAAAGGAGATGGAATTTCAGGGCTCGGGAAGAGCAGTTTGGGAAATCTGGGCTCGATCCTCAGTGCCAGGAATGGGAATAGGGAAAAAGAAAAGGAGGAAAAAAAAAAAAAAATAGACCGTGAAAGCGCACGCGGACTAAACCCAAACAGAGGCGCAGCAGCGTCACGTGGGATGCGGCAGAAAAGGAGCCCGGAGCCAAATCCAAGTTTGGATCCTGCCCTGACACACACAAAGCACCCCTGGGCACGGAGCCCGCGCTGTGAGCCCTGCCCGGCGGCTCCAGCTCCATCCTGCGATGCTGCAGGAGCTGGGGAGGAGGATTTCTTCCTCTCGGGAGGGTATTGAGGGTTTCACTGATTTCACTGATGGTCACTGAGGGTCACTGATGGTCACTGATGGTCACTGATGGTCACTGAGGGTCACTGATGGTCACTATTGGTTCATGATGGGCTTGATGGTCTGTGAATGGTCACTGATGGTCACTGAGGGTCACTGCTGGTCACTGATGGTCACTGAAAGTCACTGATGGTCATTGGTGGTCACTATTGGGTCACTGTTGGTCACTGTTGGTCACTCAGTTGGTCACTGACTGGTTAATGTTACACTATGAGTCACTGATGGTCACTATCGGTCACTGATGGTCACTATGGTCACTGATGGTCACCGATGGCCATTGATGGTCACTGATGGTCACTATGGTCACTGATGGTCACTGATTGTCACTATGGTCACTGATGGTCACTATGGTCACTGAGGGTCACTATGGTCACCGAGGGTCACTGATGGTCACCCGGTGGCACCTGGTGGCACCCAAGTGGCATTGATCACCATTGATCATCATTGATGGGCGTTGATTGGCACTGATGGTCACTGATGGTCACTGAGGGTCACTGAGGGTTACTGATGGTCACTGAGGGTCACTTGGTCACGCGGGTCATGATGGTCACATATGGTCAGAGGGTCAGCCGGCACAGCCAGTGCCTGGTGTCCCTCACCCCCGCTGGGGTTTCCTCTCTCCAACTTCCCCCATTTTCCAAATTCCCATCCCAAATCCCGCTCCGAGCGATTCCAGAAGAAATGGGGATGAAGGCAGCAGGGAGAAGCCACATCCTTTTATTTCTGCTCTGTGAGTCCCCAGTTCCCAGCTGTGCCTCAGTGTCCCACAATCCCAGAGCTGCCCCAAGCACTGCCCAAATGGGCTCAGCACCTCTGGGTGCACCTGACACTCCAACCCCACCCACAGCACCCAAGGGACCTGGAGGGAAATGCTGAAGGAAAAAAAAAAACAGAAATAAAATAGAAATTCATGTCAGAAACAGCCGCTGGGCTGAGCAGGGCCGAGTCAGAGCGAAAGAGGAATTTTGAGAGGGAGGTTTCACACATTGCCAAAGTTTGTGCCAAAGTTTTCCTCCTCCTGCTCCGAGCAGAGGGAAGGGAAGCCCCGCTCTCCAGGGCTCTGCTGCAAACCACGTCGAGCCCTGAGGGATTCAGGGAAACACGGACAGCAGCTGGAGAGGGCGTGAATTCCCAGGAAAAATGGGAATGGCTGCACGTGGAGCGGTGAGGAGGGGGACACAACCCCAGGGAAGTGTCCAGTGCCCCACAGCTCGGGATCACCCCCGGCTCGCACCCAAAAACCACAACTGTCCACAGGGAAGGGGCACATTTCAGCTTCTCAAAGCAGGAAGGCCTATGGGAACCTGACTCCAGCTCAAACCCCAACCCATTTACGGGTTCAGGATGAAATCCCTCTCCTGAGAGGTTTCTTTCCAAGCCCTCCAGCCCAGGGAGCGACCGGAGCCGGCGCAGGACTCACCCCGCTCCTGCCACAGGAACTGAATGGGAGCCCTGCCTTCAAGGAAAAGAGGATGTTAACCCTCCCTCCCTCCCTCCCTCTGCTTCCCAAACGGGAATTTGGCTGCTCAGCCCACCTCCCACAGGCTTCTCCCCCGCCTTCAAACACTGCAGCTATTCTTGGTGTGCGCAGAGAAAACCCCAACGCAACAAAACCCCTCCAGCCGAGCTGGATTCCTCTCCGGGGCTGATTGTTTCAGGGACAATTATTGGTGAAGCGCTTTGCCAAGAGGCAGAGAAGGCCTCTGGATGGTTCCCAGAGGAATAAAGTCCCAAACTGGGAAGTTCAGGGCAGTCGGTGCCGCTTTATATGAAACTGGAATGTTGTGTTAAGAGGGACATGGACGGGGACAGAGGTGACACCTCCACGGGGATGACAGGGAGTGAGGAAACAGCAAAGGGGCACAACAGGGCGAGCTGAGCGTGACCGAGGTGTTTGTGGGGTCACACAGGTGCTGTGTCACACCTGTGACAACACTGCCAGGAGCCCCCCAAAACCCTTTCCAGGAGCCCCAACTCTGCCAGAGCCCCAAACTCTGCGGAGTCACTGCCAGAGCCCCCAATCTGCCAGGA